>CAUYUJ010017582.1:162665-295165 GCA_963575745.1 Prorocentrum cordatum
TGGCTCCATAGGGAGCTCCACCGAAGGCCCCAGTGCCCGCGCCCGCATGCGTCACCCACACCCATTTCGGCACACCCCTCACACGTTTCGTGGCTCCATAGGGAGCTCCACCGAAGGCCCCAGTGCTGCCGCCCGCATGCGTCACCCACATCCAATTCGGCACACCCCTCACACGTTTCGTGGCCCCATAGGAGCTCCGCCGAAGGCCCCAGTGCTGCCGCCTGCATGCGTCACCCACACACAATTCGGCACACCCCTCACACGTTTCGTGGCCCCATAGTAGAAGCTCCGCCGAAAGCCCCAGTGCTGCCGCCCGCATGCGTCACCCACACCCAATTCGGCACACCCCTCACACGTTTCGTGGCCCCATAGGGAGCTCCGCCGAAGGCCCCAGTGCTGCCGCCCGCATGCGTCACGCACACCCAATTCGGCACACCCCTCACACGTTTCGTGGCCCCATAGGGAGCCCCACCGAAGGCCCCAGTGCTGCCGCCCGCATGCGTCACGCACACCCAATTCGGCACACCCCTCACACGTTTCGTGGCCCCATAGGGAGCCCCACCGAAGGCCCCAGTGCTGCCGCCCGCATGCGTCCCGCACACCCAATTCGGCACACCCCTCACACGTTTCGTGGCCCCATAGGGAGCCCCACCGAAGGCCCCAGTGCTGCCGCCCGCATGCGTCCCGCACACCCAATTCGGCACACCCCTCACACGTTTCGTGGCCCCATAGGGAGCTCCCCGAAGGCCCCAGTGCTGCCGCCCGCATGCGTCACGCACACCCAATTCGGCACACCCCTCACACGTTTCGTGGCCCCATAGGGAGCCCCACCGAAGGCCCCAGTGCTGCCGCCCGCATCCGTCACGCACACCCAATTCGGCACACCCCTCACACGTTTCGTGGCCCCATAGGGAGCCCCACCGAAGGCCCCAGTGCTGCCGCCCGCATGCGTCACCACACCCAATTCGGCACACCCCTCACACGTTTCGTGGATGCGTCACGCACACCCAATTCGGCACACCCCTCACACGTTTCGTGGCCCCATAGGGAGCCCCACCGAAGGCCCCAGTGCTGCCGCCCGCATGCGTCCGCACGCCAATTCGGCACACCCCTCACACGTTTCGTGGCCCCATAGGGAGCCCCACCGAAGGCCCCAGTGCTGCCGCCCGCATGCGTCCCGCACACCCAATTCGGCACACCCCTCACACGTTTCGTGGCCCCATAGGGAGCCCCACCGAAGGCCCCAGTGCTGCCGCCCGCATGCGTCCCGCACACCCAATTCGGCACACCCCTCACACGTTTCGTGGCCCCATAGGGAGCCCCACAGAAGGCCCCAGTGCTGCCGCCCGCATGCGTCACCCACACCCAATTCGGCACACCCCTCACACGTTTCGTGGCCCCATAGGAAGCTCCACCGAAGGCCCCAGTGCTGCCGCCCGCATGCGTCACCCACACCCAATTCGGCACACCCCTCACACGTTTCGTGGCCCCATAGGGAGCTCCACCGAAGGCCCCAGTGGCGGCGCTCACATGCGCATGCGTCCCGCGCACCCATTTCGGCACATCCCTGACAGGTTTCGTGGCCCCATCATCCACCGGAGGCCCCAGTGGCGGCGCTCACATGCGTCACCCACACCCACCCAATTCGGCACACCCCTCACACGTTTCGTGGCCCCATAGGGAGCTCCACCGAAGGCCCCAGCGGCCGCGCTCACATGCGTCCCCGCCACCCATCCCGGCACGCCCCTCACAACAACAGGTTTCGTGGCCCCATAGGGAGCTCCACCGAAGGCCCCAGTGGCACCGCCCGCATGCGTCACCACCCGCACCCAATTCGGCACACCCCTCACACGTTTCGTGGCCCCATAGGGAGCTGCACCGAAGGCCCCAGTGGCGGCGCTCACATGCGTCCCCGCCACACATCCCAGTACACCCCTCACGCGCTTCGTGGCCCCATAGGGAGCTCCACCGAAGGCCCCAGTAGCGGCGCTTACATGCGTCTCCGCCACCCATCCCGGCCCCCCCCCCGCAGCAGCATCATGTTTCGGGGACCCATAGGGAGCTCCACTGGAGGCCCGAGTGGCGGCCCTCACATGCGTTTCCGCCACCCATGTCGGCACGCCCCGCGCGTGTTTCATGTCCCCATAGGGAGCTTCGCCGAATGCCCCAGTGGCACCCATCTCGGCACACGTTCCGTTGTCCTATGAGGAGTTCCACTGAAGATGAAACCCGCAGCTGCGGGACTGACAACTGCATATGGTTGGGTTCTTCGCCAGGCTAATTTTTTAATTCTTCGTAGAGAATCCCCCTGTACGGGGACACGCCCGATTTAAGACTATGGCGAGTGCCACGAAAACGTGTCCTTCGAGCCAGCGCTGGGGTAACCGTGACCCCCAGTTTAGCTCAATCGCAAAACATGGAAACCGAGAAACACACATCTCCCAGGAGCCAGCGCCAGGGTAGCCGTGACCCCCCACAGCAGCTCGCGTCCAGGATGGGAATGGAAAAACGGAGTACATCCACCTGGAACCTCGATCGTCGAGCCTCGTTGAACGACGGCTGGCTGCGACGACGACGACGACGGCGGCGGCGGCGGCGGCGACGACACAGAGGACGATGTCGACAACGATGGCAGCGACGACTGCGAGGACGACGATGACTACGACGAGTGCCACGAAAACGTGTCCTACGAACCAGCGCCGGGGGGCCCCCCAGTTGAGCTCAATCGCCCAACATGGAAACCGAGAAACACACCTCCCAGGAGCCAGCGCCGGGGTAGCCGTGACCCCCCAGAGCAGCTCGCGTCCAGGATAGGAATGGAAAAAACGGTGAACATCCATCTGGAACCTCGATCGTCGAGCCTCGTGGAACGACGGCTGCGACGACGACGACGCAGACGACGACGACGACGACGACGACGATGACGACGACGAGGACGACGACGACGCAGACGACGACGACGACGGCGACGACGACGACGACGACTGCGAGAACGATGGCGACAGCGACGACTGCGACGATAAGTGCGACGAATACCACGAGAACGTGTCGTACGAGCCAGCGCCAGGGTAGCCGTGACCCACCAGTTTATCTCGATCGCCCAAAATGGAAACCGAGAAACACACCTGGCAGGAGCCAACGCCAGGGTAGTAGCTCGCCTTCAGGATGGAAATGTAAAGACGCCCGCGCGCGCTGCGGTGCGGGGCGCGGGACGCGGTCGCCGAGGGGCGGCCCCCGACGATCCCACGCCTCGCAGAAGAGGGAAATCGGACCGCCCTGCAGTTCCGAGGATTGAGGATCGAGGGAGGTGTTACCGCGTTTTCGTGATCCAGGTTCGAGGAAGTTTTCGACGGTTTCGGCCTCTGGGGGCCGTTTTCGGCCCCCCTAGGCCGACGGAAATCAACGCAGGGTGACCAACTACGTTAGGGGTACGCCAGGAGAGCTCCAGGGACAGATTTTGAGCCGATGTCCGACGTATTCGTTCACAGCGAAGTTCAAATTTCGAGCCTCCAGGATCGAGGCCCTCTAACATTCGGGGCAATCCTCGTCGCCGTGGCAAGCGTGACTAGAACAAGAGCGCGCGAAGCGCGCGTGATGGTTTTAGTATTTACGCATATATATATATATATATATATATATATATGTGTATATATATATATATATGTGTGAATAGCCCCCCCTGGCCTGTGCCGGCCCAGCCCGCAACAATTCAAATACGCTCGCTGATACTCCTCCGTTTCGCTCTCCAGAGGCGGCCCGGAGAGGCCAGGAGGGTGCTAACACGAGCCACGAGGGTTCCAAGAGGCCCCCAAGACGGCGCAAGAAGGCCTCGAGTTGCCCAATACGGCCCAAAAAGGCCCCTAGACGCCCCAAGAAGGCTCCCAGAGCATTCCCAAGAGGGCCTCAAGAGGCCACAATCATTCAATTCCCATGGGAAGACTTACACTTTTAGCATGTGCGCCTTTGCAGCTTTCACGGCTGTGAAGACGGTCCAAGAGGCTCCCAACACTCCCCCAAGGCGCCCCAGAGGATCCCATGAGGCCCCCAAGGCGGACCAACAGGGCGCATAGGCGGCCCAAGACGGCGCCCAATGCCAAGACGGCCCAAGAAGGCCCAGAGTCGCCCAAGACGGTCCAAGATGGCCCCGAGACGGTCCTAGAAGGCTCCGAGACGTCCCCAGAGGCCTGCCAAAGCACTCCCAAGAGGGCTCCAAGAGGCCAAAATCGTTAAATTCCTATGGGGAAGCGTGCATTTTTAGCATGTGCGACGCTTCGGCCCTCACGGGTTCGACGACGGCCCAAAAAGCTCCGAAGATTTGCCCAAGAGTGCCGAAAACAGTCCCAATAGGTCCTCAAGACAGGCCAAGAGGGGGCCAAGACGGCCCAAGGGCTGCACGAGACGGCCCAAGGAGCCCGTTTCTTTCTTGCTTGGGGCATGACGGGCGTCATGGCCCCCGCGCCCCCCCCCCTATGACGTAACGCTCCCACCCCCCCAGTGCGCTCCGGGCACTGCCGCCGTGCGCATTGGGATCCGCGTAGGTGTCCGCGTAGGAATCCGCATAGGTGTCTGGTCCGCAGGCGTCGTCGTAGTCGTCGTCGTCGTCGTCGTCGTCGTCGTCGTCGTCGTCGTCGTCGTCGTCCGTCGTCGTCGTTCGTGGTTCGTCGCTCGTCGCTCATCGTCGTCGTGCGCGCGGACGCGGCTGGAGCCTGTTTTTAAGTCCGGGCCGATGACGGCAATCATTTGGGGGGGGAGGGGGTCGATGATGTCACGTTTCGCGCCGGCGGCGTCTGGGAATGCTTAGGAATGACGGAGGACGGGTAGCACGAACATGTAGGTAGCGATATGCACCACAACGCCTGTGTACATCATAGTGCCCGCGTGCACCACAGCAACCGCGTGCAACACAGCGTCAGTTTGTGCCACCGTGCTTGCGGGCAGGAGGCTCCGGCTAAACTGGCCGTCCGAGAACCAAGTGGACCGATTCAATGGACCATTTTGCGGTGCACGCTGAGATGCGCACGTGCGCTGTAACGCCAAGCCGCACGACAGGGGGTAAGAAGGAGGAGAAGGACGAGGAGGAGGAGGAGGATGAGGAGGAGGAAAAGGAGAAGGAGGAGGAGGAGGAGGAGGAGGAGGAGGTGGAGGTGGTGGAGGAGGAGGGAGGAGGGAAAACGTCGCATTCGATTATCCGAAGTTTCCTGGCGTGGCGTTTAGTTGTCCGCAGCAGATCCTGACGTACATGCTCCTTCTACCTGTCCTATGCACGCAGGCACTGTGGTGTACACCAGCGGTGCGTTGCACGCGGATGTTGTGGTGTAGGCAGGCGTTGTGGCGTGCACAGGCGCCGCGGTGCACGCAAGCACAGTGGTGTACACAGGCGTTGTGTTGCACATGGCTGCTGCGGTGTATGTTCACCAGCGCTGTAGTGCTCCCAAGTATTGTGGTATACACGGGCGGTGCGTTACACACGGCTGTTGCGGTGTACGCAGGCGCTGTGGTGCGGTGTAGTGCACGCGAGCGTTGTGGTGTACACAGGCGCAATGGGCTGATCGCCACTTACATGCTGCTCGCGTCGTCGTCGTCGCTCGTCTCTCGTCGCTCGTCGCGTCGTGCGCGCGGGCGCGGCTGTGGTGCCGGAGCCACACGGCGGGGGGGGGGGGCGTCACGTCATACCCCCCCCCCGCCCTCCCCCCCCCCATGACGCCCGTCATCGCCGAACATAAAGAAATGCGCTCAAACTAGCCCCAAAACGGGCCCCAAGAAGGCTTAACAAGGCCCCGAGTCGCCCGTGCCCGTCCCGCAGGAGGGGGGAGAGAAAAGAAACGAAGGAAAAAACCAAAGGAGGAAGAAAGGAGTTAGGAGGACGCTGCAGGAACTGTACGATGTGCAGTGCAGAAAGACAATGCGGGCATAGCGGCGATGCTTCGTCAGTTACCCAGGTTTTAACGGTTCACCCCAAGCCTCCATGGCCTCGGGACCCATGTGTTTTGTGTAATCCTTGTTCGGGTTTAGCACGAACCCGTGTACGAGTAGTCTGGCTCAGTAATCGAGGCTGGCGTGTCTATTAAAAAGATAATGACATAGTAACTAAAACATGTAGTGATTTTGGCAGACAGGATCCGCGCCTCGGACAGAAACTGGCGGCAGAAAGAAGCGACCACCCATACAGGCAAAAACCACTGAGAGATGCGGGCTCTGCAACGCTGGCCACATGCCCCATTTGGAAGTGGAGCGGACCGCAGAGCTGGTCTACACTCAGCTGTGCCTCCACCGCCGCCCCCCATCGCCGTACTCCTATCCCGCCACCTCCATACACCCGATCCCTTCCATGGCAAGGGTCCTCATCGAGGGCAGTTCGTGCCCACCATCAGGGCATCAAGTAAGCAACCAAGAATACTGGCACTCATCTTGCTGAATCTGCTTCTGGCCTGATGCCACGAAAGTGCGATACGCACGCAGAGATATAGTGGCAGAGAGAACAGAAGGGGGGAGGAAAAGATGAAGGTGAAGAAGCGGGCGGGCTAGGGGGGAGGGGGAGATTGGTGATGCCGCTCATTATTGAGTGAGATATCCAAGATCTACTATCTGATGATGTTCGTGGAGCACTGAATGTTAAACAAAGGCTTGGTATATGGTGTCGAGCTGCTGTTCGTCAACAGATTTTGTGTCAAACAGGCCCTCGATTCCGCCATCGCCGTTGTCGTGTCTCCAAAGCTGACTAAACACGAAGGAACTGACGATCTCGTTGTGGTACCCAAGCTCTTCTGGGGAGCGCATGTATTCGGCAAACAATATGTTGTTGTGTCTTGTTATGACCTCGAAATTGTCGGCTGTGACTGATGTGCTCCGAGAACCATAGATCAACTGCCATATTGAATCCGAGCACTTGGCACCAAGGACACCCTCCACGCCATTGAGCTCGCTTCTGTTCTGGAGGTGCATGCGTCTGACTATCATTTTAATGGCCATCGTGGTTCGTTTGCCGGCTGCAGTCGCTGTCGTGGCTGTCGTGGTAGCCGTCGTGGTAGCCGTCGTGGTGTGCGTGTTTGTGAGCGTCGTTGTCGTGGCTGTCGCGGTAGCCGTAGTGGTGTGTGTGCTCGTGAGAGTCGTTGTAGTGGTTCTTTTGGCTGTCGTAGTGGTCGCCGTGGTGTGCCTGCTTGTCGTGGATGCCGCGATGACTGTCTTGGCTGTCGTAGTGGCCGTCGTTGTGCGCTTGCTCGTGGGAGTTGCTCTAATGGTTGTTGTGGTAGTCTTGGCGGTCGTCATGATGTGCTTGCGCGTGAGAGTCGCCGTCGCGGCTGCTGTGGTAGCTGTCGTGGTGCGCGTGCTCGTGATGTGGTTCCGCTTGAGTGCCGCAGTGGTGTTTGTGGTGGCCTTCGTGGTAGTCGTCGTGGTGTGCGTGCGCGAGATAGACGCTGACATGGCTGTCTTGGCTGTCGTGGTGGCCGTCGTGGCGTGCTTGCGGGTGCGAATCGTTGTCGTGGCTGACGTGGTGGTCGTCAAGGTGCGCTTGATCGTGAGTGTCGCGGTTGTGGCTGCCCTGGTGTCCTTCTTGGTGTGCTTGCTTGACGTGGATGCCGCGGTGATTGACGTGGCTGTTCTAGTGGCCGTCGTGGTGCGCTTGATCGCTGCATCCGCTGTTGTGGCTGTCGCGGCGGCGGTGGTGTCGTGCTCGCTCGTGAGAGCCGCTGTCGTGGATGTCGTGGAAGTCGTGGTGGTGCGCGTGCTCGTGAGAGTCGCTGTGGTTAGTATCGTGGTTGTCGTGGTGGCCGCCGTGGTGTGTTTGCACGTCGTGGGTGCGGTGGTGACTGTCATGTTTGTCGTGGTGGCCGTCACTGCGCGTTTGCTCGTCGGAGTTGCTGCGACGGCTGTCGTGGTATTCATAGTGGTCGTCTTGGTGTGCTTTCTAGTGAGCGTCGTTGTCGTGACCGTCGTGGTATCTATCGTGGTGTGCGTGATCATGGGTGTCGCTGTAGTAGCTGTCGTGGCTGTCGTGATGGTTGCCGTGGTGTGCTTGCTTGTCGTGGATGCCGCGGTGGCGGACGTAGTTGACGTGGCGGCCGTTGTGGCGCACTTGCTCTTGAGTGCCTCTGTCGTGCTTGTGGTGGCTGTCGTGGTAGTCGTCGTGGTGTGCGTGCGCGAGATAGACGCTGACATGGCTGTCTTGGCTGTCGTGGTGGCCGCCGTGGCGTGCTTACTGGTGCGAGTCGCTGTCGTGGCTGTCGTGGCCTATGAAGATGTCGCGGTGGCTGCTGTGGCTTGCTTGCTGTGGCTGCTGTGGCTGTCGTTGTAGTCGCCCTTGTGTGCGTGCTCGTGAGGGTCGCTGTCGTGGCTGTCGTGGCCGCCGTGGTGTGCCTGCTTGCCGTGGATGCCGCGGTGACGGTCCTGGCTGTCGTAGTGGCCGTCGGTTTGTGCTTGCTCGTGGGAGTTGCTGTCGTGCTTGTCGTGGTAGCCTTGGTGGTCGTCGTGATGTGCTTGCTCGTGGGAGCCGCTGTCGAGGCTACTGTTGTAGCTGCCGTGATGTGCTTTCGCGTGGGAGTCGCTGTCGTGACTGTTGTGGCCTTCGTGGTAGCCGTCATAGTGTGCTTGCGCTTGAGTGTCGCTGTGGTGTTTGTGGTGGCTGTCGTGAAAGTCGTCGTGGTGTGCGTGCTCGTGGGAGCCGCTTTCGTCGTAGTCGTGACTGTCGTGGTGGCCGGCGTGGCGTGCTTGCTGGTGCGAGTCGCTGTCGTAGCTGTCGTGGTGGTCGTCATGGTGCGCTTGATCGTGAGTGTCGCGGTTATGGCTGCCGTGGTGGCTTTCATGGTGCGTTTGTTCGACATGGATGCCGCGGTGACTGTCGTGGCGGTTGTAGTGGCCGTCGTGGTGCGCTTGCTCACGGCATCCCTTGTTGTGGCTGTCGTGTTGGCCGTCGTGGCGTGCTTGCTCGTGGGAGTCGCTGTCGTGGGTGTCGTGATAGCCGTGGTGGTACACGTGCTTGTGAAAGTCGTCGTGGTGCACGTGGTGAGCTGTCGTGGTGGTCGTCGTGGCGCTTGATGGTTGCCGTAGTGGTCGTCGTGGTGCTTGGTGGCAGTCGTGGTGGCTGTCGTTGTATCTGTCGTGGCGGCTGCCGTGGGACGTTTGCTCGCGAGAGTGGTTGTATGCGGCCCGTGACGGGGGAGGTGTTACCTTCTTTGAGTAGATGCATGGAGCTCCTCCTCCTCCTCCCCCTCCTCCTCCTCCTCCTTCTCCTCCCCCTCCTCCATGTTCCATTTCTTAACTCAACCCAGCTCAACCCGAACTGGATCCAACTCGGAGCCGTTGGGCCGCACGAGAGAAATCAGAGGACGGCGGGGCATTCCACAGCTCCCCGCTCCCGCCTCCCAGGCCAGGGGGAACCCACAACCCCCGCCGCCGTTTGTGTTGGCAACGGGCGCCGCCTCCTCCTCCTCCTCCTCCTCCTCCTCCTCCTCCTCCTGCTCCTCCACCTCCCCCTTCTCTCCTCCGTGCGCGCTCTTGTGCCCCCGCGCCCGCGCAGTCCGAGATGGCCGTCAGGGAGAAGGCGGCGACGCTGGCCAGGACGAAGGCCGCGCTGGCGGCCAAGGTGAAGGCCCCCCCCCCTCCTCGGCGCGCAGAGCAGCGCAAGAGTCTGCGGCGAGCGGGGGGGGAAGATCGAATGAAAAGGCCTTTTCAGAAGGCGGCGGGGCATCTCAGACGTCCTTCGGCCTTCTGAGTTTTCCGTGTCGTCGGGAACAGCTTACAGAACTTCTCGGACGGCCATGGGATTTCCGAGCCTTCTGAGAAGGCCCGCCTCGCTTCCCCCCCGGGGTGGCCGCCGATCCTCGGCGCGCAGAGCAGCGCAAGAGGGAGGGAGTGCGTGCGCACACGGTGATCGCTGCCGACCGGTCGGCAGTGGTAATTTCGAGCCCGCTCGCTGCGGAGGCCGCTGCTCTATCTAAGTGTACGCCTGGATAGGCGCTGCTCGAGCTAGGCCCCATCGGCGTGCGACATTCGGACGCATGTGCGGAGCGTGCGGGAGCAAGAGGGAGAGAATGTGAGCGGTTGTGCAACGACAGTTGGCTTTCCGGAGCTTCCTCGTCGCCACGGCTGGACGCAGGTCCGAAATTTGGTGCGTTTGCACCTGGGAGGGGTTTGGGAATTAATTTTGAGCTGCTGTTGTCTCAACTCGCCTTGCTCCGACAAGAAGAGTAAGGCAATACTAAATAACACACAGGCTACTAAGACGGATCAGCTAAGACCAGTGTTTCTATTAGTGTTCATACTGTAAAGAAGTGCGAGCGGCAGGATGACTCGACGAAGAAACATATTTGGCTCCCGCAGTTGCGGATAAGAGTCAGGGGGCGTGGTTTGGTCGCGGCGCGGGTGGGTCGCAGCGCTGTTGGGTCGCGGGTTGGTCGAGGCGCAGGTGGGTCGCGGGCGACGGCGACAAGTACAACAACAGCAACAATCAGTTTATTATTCGTCGCTCTCACATGCTCGCGTGTTACTCAAGATGTATATCCCACACCTTAGATACCCGCGCTCTTCGTCTTCGATCGTAACCTCTAGGAGCCTATGTCTTCCTTACCTACCACGTGTAGTTGGCGCAGCCCCGAGAGAGATTTGCAGGTGGGGGTTCAGACCAGGAGTGCACGCGGCATAACCAAACGGGCGGGTCGGGCGAGGGGACCTTAACGGGCGGGTCGGAAAGGCAAGCCCAAGCGGCCAGGTCGTTGAAGCGTCAGTCCAACATGAATCGCGAGGACGTCTCGAGTGATAGCGCGATTCGCAAGTAAATCGTGAGGAACTCTTGCGCGAGATCGTGATTCCTGAGTGTCGAAGGCGTTGTGTCCCAATATGTTTTGAGAAAGTCCCACGCAAGAGCGGAGCTTCTGGATACATTGTTAGGAAGTCCCGCGCGAGAGCGCGGTTTAGAATAAATTGTGGTCGTGTATCAGGCGGGGGCCGTTCTTGTGGTAAACCAGGTGCCAACAACACAATCTAAGGCGCGATATTTCCTCTTTGAAAAAGCAGGGGCGAGCCCCGGGAGGAGCACTTCAATTGAAAATCACCATAGGCACCAGGCATGGGGGATCAACAATAGCTGATCTTGAGAAATGAATGGTCAAGGAGCGCACCGCGGAACCCCACTACAGCAACGCACCCAGGGACTGCAAGTCCATTCGGCCCCCTCATCCGGATAAGATCAGATGGGGACGGCACGAACACATAAGGCGCTGTAAAAGGGTTTTGCCTCCGAGAGTCGAAGGAGTTGCCATCTCTCAAGTCCTCGGCGGAAGGCGGCGGAAGGTCGGCAGAAGGCGGCGGAAGTAGAACGAGGGCGTCTCCGCCGGCGGAAGTTGGCGGAAGCCGGCGGAAGCTCAAATCGACCTTCCAAGAGATGACAATTTCTTTGGGCTCAGGATTCCCAGAACCCGTCATATTTGTTAGAGGTTCGTCGCGGAATTCTTTGATCTGCGCTGGACCCCTCTGGCGGCGCCGCCGCGCACCGAAGCGCCTTCGAGAAGGCTTCAACGACGCCTACAAAAAAACCCAACGAGTGCTACTGCAGCAGGCTCCGCCGATACTTCGTCCTAAATTTCAGTGCGCGCGAAGCTCGCGCGATGTCTTCAGTCTTATGTATGTATGCATGTATGCATGCATGCATGTACGCATGACGGGACGCGTCTTCGAGGTACGAGAAGGCAGCTGGACGTTTTGGCTGAATCCGCCTCGCATCTGTAAGAATACCGCTAAGTATCTGGTGGTTGGCGGATGACGGGAAGCGTCTTCGAGGTACGAGAAGGCAGCTGGACGTTTTGGCTGAATCCGCCTCGCATCTGTAAGAATATCTCTAAGTATCTGGTGGCGGGCCGCACGGGGTCGGATCGTTGGCGGATGACGGGAAGCGTCTTCGAGGTACGAGAAGGAAGCTGGACGTTTTGGCTGATTCCCCAAAGCAGCGATTTCGCTCGAGATATCTTCACAAAATTGAGCTCTTCGCGACATCGCGTTTCACAAAAACAAGCGTTTCGCTCGAGACATCCTCGAACAGCTGATGACAGCGAAATTTCGCCGTCTCGGAACATGTGCGTTTCGCTCGAGACATCCTCGAACAAATGAGATGACGACTGATGTATGTTACTAATTCTTATGTTCATTATCCCAGTGCGACCCTACCTAGGAGCTGGAGCCCCTAGGAAAGCAGCATTAGTAACAACAGTAAAGCTAAGCTAAAGCTAAGCTGAAGCTAAGCTAAAGCGAAGCTAAAGCTAAGCTAAAGCTAATCTAAAGCTAAGCTAAAGCTAGGCTAACTCTGAACTAAAGCTAAACTAACGCTAAGCTCAAGCTAAGCTCAAGCTAAGCTCAAGCGAAGCTAAAGCTAAGCTGACGCTGAGCTAAAGCTGAGCTAACGCTGGGCTAAAGCTGAGCTAAAGCTAAGCTAAAGTTAAGCTCAAGCTAAGCTAAAGCTAAGTCATAGCTAAAGCTCAAGCTAAGCTAAAGCTAAGCTGAAGCTAAGCTAAAGCTAAGCTAAAGCTAAACCAAAGCTAAGTTAAAGCTAAGATAAAGCTACGCTAAAGCTATTGACTGTGCCTGCACCCTATCACCCTCACGAGAGTGCCTCTGCAGCCTTTTTCTCGAGTCTTTCCATCCCAGCGGATGGTACACGAGATTGTCACTGCGGCCGCCAGCTTCGCCAACCAGCTGGCTGCCTCTGCCATAGGCGGGTGGGCCGTGCGGCCAGACGCGCCGCCCTGCCCGGCCTGCGTGTGCGAGCCACGGCTCACGTGCGGGGCTTGCCCCGGGCCGGCGGCGGCGCCGGTGTGCCCCGCGGTCACCTGCGACTGCAAGGGCTTGGAGTGCCCGGCGTGCGAGGCCGGGCAGCAGCGGCCGGGGCTCTCGCTCTCGGCCACGCTGGGCAGCGGGCTCGCGGCGGCCGCGGGCTTCGCCGCCGGAGCCGTCTGGACGCGGGGGTGCCGAAGGGGCGCCCGACAGCTGGGGCTCCGACCCGGCCTCGCGGCGCTGGAGGAGGCGCCCACTGGCCGCGGCGCCGGAGCTGGCGCGTCGCCGTCTGCGCCGCGCTCGCCTCGCTCGTCGGTCTCCTCGGCCTGGGGCGTGGAGCCCGGCCTGGAGGAGGCCGCCTGGAGGTCGCGTCGCCGCTAGTGCTGCTCGTGAGGTACGATGGCGGCGGCAGCGGCGGCCGCGCGGCTGTCGCTCGACATCCCCGAGCCCCAAGTGGCGGTCAACTTCGACGAGGACCCGAACTTCAGGTGGCATATGAGGGTACTGCGAGTCCGCCTGGCGGATGGACGCTGGGTGGGCTGGACTCCCGACCTGGACGTGGTGGTGGTGAACCTGACCCAGCACATCGTGGTGCCGATCCCGAGACGGGCGCCAGCACCTGCGCGGGTGCGCGGGAACCTGTACGCGGCAGAGATGCCGACGGACGAGGAGCTGGCGGCTGTGAGGCTCGAGGCGGACGCGCTGGGCAACGTGCTGGGGGCGGCGCCCGCGGAGCCGGGAGCGGCGGCGGCCGCCGCCGGCCTGGCGGCCGACTGGCGCTTCGCCGACACGGCGTACGAGAAGTTCGCGGAGACGGTGCCGGCGGACATTGCCGGGAACCCGCTGAGGTTGATGGCGAAGGGGGCTGCTGGGCTCGCGGAGGTGGAGGAGGACGGCGAGATCTTCTGGACGTTCGTGGAGAAGGTCGGCGACCAGGACCTCGACGAGTGGCGGGAGGAGAAGAGGACGGGGCCTGGGCGAGACCCGCGGGTGCTCTCGGTGAAGCGCGAGGTCGGCCGAGCGAGGTGCCTCTCGATGCGGGAGGGGCTCGCCCAGATGAAGTTCTTCGAGACGGGGAAGGCGCCGAGCGACTGGCCGTTCCCCGCGGCGGCGCCGTCCGCGATCCGCGAGGTGCTGCTGGCAGCGAGGGCGGCCAAGGAGGAGCTGGCGGGGTTTCACGACTTACTGGGTGCGCGCGTCGGGGGTGAACCCCGATTCGCCGGTGGCGATGAAGCACAGAGACCTGATGACGATCCTCCACCACATGCTGAGCTTCGACCAGCTCAACCTGGGGCAGCTCTCGTCCGCGGAGATGATCGGGCGCCTGATCCCCCGGATTCATCAGGCGACGAAGCGAAACCCCAAGAACCCCGATTTCCGCGGGACCGAGCTGATGACCATGTCGACCCTGGACTCGTCTGGGGGAGTGCTCTCGGGGGAGTTCGCGCGGTGGACGGCCGAGGGGCAGAAGACCGCGGCCTTCGCCATGAAGCAGCAGCGCCTGTACCAGGAGGAGGGGGACAAGCGCCGGGGCAACAAGGACAAGGACAAGAACAACAAGGACAAGGACAAGGACAAAGGCTAGCCTCGTCAGTCGAGGCGTTCTGGAGCTCTCCTCCGGCGGCGTCGTCATGGTCGCGGGGGGCGGGCCGTTTCCGCTGCCGCTTCGCCTTCGACAGGCAGCGGAGTGTCGGGGTGGCGTTCGCCATCTTGCTCGGCAGCAGCGCCAGCGGGCCAAGACCGAGGCGCTGGTCGAAGGGGCCGTGGCGTCTCTCAACGCCATGGTGCGCTGCCAGCCGGAAAGGGTTCTTCGCGCGGAGGAGCCCCGCCGTCTTTTTGATGCTGACATCGCGCCCGTGCAGGGCGCGATGTTGTGCAGCGTTGCCAGAGCAGCTAAGCAGTTCGTGCCTGCGCCCGTCGTCGCGGAGGAGTTCCCCGAGGGCGCCCTGGCCGAGCTGGTGCAGTGTAAGTCTATCTACGACCTGGACGAGGACTCCGCCCAGGCTGACTACGACCCCTCGAAGCTCAAAGTGCTCGAGCGGACCTCCGTGCCGCTGGGCGCCCTGGACGTGGTGGGCGACGAGTGCCGCAGGTACCTCCAGGACCCGGACAACCTCATCGTCCTCCCGCCCGACGAGCTCGCCTCGGTGGACGCGCCGGTCAAGGCGCACTGGGACAAGCAGTTCGCACGGCCAGGCGCAGCTCGACGGGAGTTCATCCGGCGCCTCGACAAGGTCGGGCTCGTGGCCTGGCGGCTCCGTGCCCGAGCAGAGTGCGGGGCCTTCTTCGTCAAGGAGAAGGAGGGCGCTATCAGGCTGGTCCTGGACTGCCGCCCGACGAACCAACTCCACCGTCGGGCGCCCAAGTCGCACTTGGCGACGCCTGGGGCGTTGGGGAACCTCGTGCTCTCGGACGAGTGGAGCGAGCTCTCGGCGGAGGCGCTCGGCTTCGAGGGCGGGTCCGACGCGCCGCTGGAGGTCGCCTGCGCAGGCATGGACCTCAAGGGCGGCTTCTACCAGTTCAGGGTGGACTCCGTCGCCAGCTGGTTCTCGCTCGGGGAGTCCTTCACCGCCGCCGAGGCCGGGGTCACCTCCGTCTACAGCGACGAGAAGGCGTGCTACGTGGAGGTCGGGCCCGAGGACCGCCTCTGGGCCTGCTTTGGCGGGCTGCCGATGGGCTGGAGCTGGGCGCTGTTCTTCTGCCGCGGCGCGCTCGAGGCAGCGGCCCGCCGGGCTCTCATCAGCCTCGGCCAGCCCGCGACCACGCTCGCCGACTGGGGGCCGCCGCCGCCCTTCTGCCGCGACTCGGTGGTCATCGCGCCGTACGTCGACAAGGGGAACATCATCGCTGGATCGCCAGAGGCCGCGCGGCGCGGCTACGACGCCTTCCGCTCCGAGCTGTTGTGGCTCGGGTTCGTCCTCCACGAGGAGCAGGAGCCCCGACCCGACTTCGAGCTCGTGGGTCGCGAGATCCGCGGGAGGAGGCGCATGCTGCTACCCCGGCGGCGGCGCATTTGGCGGCTGTGGTTCGCGCTCGACGAGCTTTTCCGCCGGCCGGCGCTGGCGCCGTCGCAGATGCGCCGCGTGGTGGGGCACCTCGTCGACCACTTCTCGGCGCGGCGGGAGCTGCTCTCCAGCCTATGCTTCGTCTACCGCTTCATCGGCGACGGGGCGGGGCCCGCGAGGAGGCTCGACACCGCGACGCTGGAGGAGCTCCGCATCATCCAGGGGCTGCTGCCGCTCGCCGTCGTGGAGCTCGGGCGGAGCATCGCTGGTGTGGCGTACTGCTCCGATGCCTCTGAGCATGGCTTCGCCGCCCACCGCGCCGTCGTCACCGCGCGCGAGGCCTGGGGGGCCGCGCAGTTTCATGAGCGATGGCGCTTTCGGGAGCCTGAGCCGGAGTCGCTCGGGCTCGACCGCCGGCGAGAGCTCCTGGGCGCCCTGGCGGGCGGCCCCGAGGCGGTGCTGGAGGGCGCCTTCACCGACTTCGCGCGCGACTACCTGCTGCGGGACGTCGCCGACGCGAGGACGCGGTACGTGCCCGAGCGCCAGCCGCTGGTGGAGGTCGTCGGGCGGGTCCCGGCCCTCAGCGCCTCTTGGGGCGACCCGCGGCGGTGGGAAGCCGTGGTCATCGGCAAGTGGAGGAAGCCGGACAAGATGCACAACCTTGAGGCCCGGGCCGCGATCATGGGGCTCGAGGAGTATTGTAGCGACCCGGACCACCATTCGTCCGTCGTCCTGTCTCTCGGTGACAACATGCCCGAGGTCCTGGCCACTGGGCGAGGTAGGTCGCGCACGCGGGACCTCCCGGCGCTGGTCTGACGCGCGGGGGCCTGGGAGGTGGCCGCCAACGTGCGCTGGGCGCGGCGCCACATCGAGACGCACCGCAACCCCAGCGACTACGGCAGCAGGCTGCCCCACCTCCGGCCAGGCGAAGTCCGGCGCGGCGCGGCGGCTCGCCAGCTGGACGCCGGGCGGCCGAGGGCAGCGCTCTGCGGGGCGCCAGGCCAGCCTGCCCTCAGCGCCGAGGCCCTTGGCACCCCCGCCCGCGGACCAGATCCGCTCGAGCGGGAGCCGCCAGGCCGTCTGCGAGACAGACCGCCGCGGGAGCCCAGCGACCGCCGGCCGCCTCGGCAGCAGCAGTACTTCCTGGAGCTCTTCCCCTTGTGCATGCGGCTCACCGCCTGCGTCGCCGCGCTCGGCCTGGCCGTCGCCGTGCCCGTCGACCTCGAGTTGGGGTCGCACTTCGACGTCAGCCGCCGTGAGATCGCGGACGTCATCGTCGGCTGGATCGAGGCGGGGCTGGTCTGGGCCGTCGCCCTGGGCACGCCCTGCACGCGCTGGAGCGCGGCTAGGCACGCTCGGCGCGAGGGAGCCGTTGGCCGCGCCGGGCTGGCCTGCGCGCGCTTCACCGTGCGCGTCCTGGACGCTTGCGCTCGGCATGGCGTGCGCGTGGTCTTGGAGAACCCGCGGGCGTCGAGGCTCTGGCAGTGGCGACCGCTCGTGCGTCAGCTCCGCCGGCTCAAGTGCGAGCTCCACGTGGTCGACCAGTGCGCCTACAAGGCCGCGTGGAAGAAGCCGACCGGGGTCGCCTCGAACATCGAGCACTTCGGCTCCGTGGCGCGGCGGTGCCCAGGCCGCCGTCAGCACGTCGTGCTCCAGGGGAAAGTGCATCATCCTTCCTGGGGTTGGCGGTGGCGGACGTCGCTGGCTGCTGCGTACCCTCCAGACCTTTGCAGGGCCGTTGCAGGAGTGCTGCGGGATGCCGCCCCGACGCGGGCGCGGCGCTGCCCCGGCCGCCCCTGCCTGGAGGCCCGCTGGGAGGACGCGCTCCTCAGGGCTGCAGGCTCGGCCGACGGCCGACGGTGCCTGGCGCCCCCGACGGCCCCGAGACACGCGCGGCTCGAGTGGGAGGAGGCGGGCCAGCACTGGGACGGGCTCGACCTTGGCGCCGAGCTCGGCATCCTTGAGCAGCACCGGCGCTAGCGGCCGTCAGCGGCGCCGTGGGCAGCGCGCCCAGCGTCATGACCTCACCGAGCCAGGGTTCCTCCGCAGGCTCGTGGTGGCGGCCGCGACCCGCAGGCGGTACGGGCAGTGCTACGCCGCCGTGGCGCACGCGGTCGGGCGGCTGCCCAAGAAGGACGACTGCGACGCCTGGGACCGCATCATGGTGGACTACGTGGAGGACCTCTACCGCGCCGGCGACACGGTCACCGCGGCGAGGTGCGCGTTCCACGGGGTCGCCTTCGTCAACGACTGGCCTCGGCGCTCCCCCGACCTGCTGCCCAAGACGCGGCTGTCCATCCTGGCCTTCGCTAGGTCGTCACCAGAGCACTGCCGTGACCCGCCTGCGGTCGAGCTGGTGCTGCTCGTGCTCAACCACTTCCTCGACCGGGCGGTGGGCGAAGATTGCTTGCGCATGGCCCTCATCGCCGCCCGCGGGGCCATCAGCTTTGATTGCTACCTGCGGCCGTCCGAGGGCCTCGAGCTCACCGCTGGCGCCGTGGGGCGACCGCGCCGTGGCGCGGCCGCGCAAGGCTGGGCCATCACCGTGGCGCCAGCGGGGATCGACGCCAAGCCGGCGAAGAACCGCCGCTTCGATGCCAGCGTGCTCGTGGGCGCCCACGACAGGCAGTGGGTCTGCGAGGTGCTAGAGCTCCTCGTGGCCGACCTCCAGATCGTTCGGGTGTTCAGGATGCTCAAGCTGCACGACCTTGAGAAGGAGTATCGTGCCGCTTCGGCCGCGCTCGGTTTCCGTGTGGTCCCTCGCGGGCTACGACATGCTGGCCCGTCTCACGACGCCGTGGTCCACAAAGTGAAGATAGAGGACGTGCAAGCACGGGGGCGCTGGGCCTCCCTGGAGTCGTGCCGCATCTACACGAAGCCAGCGACCTTGGTTTGGTCGCTGAACGCCGTGAGCGACGACCTCCTGGACCGCGCTGGTGCCCTGAAGGCGACCTTCAGCCGGAGGCTCTTGAGCGTGCTCCGCGAGGGGCTTAGAGTCCCGCCCAGCAGAGGCGGACTCAAGCGCAGGCCTGCGAGTGCTGGTGTATAGTGGAGCCGTCTCTCGCAGAGACGGCAAGCTGCGCGGTATGCGACCGCCCAGGCACTTCGCCCGCTGCGCGGGCGCCGGCATCCAGGAAAAGCGAATGACCTCGCCGAGCTGTCGCTCTTTCCGCCGAGGCCGAGGCACGTGGGACGGTTGGGTTGTTGACTGTGCCTGCACCCTATTACCCTCACGAGAGTGCCTCTGCAGCCTTTTTCTCGCCCCTCTCCCCCCTTCTTCCTCCCTCTCCTTCTTGTACTTACGTCTGCCACGTAATTTGCTGCATTGCCGCTTCGTGCTCGTGCCTCCTGTGCGCGCGGGGCCCAGCGGTCTCTTCCATTGGTGTATAGTGGTGCCGTCTCTCGCAGAGACGGCAAGCTGCGCGGTATGCGACCGCCCAGGCACTTCGCCCGCTGCGCGGGCGCAGGCATCCAGGAAAAGCGAATGACCTCGCCGAGCTGTCGCTCTTTCCGCCGAGGCCGAGGCACGTGGGACGGCTGGGTTGAAGCTATAGCTAAAGCTCAAGCTAAAGCTCCCAGGGGACTGGGGGAACCGCGGGGCGGATGCCGGGGGAACCGCCCGGGGCGCATTCCACTGCCCGGCCCTTTAAGCTGACCGAGTAAGAACCCTTCCAGGCAGAGCCTAAGTAGGGAAACGTTGCGATTTCGCTCAGGATATCCTCACAAAATCGGGCGGGACAGGGCACACAGAGGCACGGCAGAACTGGGAACATTTGCGTTTCGCTCGAGACATCCTTTCAAACATGAGATGACGGCTGAGGTCTTGTACTAATTCTTATGTTAAACATTGCGATTTCGCTCGGGACATCCTTACAACATCGGGAGGGACAAGGCACACAGAGGCACGGCAGAACACAGAAGCACGGCAGAACAGGAACACGGCAGAACACACAGGAACACAGTAAACCACACCCCGCACGCACGCCGACACGCGCGCCACGGAAACCACGTCTGAAACCTATTGTTTGGAAGACCACATCTCAAGAGGTACTCGTTCAAATCGGGCCGCGCGCGCCCAGAAACTTCGCCAAAACGACCGCCGCGACGATCCGCACGGCAGAATACAGAGCTGGAGCTGGGCTTCGCCTTAGGCGAAACTTCTGGTCGGGCCTCCCGGCCCCCTTCAAACTACTTTGGCCCCTCCACGACGCGCCAGGAGGGGGCCAAAAACACCGCGATGGCCTAAGAGGAACCCAAACCGTTGAACAACCGCTCCGATGCGCCCAAGATGGCCCCAAGACGTGCCAACAGACCGCCCAAGATTCACCAGCATACCAAACTTGTCGTTCTCTCTTAGGAGAACGTGCATTTTTGGCACCTCTGTTTTTTTGCTTTCACGGCGTTGACGACGGCCCATGCAGTTTCCAAGACGCCCACAGACAGCCCAAGAAGCCCCCAAGAACGCCCCAAGACAGCCCAGGATAGCGCCAAGAGGGCCCAAGAGTCGCCCACGAGAGCCCAAGATAAGACTGTCCCCGAAGTGGCCCAAGAACGGAAACCCGAACCAACAAGTCGAGTTTTCCGCCCCAAGATGCTCCGAGGAGCCTCCCAAATGCCCCAAGAAGCCGCCAAGAGCCCCCCTAGACGCCCCGAGAGGCTTCAACACAGCGCTCAAGAGGCTTCAGAATTGCCTCCGAAGCGCCCCCAAGAACCCTTACAGGACATCCCAACGAACCCCAAAAGACTTATGACCCACAACACAGGCACGCTGGCGACTCGGCCGAAGATTCTCGGAAGGACACACGTGGATGAGAAGATGAGGGAGTGGAGGATGCGGACCGTCAGGAGAAGGGGAACCTCCAGAGGGCGTGTCGGATTGGAGCTGCATCCCCCCTCCTGTCGGTGTGTGACTTCCTCCGCCGTTCCTCCTTCCATCCTGACTCCTACCTGTCCTGCCTCCTTCCCCTCATATCCTCTTCCTATCTGCATACCTATCATGCCTCCTGGCCATCCATCCTCCCGTCTCCTCCGTCCCGCCTTCTGCCTGTCTCGTTCCTCGCTTTCCTTCCACTCATTTCTTTCCTTCGCAATCTGCACCCTCTCCCCTACCTGGATGAGGGTTGAGGAAGTAACAGCAGGCAGGGGAAGGCAAGGTGAAGCAGGACTGGAGATGACAGTTACAACAAGATGAGACGGGTAAGCAGGGCAGTTGGAGAGTGAGGAGTCAACCAGTATGCTTTTCCCAACGCCTGGGGCTACCTAATTTCAGAACGCGGGCGGAGCGCGCGCGAATGTGTCTAGTATACATGTGGGGATGTGTCTATATTTTCTATAAGCACACATACTTACCTGCATACCTACGGACCAACCCACCCACCTACCTAACTACGTACCGACCTATATGCATAGCGTACACACATACATGTATATAGTCATGCACGCGTACACATACGTACACATACATACGTGCACATCTCTATACACATATACTTTTATGCCTTTATGTACATCCATGCATACATATATCCATACTTGTATGCGTACATACATACATACATACATACATACATACATACAAGCATGTATACAAACATACACACATACGTGCATGCATGCATACATGCATACGTACGTATATCTATTCATCCATTCATTCATACATACATTCATTCATTTATACACACATGCATTCAGACATACACGCATACATGCATGAATACATACATACATACATACATACATACATACATACATACATAAATATATACATACATACATACATACATACATACATGCATGCATACATACACACATACATACATACAGACATACGTACATACAAATCCACACACATACACACATATATGTATATATACATATATATATATATATATATATATATATGTATATATGTGTATGTATGCATGTTCCTAGTTTTATTTGTTTTACAAGCCTGGGGGGAAGCCCAGGATCGTAGGTTCTTGCGCAACCTGGACATCCTTGCCAAAGGTCCTCTGGCTCGTCTCGGACCTCCCAGGGCGCTTAGTAGTCCGGTCCTGCCAGCAGGCTCCAAGCGATCAAAGCTGTGATCATTGAGGCCGAAGAGAGACCCAAGACAGCACAAGAGCGCTCCAAGAAGGCCCCAGATGGCCTCCAGAGACCCTCAAGACAGCCCGGGAGGCCCTCAACAGTGCTCCCAGAACGCAAACATCGCTTCATTCCCTTGGGGAAACGTGCATTCAGCACATTTGCTGTTCGGGTCTTAGTAGCGTCCAAAATAGCAAAAAAAGGCATCCGGAATCGCCCCAAGACGATCCAAGAGAACCCCAAGAGAGCTTTTAAACGGCTTGGATGGCCTCAAGATTGCCCAAGGAAACCCAAATTGAGCCAGAAAGGAAGAGGCCCAACAGGCCCTCACAAGGCCCCGAAGCGATCAGAGCGGTGATCAGAGAGGCCGAAGAAAGACCCAATACAGCGCAAGAGCGCTCCAAGAAGGATCCAGAGGGCCTCCAGAGGCCCCCGAATTAGAAGGCCCAGGAGGCCCTCAACAGGGCTCCCAGAACACCAACCCGACTCAGTCCCTTGGGGAAACGTACCTTTTCATCGTCTTAGCAGTGTCAAGAACAGCCAAGAAGGCCTCCCGTATCGCCCCACGACGGTCCAAGAGACCCCCAAGAGAGCCTCTAGACGGCCTGGACGGCCCCAGGACCGCGCAAGGAAACCCCAAACCGCGCCAGGACACCCAGAATGAGCCACAAAGAGTCCCAACAGGCCTTCACAAGGCCCCCAAGAGAAGCCCAAGAAGGCCATGGGAGGCCCTCCAAAAGGCAATGGGAGGCCAACAGGAGGGCCTACGTAGCCCCCGTAAGGTCCTTCGAGGGCACAAGCTCCCCAACACGGCCCAAGATGGCCCCAAGACGGCTCGAGACGGCCCCAAGCCGGCCGGCTCAGTAGGGCTCCAACAAGGCCCAGGCACCGTTTTCCACCAAACTGATCCGCATCTCGGGCTCGCAACCACAAATCCCAGAAATCTGTTGCGAACCCGGGATTGGGTGCATTCCCGAAGAATTACTTGCGTCGCGTGCCCCGTTGCGACCCGCTTTAACCCGCGGCAACATTCTTCGCCGTCCCCTGACGGCGCCCTCCTCCTTTCTGCCGTTCCACCACTCGTCCTCCCCCACATCCGCTTCCTTTCCTCGCTCTCCGAAATTCCTTCCCTTCTATCCTTCGCCCTCCACCCGGCGCCTTTCGGGAGCCCCCAGAGGCTGGGGAAGGGCCAGGGGCCGCCCGAACTTCCGAAGACTTTTGAAAACCACCGCAGGGAAGGGGCCCAAGTTTTCAAGGCCACTAGTGATCGCGCGAACGACCAACATATAGAAAGCCTCAAGGACCAAGGAACATGGCGCGAGGCGCCAATGCAGTCTGGTATATGTATATATATATATATATATATATATATATATATATATATATATATAACAAATTCATATATCTATACATATATATATATATATATATATGGGTGTATATCGTGCGCGCCGGGCTTGCAGAGAGGGGGGGATGCGCGACCGTGTCGAGTTGGCAGCAAGGGGGGGAACAGTGCGCTGCTGTTACAGCCTAGACGCCGCAGCCAGGACCACCCGCTCTGGGCTCGGGGCGGACTCCGGCCTCCAGGCCACTCGTTGGACCTTGAGTAGGGAAGAAAAACCAGCCCGACCCCCTACCTGGCGTCTGCTGAGCAGTCATGAGCACTCACCAGGCAGTGCTGCCCTTCCCGGCTCCTTCCCGGAGTGGTTTTGGCAGAAGAGCTTCGCCCGCAGGGGGTGTGCTATCATGAGTGTGGTGGTTCGGCCTTCTTGTCACGCCTGTCCCCCTTCCCTTCTCCCTCTCCTCCCTTCCTCGGCCCCACTCTCCTCCGCCTCCTCCGCCTCCAACTCCTCCTCCGCTGCTTCTGCCGCCATCTCCTCCCCCCCCTCCCCCTGTGTCTCTGCCCAGTCCAGGCCGAAGATCAGATCGAGCAGCTCGAGGAGAAGGCGCGCCGCTGTTCGGGGCGTGCCCCGATCCTTCTGTGTCCATCACCCTCCTTCTGTTCATCTTCGTCGGCATCATTTCGTCTCCGCCGCCGCCGTCCCTCCTCCTCCTCGTCCTCCTCCTCCTCCTCCTTCTCTTCCTCCTCCTCCCTCAAGTAACATTGGGGCTCTGGCCATTTTGGCAACGCCCCGCTCCTGTGCCTGCACGGGGTACTTGAGGCACTACGTTTTTATCCCTTTCCTCCAAGTTCGGGGTTGAACGTCGACCAAAACAGGAGTTTTGATCATGGCCCGTCTCTGGTCCCGCTGTTCCTGCCAGCGTTGTGAATACAACGACATTTTGGAAGCACGAGACAGAGTCTGCCTAGGATGTAATCGGAAGGTCAAGCTGCACAAGCCTCGCCCTGGGTCCGCAGCCGCCCGCGCGCAGGAACCGCCCCCCCCCCGCCAGCGCGGGTCAGGGCGCGGCCATCCCGCAGGGCGGCAAGGGCAAAGGGAAGGACAACTCCAAGACCAAGGCTGAGAAGCTGCAGGCCGCCGCGTCTCTCGACGTAGCCGAGTTACTCCGCATGGTTGTGAAGGGCACACAGGACACTGATCTTCGGCAGGTGCTCGAGGCGCAAGTGAAGCGTCTTGGCGGCACCGCCCCCACCGCGTCCGCGGGGCCGGCTGAGGCTCTCAAGAAGGCGGTGGGTCTTTTCAAGGACGCCGAGCACAAGCACACGCAGGCAGCGGCGCAGGTGGTGCGCCTCGAGGCCAACTTGGCCCAGGCGCGCACCCGCGAGCAGGCAGCCGCCTTGGCGCTGGCGCAGGCCGAGAGGGCCAAGCGCACAGCCGCCGAGGCCATGGCAGTGGCAGAAGGAGTGGTACTACGGCCTGAAGGAGCAACCCAGCCCAAGTTCGCAGTCAGCTGGGACAAAGAGCTCTTCGACGGCATCGATGACTTAGAGTGCTCGGACGGCGAAAGGACCGAGCTCAGGAAGATAAAGCTCGACTTAGAGAAGCTCCAGCACGTCATGGAGGGCAAGGAAGCCGAGGTGTCGGCGATGCTCTCCAAGGCGCAGGAGATGCAGGATCGGTTCCGCAAGAAGCGGAAAACCGAGCCTGACGAGGTGCCGCCCTCGGGGGGGGCGTCAAGCAGCGGCCCAGGCGCAGGCGAAGGCGGCTCGCCAGGCCCTGCGCAGGGCGCCCCCCCCCCCCCCCCTGTGGCGACGGCAGCGGACGCCAGCATGGGCAGCGCCAGCAGCGATGCCGATGCAGCCAGGCTTCCAGCTGGGTGTGATGCCGAGGACGATGCGGAGCTCCTGGCAGCGGCAGCGCGTCTCTCCTCGGCCAGGCTCGCGGCTCAGGCGCAGGCGCTCGAGGAGCAGTCGGCCAACACCAGGGGCGTGACGGGCAAAGGCAAGGGAGCTCCCGCTAGAGGGGGCAAGGATATCGCGGCAGCTGCAGCTGCCGATGATCCTGATCTGTGACTAGCACCCCCCTCGAGTACGACGCCGAGCTCGTCAGTCACTACGGGAGAGACTGCAAGCAGCCAGGCGAACTCGGGGGAGCACCAGGACCAGGATCTGGTACATCTATTCTTCTCAAATATCACATGTATTGGGGACAAATCGTGGGGTTATCTTGTTGATAGCAATTTTGATTTTGCAGCCGCTGTCGAGACACATGTGTCTAGTGCTGATTTGCCAGTTTGGGACAAGAAGGCGCGCGCCGCTGGATATCGTCTCTTGGGCAATGGGGCTCGCGCTCGACAGCGCAGGGTTTCTCGAGCTCAGCGAGCCCATGCGAGCGAGGGTGGCGAGTGGGTGCTTGCCAAGGGCCATCTTCAGATGCAGGCGCTGCTATCAGAGTCTGGAGGTCGCCCACTTCGAGCTCACGGGCATCGGGGGCTTGACGGGTTTCAAGCCGTCCTCATCCACCTCAGCGGCTTCACGCTGGGGATCCTTCGCTTTCCTTCGCTGGGGATCGCGGGGGCGAACCTCAGCAGGTTCCAGCGGCTCGGGGCTCTCCTGAATTCGCTGGCAGTGCCGTGGCTAGTCATCGGCGACTTCAACGTCGCGCCAACCACTCTGAGCAAGTCCAGCTTCATGCGGGGCCTGCGCTCGGGGGCCAGTATCATGCACGCGAATTTGGAGGCCACCTGCAACGTCGGGAAGCGGGGCGCCAGCCACCTGGACTACATGCTTGTATCAGCCGAGGCGCAGCCCATCATCGCCTCGCTCGAGCCTGTGGTCAGCGTACCGTGGAAGCCGCACGTGGGCCTGCTGGTGCGAATTCGGCGCTCGGCGAGGGTCCTGCAGGCGCGGTGCCTGGACATGCCGCGGCGTCTCCCGCAGGTGACCGGGCCTCGGACCCAGCCGACGCCAGGGTCCAAGTCGGCCCGAGCAAGAGCCGTGAACGAGGAGAAGCGGCAGAGGCGTCAGGAGTTGCGGGAAAAACACTTTCGCAAATTCTTCGCTGATCTCTTCTCATCCGATGAGGCCACAGTCGATCAGGAGCGTGAGTCAGTTGAAGATTCTCCCCCTCCTGCTGGCGTAGGTTTTGAATTTGAGGAGGATTTTCCTGAGGATCTCGATTTTCCTTTCTCTGGCGAGTTTTTGGAGGGCGAGGGCCCCTGGCCCGATGAGGTCGACCCTTGGGCCCACGAATCCGACTTTAAACCAGCTGTACCCTGCGGTTCTGTTTCGTCGCCGTGCCAGCCTCCTGGTGGTGGGAGCCCTACTGGACAAGCTTCCGTCCCTGAAGAGCCTGGAATTCGAGCCCGAGACCCCCCGCTTAGGACGTGCAGTCAAATTCCTGACTCCGACGGTGGTACCACCCCGACTCGTCCTCCTCCTCGGCCTCTCTCTTCCTTTGTTAATGAGCAGTCGGTGCCTTTGGTATCTCAGGATGCGCAGCCTTCTGTGGTCGAAGATCTGGTGCAGGAATGTCCTTTCTATGTCTCGGAACAGACCTGGTCTGCAAGTCGGATGTGGGTTTCATTCCCAGCAACGAGTGCCCACCAGCTCCAGGTTTCGAGCAATCCGTAGCATTTCGGCTCCATGATCCTGGCACCTCTCAGGCTATAGCCTCCTTGTACGCATCATGGGTACGTTCGGCAGAGCTGAGTATCCAACGGCATCATTTTCTTCAGGCAACCTCTGGAGTCCTGCGAGGCAGTGGGCCCAGTTTTCGTATAGCCGCCCTCCAACAGCAGGAGCGCACTCGCGTCACGACGTGTGCAGACCTTGTGGCTGGTTGGCGGGGGCGGCTTCGCACAATTTATGCAGGACTCGCTCGGCACTACGTTCGAGACAATGGACATCAGCAACGGGCTCGTCTGATTGCAGCGCTGGCCTTGCAGATGGACTCGCGCCCCGACTCAGCTCATGCCCTTCTCAACGGCCGTGATCCCACCTGGGGCGACTGGGTCGAGATGGCGGCTGACATGCAGAGCGGTGCAGCTACAGTGGATACCATGCGTCTTCAGAGTTCTGCAGCCGCTTCTGAGAAGATCGCAGACCGCGGACAGCAGCGCTCGGTCCATGCATCCATGCAGAAGTTTGGCAAGTGGATGACCGAGCAGTCGGCGCTTGGTCCGCTTCATCGCAGTTTACGTCAGGAGGCAATGGTCAAGCATGAGATCGAAGTCGGAGACGGCATCTTGTTTCAGCCGCTAGACCTGGTCGATCACAAAGCTCTGAAATGGCGGCAGAAGTGGGCACCGTCTCTGTCCACGGAGGCTGCCATTCAGGAGGCTTTTCGGCAGGGTCGCGAACGTGCAGAACTCGAGCCTTTGCCTCCCATCACTGGCGCCGATGTCAGAGAGGCAGCCAGGCGCATGCCTGCACGAGCTGGACAAGGGTGCGATCGCATGCCACCCATAGACTTCGAGCGCTTGCCCCTGACAGCGCTGGACGAGCTGGCAGATCTGTGCATGATGATCGAAGCTGAGCTTGTCTGGCCACGCCAGATCATGATTACCCTCGGTCGCCTTCTGCCGAAGAAGACAGAAGGCGACCGAATCATAGGTCTTCTTTCTATGTTCAGCAGGTTGTGGTCGCTCATCAGAGAGCCAGTAGTTCGACAGTGGTCGGACTCCTCGGCCCCCTACTGGGACGCTGCAGTGAAGGGCAACGCGGCTCTCCGCGAAGCCTTCGTTCGCACCCTGGAGGAGGAGGTCGGGCATCAACTCGGTGTGGTTTCTGGAGCAGGATTTTTAGATATCGACGGCTTCTACGACAATATTGTGTGGGAGCTGCTAATGCCCAAGGGTTTGCAACTCGGATTTCCAGCAGCCATCTTGTGCTTGGAGGTGCTGCAATGTATGGCGCCTCGAGCTCTGGGGCAGTGCAGCTCGTGGGCTCTCCCCATCGTGCCCACGAGGTCGGTGGTCCAGGGCCTTCGGTCAGGCACACGGTTTGGAAGGATCATGGTATATTTCGTTCTCGACAGGATCTGTTCAGCTCATCTTCGCATGGGTCACCGCATATGGGTGGATGATCTGGCTCAACGTGCAGTAGGCTCTCGCGACATTGTACGGCAACAACTTGTCGCCAGCCTCCGCGACACGTGCAAGGGCCTTCGAGCGATGAAACTTCAGGTGGCATCCAAGTCAGTCGTGGTTTGTGCTCATCCCTCAGATGCTCTTCAGGTTTGTCGTGCCCTTCGAGTTGCGGTTTTCAAGTGCGGGCACAACGCGCAGCAGGCTTCCTAGGCACGGACTTAGGAGGTGGCGGTCGTCATGCCCGGGCTACGAGACGCAGGAGAGCGGACAAGCATCGGCTGATGAACACCAAGGTGCGCAAGTTCGCTCGTGCAGGGCGACGATATGCCATCACATCGAAGCTGGAACGGCTCGGAGCTCAGGCTGCTGGGCTATACGGACACCAGATACACGGCACGTACGGTGTCTACCTGCGTCAGGCTCGACAACGGCTAGGTGCTGTGGTGGCGGCCCCGCCCAAGCGTCGCTGTCTCACCACGGTCCTAGCACTACGAGCCCCGCATGACCCAGCACTCAAATTACCAGAAGAGATGCTACGACAATGGTTTCGAGTCTGGCAGGAGGAGCCAGGACTTAGACGTGGAGTTTGCCGCGTGTGGAACCCCCTGGTGGAGAAGCTTCGTGCCATCCCATCAGGGCAGCGCACGCGGCACATACGTGGACCAGTGTCTGCAGTCATCACTTTGTTGTTGAATAACGGATGGGACCCACGGTCAGCTACCGAATGGTTCAAGCCTGCAGCCGACCCACAGGATGAATCCATCGAGTGGCACTTCCCCGACTCAGCGTGGACAGGATGGCCTGATGTCGATGGCCCAGGCCACCTCATTCGCGACGTGCAGAATTCTATTCGATCGTCTCTGTGGGAGCAGGCATCTCGACACTTTTTCGGCGGTGGCATGGAAGGGGGCATCGACTGCACGTCCCTGCGACAGCTGTACTCGCAATTGCAGTCGGTCGACCGTGGAGCTCGGCTAGCAGAACTACTGGTCACCATCGCAGCTGGAGGGTGCTGGACTCGTTCTCGCCGCGGGGATTTCCTTGCGACCAAGGGCAAGCCCTTCGACACGAAGTGCCCTCGGTGCGGTGAGGCTCCAGAGACACCATCCATCGTATGTGGGGCTGCAGTCGCAATGTAGAAGCTGCAGCTTACAAGTGTTCAGAGTGCTTGGTGGGGGAGGCCTATTCCAGCTGGGAGTCCATGGAATGTTTCTGGCTCCGCGGGCTTCTCCCATCCCATCTCGTTCAGGTTTCGCCTCCGTCGCAGGAGGAGCACTGGCAGGCATCAGGAGAGTTTCTTTTGACAGGGGCGTTCGGACATGGCTCGCGGGACGCCCCGGTCTTTCTGTTTGGAGATGCCAGCGGCGGTGAATTATCGGGGCACACAAGGTATCGCCGCGTGGGCGTTTCGGTTGCCTGTATCAGTTCTTTCGAACCTCTCGAGATCGACAGCTCGATGTCTGGCGGGCTTGCAGGAGAACGGCAGTCAGTTTCTCGAGGAGAACTTCGGGCCCTTCTCTTGGCCGCTGAACATTCGTCGGGCCGAGTGGTGTACACAACGGATAATGAATATGTTGCTGAAGGATGGGCCTCGAAATTGTATCGTGGTCCCTCGGGACCAGACGCTGATCTTTGGCATCGTATTGGCGCTGTTTTCGATTCCTCCAGGGACCTAGCCTCGTTTGTGGAGTTGGTCGTCAACTCACATCTGGAGGCCCGTGAAGCGTTATCTGGGAAATTCCCCAGGTGGATGATCTTGGGAAATGCTGTAGCGGATATTCTTGCAGGGTCTGCAGCCAGTCGTGTGCAGGTCAGTGCAGAGGAGAGAGCGCGAGCTGAACAGTGGGAGCAGAGGGTTCTTCTCGTACGGCTTCGCCTACTCCGCGCCACGCTCGACACCATTGTCGCAGAGAAACGTCAGGAGCCTCTCGGGAAGAAACAACGTGAGCCACATCCTCCCCCTCCTCCTGCTTTTGCTGCGGTACAGACTTTCACCACCACCCATCAGTTTGACGAGACTGGTCGTAAGTGTAGTAGGTGTTGCAGCTCCGCTGCCATAGCTAGGCTACCTGTTTGGAGGAGTACCCCGTGTTTTCATCCTGTCCATGTGCACGATGCTTTTTTTTCAGGGTCCCGTCTGGAGTCAGGTTGCACCTAGCGGGGGGGGTGGGCAGATCCCTCGCACCAACTCGCCCTGAACGGCACTTTGAAGCTCTGGTTCTGTAGTCGGTGCGGGTGCTTTGCCAGTCAGATGTTGAAGGGTCTGGGACAACCTTGTCTCAAGACCACGAATTCCGCCAGGTCCGAGTATCTGTCTAGAATCGCCGCTGGCCAGTGGCCGAATGTCCCGATCAAGGCCAAGCAGGCGGGGCGGGCTTCGTGAATCGTCGGATGTCGCTTCGCGATTGGGGTCGCTCACTCACTCCTCCTCCTCCTCCTCCTCCTCCTCCTCCTCCTCTTCCCTCCCTCCATGTCTCCGTCCATTCATCCCCGTCGCTTTCCTCCCACCTCCTTCGCCTTTCTCCATCCTCATCATCGCTCCTCCCTCGCCACCCGCCTCCTTTCCTCGTCCTCCTCCTGCTCCTTACCCCCCTCTCCCCCCCTTCTTACTGCTCATCCGTTAATGCCTGCTGCAGCCGCTCTTCATCATCAGCGTGGTCCCACCAGTCCTTCCTGCTCCATCATCGCTTCTCCTTCTCCTCCCTCATTTGCAACCCGCCTTTCTTTTCTCTTGCTTTTTCTGCTCATATCATCTCTCCCTGCCCCTGCTTGCCATTCCTACTGCCTGCGGCTGCTCCTCCTGCTTCTCGGCGGCATCGGGCAGCAAACAATGGCGGAGGAGAGATGAGGGGTAGATGGAGAGGAGAAACTATGATGCTGCTGCTGCTGCCGATGATGGGTATGATGATGACGATGCTCATGATGATAATAATGACGATGATGATGATGATGATGATGATGATTATGATGATGATGATGCTGATGATGATGATGATGATGATGCTGATGCTGCTGATGATGATGATGATGACGATGACGATGATGTTGATGCTGATGCTGACGATGATGGTGATGGTGATGGTGATGATGATGATGATGCTGCTGATGATGATGATGCTGATAATACTGCTGCTGCTGATGATGATGATGATGATGAGGTGGTGGTGGTGGTGGTGATGATGTTGATGATGATGACGATGATGATGATGACGATGATGCTGATGATGGCGATGATGATGGCGATGATATAACGGGCTCGGTGTGCAGCTGGGGCAGAGAGAGTCTAGTATTTATTGAATCGCTTCGCTGATTCCGCTGGTCCGTATTGTTGGGGGTTTCTTGGGGGCCTCTTGGGTTTCTGTTGGAGCCTCTTTGGGGTTCCTTGGAGCTCCTTTGGGAGCATTTGGGAACATCTTGGGGCTTTGGGCGCTGCTTGGGGCCGAGGGCTCGATATGTCCGTTCCGGTTCCCACTTTGGGCCTCCTCTTTGGGCTGTCTTGGTGGCATCTTGGGCCGTGTCGGAGGCCTCTTGGGCGGTCTCACCCTGTGGGCGCTTCGCTGCAAGCCCGCGGCGCCTAATGCGACTCCCACCCGGCGATGGACCGCTCCATCGAGGAGTGGAGGAGGGGATCAGGAGGAGGAGGAGGAGGAGGAAAAGGAGGAGGAGTGCCTGAGGAGGGTAGACGGAGCGCTGTGCAGAAGTTTCCCAGAATTTCTTTGTGCTCGCTGCCCATATTGTAGCATCGCTGGGGCACTTGCTAGCGTGGTCGGGGGGCATTTGGGGGGCCTCCTGGAACCGCATCGCTGGCACTTGCTAGCGTGGTCGGGGGGGCATTTGGGGGGCCGCTTGGGAGCCGCTTGGGAGCTTCTTGGGGGCCTCGTGAGGGCCTTTTGCAGGCATCCTGGGGCTTCAATGGGGCCTCTTGGCGTCTCCTGGGGGCTTCTTAGGGCCGAGGGCTCGAAATGTTGTTTCGTGTTCCCCCCTCTGGGGCTTCTCTTAGAGCGTTCTTGGGGTCCTCTTGGGCCGTCTTGGAGGCCTCTTGGGCCGTCCTGGAACCCTCTTGGGCCGTCTTGGGGCCCTGTCAGAGGCCTCTCGGTCCTCTTAGGGCGATCTTGGGAGCCCCTTGGGCCGTCTTGGGGCGTCGCGATGCCAAAAGGTGGAGACGCCAAAATCTCACCAAAACCTAAGGACAAACACTGAATCTTGCCTCTTGGGGCCCTCTTGGGAGTGCTCTTGAAAGCCTCGTGGGGCGTCTGGGGGCTATCTCGAGGGCCTTTGGGGGGCCTCCTGGGGCTTCAAATGCGCCTCTTGGCGCCTCCTGGGGGCTTCTTAGGGCCGAGGGCTCGAAAGTTTGTTTCGTGTTCCCCCTTCTTGGGCTTCTCTTAAAGCGTTCTTGGGGCCGTCTTGGAGGCCTCTTGGGCCGTCCTGGAACCCTCTTGGGCCGTCTTGGGTCGGAGGCCTGTCGGGCCTCTTAGGGCGATCTGGGGGGCCTCTTGGGCCATCTCGGGGCGTCGCGATGCCGAAAAGGTGGAGACGCCCAAATCTCCCCAACACCTAAAGACAAACAATGAATCTTGCCTCTTGGGGCCCTCTTGGGAGTGCTCTTGAAAGCCTCGTGGGGCGTCTGGAGGCTATCTCGAGGGCCTTGGGGGGGCCTCCTGGGGCTTCAAAGGGGCCTCTTGGTGTCTCCTGGGGGCTTCTTAGGGCCGAGGGCTCGAAATGTTGTTTCGTGTTCCCCCTCTGGGGCTTCTCTCAGAGCGTTCTTGGAGCCCTCTTGGGTCGTCTTGGAGGCCTCTTGGGCCGTCCTGGAACCCTCTTGGGCCGTCTTGGGGTCGTGTCGGAGGCCTGTCGGGCCTCTTAGGGCGATCTTGGAGGCCTCTTGGGCCGTCTTGGGGCGTCGCGATGCCGAAAAGGTGGAGACGCCAAAATCTCACCAACACCTAAGGACAACCAATGAATATTGCCTCTTGGGGCCCTCTTGGGAGTGCTCTTGAAAGCCTCGTGGGGCGTCTGGGGGCTATCTCGAGGGCCTTTTGGGGGCCTCCTGGGGCTTCAAAGGGGCCTCTTGGTGTCTCCTGGGGGCTTCCTAGGGCCGAGGGCTCGAAATGTTGATTCGTGTTCCCCCTCTGGGGTTTCTCTTAGAGCGTTCTTGGAGCCCTCTTGGGCCGTCTTGGAGGCCTCTTGGGCCGTCTTGGAACCCTCTTGGGCCGTCTTGGGGCCGTGTCGGAGGCCTCTCGGCCCTCTTAGGGCGAGCTGGGGGGTCTCTTGGGCCGTCTTGGGGCGTCGCGATGCCGAAAAGGTCGAAACGCCAACATATCCCCAAAACCTGAGGACAAACAATGAATATTGCCTCTGGGGGCCCTCTTGGGAGTGCTCTTGAAAGCCTCGTGGAGCGTCTGGGGGCTATCTCGAGGGCCTTTGGGAGGCCTCCTGGGGCTTCAAAGGCGCCTCTTGGCGCCTCCTGGGGGCTTCTTAGGGCCGAGGGCTCGACATGTTGTTTCGTCTTCCCCCTCTGGGGCTTCTCTTAGAGCGTTCTTGGGGCCCTCTTGGGCCGTCTTGGAGGCCTCTTGGGCCGTCTTGGAACCCTCTTGGGCCATCTTGGGGCCGTGTCGGAGGCCTCTCGGGCCTCTTATGGCGATCTTGGAGGCCTCTTGGGCCGTCTTGGGGCGTCGCGATGTCGAAAAGGTGGAGACGCCCAAATCTACCCCAAACCTACGGAAAAAAACAATTCATTTTGCCTCTTGGGGCCCTCTTGAGAGTCTCTTGGGGCTCCTTGGCGGCGTCTTGGGGGCCCCAGGGCCTCTTGGGGGGCTCTTGGAGGCCTCTTAGGGCGGGAGGGGGGGTAGTCGATTGCGGCTCCCCCCCCGGAGGCCGCGATCCTCGTGAGGGGTGTCGAAAAATTGCCCTCCCCTGGAGTGCTCTGGTGGCTCCTCCAGGGACCCTGCCAGGGTACTTTTCGTCTGGGGACCCCCAGGGGCCGCCCCGCGCGCGCGAACTAGAATATTGTGAACTAGTTACTGGAGATCTTAGCACGCCTCTGGCCCGTTGGGCTGGCGAATTCTATAGGCCCTCTGGGCTCGAGCATATGCAGCCCAGCCCCCGGATCGCGGTCCTTGCAGCACTGTGCGCGCTCACAAGTAACCTCTTCTGGGCAGGCCTGCGATCGGCTCCTGTGCCGGAGCCGAGCCTCTCCGCCGAGGCGGGGAAGGCCGTCGCCGGGGCCGCGGGGGCCGCTCTTGACGCCGCCGAGTCGGCGGAGCGGGCGGAGGCCGCCTCTGGGGCGGCAGACGCCTCGTGCGAGGAGGCGGCAGCCCGTCTCGACTCGCTGGAGGCGCGCGTCCTGGAGCTGGCCCAGCTGCTCCAGTCGAGTGGAGAGATCTCCTCGGCGCCGTCGCCGCCGAGCCCCGAACCACCTGCCAGTCCGTGGGCTGCTCTCTCGGCTGGGCTCGCGGCGCTGCTGGGCAGTTGGGTGCTGGACGTGGTCAAGGCTGGTGTCGCCTGTTGTGTCGTTCCTATCCCCTGCCCTTGTCGGCGGTGCGATGGCGGCAGCTCTGGCGAATCTGGGCGTCGACCGAGCGTTGTACTTCAGCTGGGGCGGCCAGGCCGTCGCGGTGGTGTAGTGGTGCGCTAGGCTGGTGTCGGGCCTCCACGTGGGCGTGTTCTACCCGTCCGACCCCGGCTTTTGGCACGAGCGTATCCTGCTGTGGCCTGCCTCTGGCGTCGCCGTTCCGCGGCATTGGTATGTGGCCACGCCGGACAGTGACGTGCATGCCGAGGCCGTGACCGCAGGCTTGGGCTGGGGCTCTGGGTTCGCCATCCTGGCTGACGCAGGCGAGAACCCGATCATTCCTGGGGGGGCACTGCATGCTTTCCAGCGGCCCCCTACCGACGAGGTTCTCCAGGGCTGGATCGCGGAGGCCATCGCCGACTCAGTGGCCGCCAGTATCGTCGTTCCTGGCCCGTCCGACCTGATGTACCTGATGTACCTCGGTGACGTGGTGATATCCCCTCAAGCAGCACTGGTAAACTAAAACCTCTTGAGCCTAGTAGGCGGGGGCTCAAGAGGGGAGGAAGAGGGACGGACACGGCCTCAGATGATGACGACGACCTTTTGCCAAAGGGGCCGTGCTGCTCCTCTGTGCCGGCGCCCGGCGCTCCACGCGCTGGCGCCGTCTTCGGCCACGCGCAGCGGGCCACGCCGCCGCCGAGACACTCTAGTGCCTCGGCGGCGCTGTAAAAGTCCAGAAAAGGGCGGGTGGGGAGCCCTGCGTGGCTCCCCAGGGTGGGCCAGCTTGGCCTTGAAAAGGCTTGAGCCGCGAAGCGGCGGTGAAGAGAGAGGGAGAGAGAAAGGGCAAGCAAAGAGGCAAGGGCAGGAGCAAGGGAACCGCAAGTGGAAGCCCGCGCCAGTTCTGGAAGCGGGGAGATCCATCAGTTTTACCAAACATCTTAGATATCCCCTCAAGCAGCACTGGTAAACTAAAACCTCTTGAGCCTAGTAGGCGGGGGCTCAAGAGGGGAGGAAGAGGGACGGACACGGCCTCAGATGATGACGACGACCTTTTGCCAAAGGGGCCGTGCTGTTCCTCTGTGCCGGCGCCCGGCGCTCCACGCGCCGGCGCCGTCTTCGGCCACGCGCAGCGGGCCACGCCGCCCCCCTCCTCCTGCGAGCGCAGCACCACGCCGAACTGGCTGTAGTGGGACGCGTAGTCGCCGACCTTGTCGGCGTAGAACAGTCCTGGCATCCGCGGCAGGCCGCCTCGTCTGCCCAGCAAGGTGGGTCCGCAGGCGCAGGGCGGCATGCCGCCGGCGCCCGCGGTGGTTCTTCGTGCGCCCTAGGCGGCAGCCCTGGCTGGGCTGGCCGCCGGCGCCCCACGTAGCCGCCACCGCCGTCCCCCATGACGGCACTGCCGGTTGCCGGGCCGGCGCGGCGCTCTTGCCCTCAGGCGCCAGCTGCCGCCGCGCCGCGCCCAGCTGCTCGCAAGCGCAAAGCTGAGCGCGGGCGCCAGGCTGAGCTCAGCCGGCGCCGCGCTGCCGCTCGCATGGCGGATGCCGGCGGCGGTGGTTCCCTTGCGCCCCGTGCGGCAGCCCTGGCTGGGCTAGCCGCCGGCGCTCCTTCGAAGCCGCCACTGCCGCCCCCTTGGCGGCACTGCCGGGTGCCAGGCCGGCGCGGCGCCTGCCCACGGGCAGCAGCGGCCGCGGCACGCGCCCAGCTCGTTCGCAAGTGCGAAGCTGATCGCGAGCGCCAGGCTGAACTCAGCCGGCGCCGCGTGGCCGCTCGCACGGCGGTTGCCGGCGGCGGTCCATTGCTGCCCGCTCGGCCGCTGGCCAGCAACAGCCCGCACCTTAGTCATGATGCGGCCTCTGCTCCCCTCCACGGGGCCATCCTGGCGACCCGCGGTGCCCTGCCGGGGCCACTTCCCGCGCCACCTCGTTGGCCCGGCGGAAGCCCTGGGTCTCGTGCACGTACCTCACACCGTTGTAGTGCACCGGGCCCATCACCCCTGTTTCGCAGTACGTTCTTTGCGGCTGCTTGGGAGGCTTGTGCGCCTTGGGCGTCCGTTGCGTGGTGGCTTGCTGCGCCTCTGGCTCCGGCCTCCCTCCGTTCTTCCTGGCCGTCCCGCAGCAGCAGCAGCCGAGCGCCCCGATGCTCGCCGCAAGCAGCACTGCGATCGTGGCCGCCACCTTCAGCGCTGTCCCCACCGGGAAAACGATCGCCACCGTGCCCATCTGCGGCTCCCAGCGAAGCGTGGCCCCTTGTGCCCCGCTGTCGACTGCTGCCACTTCTTGGCCCTGTATCTCTCCGGCTGCTGTCGTGATCGCCGTCACCACCAGCGCTGCGCATGGCATGCCTGCGCGGGGGATGCAGGCTCTGCAGTTGCTGCCGCGCCCGCCGGCCGCTCCTCCGCGCCTTCGCTGTTGCCTGCGCCACCACGCAGCACCTAGCAGCACGGCTGCCAGCAGCACCCCCGCTGCCATCACCCAAGCTCCCAAGCCGACCGGGAGCACGAGGATCAGCAGGTTCTGGCTCTGGGGGTTGACCTTGATCACGTAGCCGTCTGCCCTGCCAGCTGTGGCGGCGAGCGTCGTCACGGCCAGTGCCGCTCTGGGCCACAGCGGGGTCGGGCTCCTGCCCGCACGGCGCTCGCCCTTGGCCGCGTGGGCCGGCGGCGCCGTGAGCTCGGACGTATCCGTCGCCATGTTGGTCGAGATGCCGCGCATGGGCTCGTGGCTCTCCCACAGGCACCCGTGGAAGTTATCGGAGGCCCAGCGCCCGAAGCGCTTGACGCGCTGCAGGTCGTCCACGGCGTGGTACATCGCTGTTGCGCCTCCGATGCGGAGGCTGTGCGAGCCGATCTCCTCCTTCCTCAGCCCGGCGGCCAGCCCCGCGATCGTCAGGTAGTGCTGCGCCTCCTCGCGACGGATGGGTGCTCCGCTTGCCCAGCGGAGGAGCGGGGGCTCCTCCTCGCTCCCTCGCAGCCTCTGCGGGTAGTGCCGCTCCAGTTGGCGGAGGGCAGCCACGGGGCACAGCGACGTGCCCGTCTCGTACTGATTCCTTACGCACCCCACATTGTACTGGTCTGTCTTCGAGGAGGTGCTGTGGAGCACCACTTCCACCGCGTCCTTGAAGGTGCAAGGCTGGTTGTTGCCGTCGCGGCCCGTGATGTCCACGCCGCGCGCGACGCGCTCTCGGCTCCATGTCTTCCCAGGCTGAATCAAGTATTCGGACGCCCTTAACATGAAGAAGAAGGCCACCGCCACGGCGGCCCACAAGACCGCGGTGTCCATCTCGGGGAGGTCCGTCTGGCCCCTCAAGAAGCCTTGGAGCCGCAGGAGCATGCGAGGCGTCGCTGGCCGCTTCCGCCCGCTCGGCCCCTGGCCTCTCCGGAGGCCGGCGAGCGTGGACCAGAGGCGGCCTCGGTGGAGTAGAGGGTCCGGGTATCCGACCACGAGGTGGGCGAAGCGTACTGCGAACAACTTCTGCTTGATCGTGCCCTCCGTGCGCTTCAGCACCTTGGCCAACGCGACGACGAAGCCCAGCAGGGCCTCCTCGTTGGCGTGTCGCTCCTCGCGGTCGCGTCCCTCCAGCCAGGGCGACTCTCCTTGGGCTGCCCTGAAGCCCTGCCATTGCTTCCAGCCGGTCTCGTAGCCGGCGCGGGTTCCCTCGGACAGCCGCAGCATCAGCGCCTCCCGCTTCTGCTCCTCGATCCACCCGCCGTAGTCCTCCCCTCCCAGGGTCGGGTGGTCAGGCAGGGCGATGGTGGCACGAGCGCGACCCAGCGCGACCGGCTTGACCAACCCCAGGGTCTCCACCTTCTTGCCTCGGTTGGGGCTCTTCTTCCGCCGCTTCTTGGGCGTGCTGACGACGGCGTTCAGGTCCACCTCCTGGGCGTCAGGAGGGGGCTCGGGACCCCGCGCGAGATCTACCTCGATTGCCTTGGAGCGGACGCCTTGACTCTTGCGCCTCGCCTTGTGGACGTCGTCGCTCAGTACGCCAGCGTGTTGGTCGTTCTCGGGGTTGTCGGCCTTCATCCGGAGCTCGCCCCGTGCCCGGGCCCTGAGCCACCTCCAGGTCGTCTCCCAGCGGCCGACTCCGCGGGATCATGGCAGCCGCCCGCCCGCTGAGTGCCTTGCGACAGCGCGCCCACAGTGGCGCCCAGCACGGCTCTCGCCGTCTCGGGTGGCAAGGACCTCGCTGCTTCTCGCATCAGAGTGGCCTCGGTGTCGCCCTGGGCTCGCCTCTTCACCCAAGTCGCTTCATCGCCTCCTTGTACGATCCAGACCTCCTCTGGCGACAGCGCCCTGATGCGCCCGCCGCTGTGTCCTGGGGCGTGGATCAGAGTTCCTCCCAGTCCGCCTGGGCCCTCGGCGGGCCAGCGAACCGTGCCGATCGGGCCGTCGATTGCGCGGACCAGATGCTTCGTGCCAGCGAGCTTGATGTGGCCGATGCCCTTGGGCAGTGTAGGGTCGGAGCCCCCTCGAGCTGCCGGGTCCCAGGTGGCGCTTCCCTCGTCGTCGATCCAGTGGTGGCCGCCTTCGCTGAGCTTCTCCTTCAACGCGTGCTTCACCCCGTGGGGGCAGCGGCGTGCCGGCGGCATACGCATGCCCGCCAGGCTGGCGCCAGCTGGCCCTCGACCCGCCACGATCAGGCTCCGAGCTCGGGCTGTCATGTCGCCGTAGTGGGTGCAGACGACCTCCAGGTCGTACGCGCGGTGCCCCAGCTTGCGCAACACTTTGACGACGCGGGTCAGGTCGAGCTTGCCAGGAGCGTCGACCACGACGACCTGCGGCCTCGCCCGGGTGATGGCGGACACCAACTTCTCGACTTCGAAGCCCTTCGGGTCCAGGGACAGCGTGCGCATGATCCAGTCCACCCCCGTTGGGTTGCCTGTCGTCAGTTCACCACCTAGCTGCTCCCAGGCACGCCCGTAAGTCCCCAGTGGGCTCCCTAGCTCAAGGCCTCGGCGCCCCTCGAGGGCGAGGCCGCGTGGCACTGCTGCCGGGGTCCTCAGCGCCCGATGACGGAGCGCTGACTCCGCAATGGGCCCATCCTCCCCAGGCAACCGCAAGAGGTGCTCCTTTGCCTCGGCCAGCATCTTCCCCCACTCCTCGGGCGGCTCGATGCGGGTCCACCCCTTGCGCAGGAGCTCGGAGTGGACTTTCTTAGCCTCTTCCCGCGACAGCCAGTCCGCGATGTCGTTGTGGTAGGTGCGGATGTACAGGGCGGTCGTGCTGAACCCGTGGCAAGCCTCTAGGCGCTGAACGAGGCGAATGAGGTGCCGCGCGAGCGGGTGCTTGGGCCGCCTCTAGGAGATCTACGACCGCACGTTCATGTTATCGGTGACGTAGAAGACCAATTCGCCTTGCCACTCGCCACCCCTCGCGGCAGCCAGGGCCACAAATGCAAGCAGCTCCACGATGGCTATCGCCCAGTCCTTCTCGGCCCCCGGGTGGCTCAGCACGTCCTCCAACTGGCGGAGGAGCGGGGTGGCGTCTACGGCCATGTAGTGGGGCGGTACTGCTTTGCTGCCGGCCACCGCGCGCCCCCAGTCGATGCTGCCGATGGTCGTCGTGGTCGCGTCGCCTCCAGTCCATCTTGTCCGGGCGGCGGCTCCTGGGAGTGCCAGGCGCTCGCGCGGCCCTAGACAGGAAATGAAGCTCGCTTCGAAGGTGGGCGCCCAGGCCTCGGGTGCGTCGAAGAGCGCCCGCAGCAGCTCGAGGGTCTGGTCCCACTCGTCCCAGGCAAGGGCGATCTCCTCGGCGCTCCCTCGGGGCTCCGCCCATGCCGCTCCGAGCCCACCTCCGAGGAGGCGGTCGATGACCGGCAGCTCGGGCTTGACAGCCGGCTGCGTGGCCACCCAGAACTGGGCGGACCCCCTCAGCTCCTGAACGACCTTGATGGGGACCCGACGGCACCCGTAGCGAAGCTCGTCGATCGCCAGGAGGTGGGCGGCTTTCACACACTTAGGCTCTGGGAGCCTCGAGCGCTGCTTGTCCACGTCCAGGTAGAGGCCCCGGACCAGCTGTTCCGCCTGGAGCCTGGAAGGTGCCTTCCTCCGCCATCTTGTCGACGTTGATCGCGTCGTCGCCCCAGACACGCCTCATGCTCATGTCGCAGTCGGCTGCGCTGAGCCAGGGCCTGAGACCGACCAGCGGCTCGACCAAGACGCCGTCGTCCATCAGCCACTTGGACGACCAGCGCATCGTGTCGTTGACTTCGGGGTTCGGTGGGCGGCGCCGCTCATGGTCCCACTTGGCACTCCAGGCGAATGCCGTGTACTCGCCGGGCGACCCCGACCACCCGAAGACCATCACGCAGTGGATCATGATCACGCGTGTGGCCAGGCCCACAGCGTCGCCCGGGAGGGAGGTGCCGAACTCGGCCACGTCCTCGTCGCGCACCCAGTGCCACTTGAAGGCTCGCGACACGTCCCGCTTGGCTATCACCTGCGGCGCACCTGGGTGACGCGCGGACCACCAGAGCGACAGGCGCACGATGGCCTCGTGCTTAGGCTGAAGCGCCGGTGGGTGCAGCTCCTTGGGCGAGTCCCCATTGGCAACCCGCATATCGTGTATGGGGCGCCCCTCGCTGCTCACCGTGCGGTCGGGCAGCATCTTAGGCGCTGGCCCCGACGGGCTCTCGATGAGCTCTGAGGCGGACAGGGCCTCCTCGGCCTCCGGGGTGGCCCAGAGCACGGCGCCGTAGGACGTGTCCTTCCAGGCTTTGGCGTACATCTCCAGGGCATGGTCTCTCGCTGAAGCGTGGGGCTTGGCCACGGTGCGTCGCCTGGGCTGCTGCCTCCGCACGGGGGCACCTTTGCTCGCCATCTCCTGGAGGTACTGCCGGTGGTCCTCTTCCAGAGCTTCGCCGAACTCGGGATCGAGCACCCCCCCGAGAGGATTCCCGAGGACGCGCTCCCGTTCTTCGCGGAGCCTCGCTGCGGCAGCCTCCACGCTCCCCGCTGCGAGGAGCAGGCGGTTCCCCAGGCTCGTCACCTCCTTCACCAGCTCTGGGGCGAACTCAGCATGTTCCAGGCACCAGCGCAAGTACTCCTTGGCCTCCAAGGCTCCAGGGGGAGACGCTGCCGGCGGCGCCGCTTGACGCCCGCCCTGGCAGGCCTCCGCTCGGCTCCCGTGGTGCACGCCCTGGCTGGCATCTGCCGGCGGCATCTCGGGGCCTCCGCATCTGCGCCCGGGGTCCCTCGGGTCGGGGGCGGAGCTGCGCCCGCGGCTCTCATCCGGAGGCGACCTCGCTCGCAACCTACCTCGGGTGGCGGGGGCCATCGTCTCGGAGGCAGACGACTCCGAGCCGCCGCGCACTCCCCCGGAGGGCCTCGCTCCCCCGTGGGGGTCCGCCCCCCCACTTCTCCTGCGGCTGCGGCTGCGGGCGCTGGGAACGACCTGGCCCTCGTACTCCTCGATGTAGGTCTTCTCGGTCTCGACGTAGATGGGTCCAGGACCCCTCCCCCGGCCTGTTCGTCTCGCGGGATACCGAGGCTCTTCATCTTGACCTTCAACGTCTCGTGCTCCTCCACGTAACGCGCCAGGATCTCGCCAAGCTGGCGAGGCTCCGGCGCCAGGGACGGGTCCGTCGGGTCGGCCCCGGGGTATTCCCGCATCAGTACGTCGCTGATCTGCCCGATCCCGTTCAGGTACAGGATGTCCGCGTGCTGGAGGTCGTAGTTCTTGCCACCTCTCCGTGCGTCGTTGAAATTCTTGACGAAGCGTCGAGCGGCGTTGCACCTGTGGACTCCCCCGCGGCAGGCTACGCCCGGATGTGTGAGAACATCCTACTTGGGCATGTTCTGACGCCGCGGCGGCGTGCCACAGACCGTTGGGGTCACCCTGCCCCCCCCCCCCCCCTGGGCTCAGAGAACTCGCGCTTAGGGCCCTCGCGATGCAGCGCTGTTTCGATTTCCGAGCATATGGAACAATGGATTTCCAAACCCCAATGCACGTCCAACGCCTTCCTACTTCAATGGCGATGGCGTCTCGCCTTGCCCGCCCAATGCCCTGCAATGGGGGAAATAAGAGGAAGGGGGGGGAGGGGGGGCATATCATAATGAAAGGAAGGAGGTAGGGGCGAACAGAGCGAGAAGAGGAGGAGACGGGAGTAGGGAGGGAAGGATGCTCAGGCAGACGCTGCGCCAGCCATTTTGGCTGAGGGGGGGCGGCCCTGGCGCGCGCAGGGCGCTGCGGGAGGCGAGGAGGGAAGGGGGCACGGTCGGGGAAGGGGGTGGGGATGAGACGGGGGGAGGCAGGAGGTAAGGAAGGGGCACGGGGCGGGTGGGCCAGCGGGGAGGCGGGGGAAGGGGGAGGCAGAGGAGCGGGGGAGGAGCGGGGGACCAATACTAAGGATTCCATGTGTTTTGAAAAAAGGCCACTCGTGCATCCTTCAACGACCCGCCAACCAACACATGAGACATGATGTCTCATGTGCTGGTTGGCGCTGTCGTGCGGCGCCTGGATGGGCCATCCAGGCGAATCCAAGGGTCTTGCATCTTAAATCGTTTCGCGAATCCTTAGTGTTGGTTGGTGTGGCTGTAGGTGGCCGCGCGGGCGCGGCCGCCATTGGAGCTGCTGTTTTTTTCAGCGGCCGCTGCCGGGCGCGGTGCCCGTCCGTGCGCCGCGTCGCGCACCGCGTCGCGATCGTCGTTCGTAGTCGCCGATCGTTCTCTCTGTCACAACGACACAGCGAGAACGATCGGCGACGACGAACGACGATCGACGATGGAGGATCGACGACGAGCAACTACCGTCATGTGCGGATCGACGATGGAGGATCGACGATGGACGATCGACGATGTCGAGCAACTATCGGCAACGACGTTCGACGATGGAGGATCGACGACGACGAGAAGACGATCGACGACGAACGACGGCATGCGACAACGAACGACGACGGTCGACGGCCGAGGGCGATTTACGACGACAGTCGACGACGAACGACGACGATCGACGACGGGCACCCGACGTTGATCGAGGACGATGTGGTCGTCGATGGACGATCGAAGTCGACCGACTATTCTCCCCCCCTGCCCCTTCCAGCTCGGCGCCGCTGCTCTGCGGGCCTCCCCCGACCCTTCCCTCTTCCTTCGCCCCGCGGCTGCAAGCCCTTTCGAGGCTCAGGGCCCAGGGGCCGCCGGCGGAGCCCTCGGCGGCGGCGCGCCTCGCGGGGGCCCCCCCCGCGCGCGCCCCGCAGGGAAACGCGGCGGCCAACGTGGATGAGGAGGATGGGGGAAGGAGGAGTCTGAAGAGAAGGGGGGGGGTGGACAGGCTCCTGCCAGTGGACAAGGAGAGCGTAGGACGTAGGATTGATGTGGATGGAGGAGGTGGTGGAGTTGGACGTGGAGATGCCCTCTGCCCTCGCCCCTCTCCCACTGGAACTCTTCCACCTCCAACTCCACCTCCAATGCCGACCCCGCCTCCGCCTCCACCTTTGCCTCCGCGTTTCCACGCGGGGCGCCGTGCAGATCGGTTGCCGCGAGAGGCCCATCTTTTTTCGGTTGCAGCGCCATGCAGCAGCCAAGGCGGGGCCGACGGGGTGCGAAACGGCCCCCGCCCCCACCTGCGCGAAGATGGTCGCGCCTCGCGCGTCGCAGCCCAGGCTGGAGAGCTGCCTCTATCAGAGGTGGTCTTGCGGGGGCGCGAATAGATAGCAGCGTGTTGCGCGACTCTGGGTGGCCGACGAGCCGACCCGTATAATCCCAGCGTCATTTCGCCTCCCTGCCCCATCGCCGACCTTCCGAAGGATGGGCGGCGACGGGGTGGCGGGGGGGTGGCGGGGGGCGGGGGGGGGAGAAGCGGGAAAAAAGGAAAAAAGGGCATAGTGAACGGGAGGCAAGTGTAGGAGGAGAGCCTGCCCCTTTCGCGTCGGCCCAGGCTGCCCGACGACGTGGTCGTGGCGCCAGTGTTCTTCAACCTCGTGCTGCCGCGCCACGTCGTGAACGCGTGGCGCGAGCGGGTGCGCGCCCAGCAGCGGCAGCAGCGGCAGCAGCGGCAGCAGCAGCAACAGCAATAACGGCCCGCAGAGGAGCGCGGGGATAAGACGGGATACCTCCTCCTCCTGCACCTCTTCCTCTCCTCTCCCTGTTCCACCCTCTCTTCCTGGCTCCTCTTCCTGGTTTCTTCCCCGTCCACCCCTCTGCCCTCCCCCCTTCCCCGCCGTTCGTCTGTTCGTTCACTCGGCCCTCGTCCTCCCCTTGCCGCCTCCTCCCTTCCCCCGCCCCCTTGCTGCCCCTTGCTCGTTTCTCGCCGTTCCCTTTCCTAAGCTGCATCGCGTTTCCTCGCCCAACCCTCTGCCCGCCCCGTTCGCCGCCCCTCGTCGCCATTTGCCCTCCCTGCTCCCTCCCTTCCACTGCCGTCGCATTTCGCCATTCCTCTTCCACCTTTCCATGTGTATTCCGCGTCCGCCCATCAGCTGTTCCCCCCTCTCATCGCCCCTCGCTCCGTGCCCCTCGATCTTCCCGCCGCCGCCGCCCTCCCCGGCCCAGCCCCCCCTCTCCTCTTCGATGGGGGGGGGGGGGGCGGGGCGGGAGTGCGGGGGTGCGTCGAGTGGCGCATTCGACGTAGCCGAGTGAATGCACTAGCAACGCCCTCAGAACTTCAGGTCGAGGTCGGCGGGGGCCCTGGGGGCATCTGAGAATTCCATGTTCCGCGGCCCCGTGGACTCCATGGGCCATGGGGCTGTGAGATGCAGAATTCTCAGACACCGTAACAAACGTGAGAATTGAACTGCACGCTGATTGGGCGTGCGAAACAAACGCGGCCGAGGACTGGGCCCAGGGGGGGGGGCGCTGCGCCGCGTTGCATCCGAGCCCAGCAGGACCTCAGCGGCAACGCAGCACCGCGCACGCCAGATGATCTACTTGGACACTTTCACCTGGGGCGGCAGCAGCAGCAGCAGCAGCAGCAAGGGCAGGCAGCACCGCTGCAGCTTGCACAGCACGACGATGACAGCAGCAGCCGCAGCCGCAGCCGCAGCAGGCGCAGGGAGTCCATGCTGTCCAACGCCTCCAACGCCAGCGCGGCCGACGCCAGCGCCGCGGGCCCAAGGGCATGGGTGCTCTGTGCACACGTTGCAACATTGATCAGTAAAGGGGACACCGCCCTCTGCCTCATGCCCAACCCCACCCCGCCCCGCCCCCCATCCCCTGCTGAGGCCCTGGGGAGGAGATAGGGTGGAAAGATGGGGGGGGGGAGGCGCCATCCTCCCCCCCTTCCCCTCCCCTCGCGCGGGTGTCTCCTCGCCTCGCCCCCTCCATCCTCTTCCCCTCTTCGCGACTCCCAGATCGTCCTCGTCAGGCCTCATCCTCATCCTCTTTCTGCTCATTCTGCATGGTCCTTCGGAGGAGGCAGAGGGCGCGCGCAGCCTCTGGCCCACCGCCCCCCCCCCCATCTCTGCATATCTATCTGCACCCTTTTCCAGGGCGTCGTCTGGCTCGGCGGGTTCCGCGAGCGGCCAGCCCGAACCCGTCGCCGTCGCCTCGCCCGTCGACCCCATCGTGAACATTCGCGCCTACGAGAGGATGGACAGGAAGTGGGTGCTCACGCGGTGGGAGTACGACAAGGTCGAGGTGAACTGGGATATGGTACCGATCGACTTCATGGATGACCTGAAGGACGCGGCGGAGGAAAGGATGAGGCGCGAAGGAGGGCAGGGGAGTAAGGGCGAAGGAAGAGGAGATGAGGAGGTAGGAAAGAGGAGGATGGTTGGGTAATGTGTGGAGGAGGCCACTCCCTCCGCGCCCTCCACCCCCTCGCCGCGAGCCCTCGTCGCCCTTCTCGTCGCCGTCGTCGCCCGCGCCCCCCTGCATCCTCTTCCTGTGGCCTGGGCCTCAAACCGTAGACATCGCCAGCCCAAGGAGCTCATCCCGACGGCTGTGGAGGAGATCAACAACGGCGGGCTTCTCGACGCTCTGGACATCTTCAGTGGTTGCGAGGCGTTCAGCCAGACGTGTGCCAGGGCAGGCCTCAAGGTTGCAGGCGTGGACAAGCTGAACGGGCCAGGCGAGGACGTGCTGACTGCGGCGGGCAGGAAGCGGTTCACGGGGTCGGGGCACGTGGTCTCATATCTATGTTCTTTTTTGTTTCGTCTCGTCCTCCTGCCCGTCTCCCTTCCGCCAGCCCCGCCTGCCCGCCCCCTTCTTAGAGGGCGCTTGTTTCGCCAGGAATTCTTCCCTCGACGATCTCGCCGGCCTGCCTGAGCTTTGCCTTCCCCTTCCATTGGGGGGGGGGGGGGGGGGTAGGTTGGAACCCAAGGGATGGGGAGATATGAGATCGCCCCATTCCTTGGGGCTCTGGTATGCCCCTCTGGGGAGGCTCACCATGCTGGCCCTCCTTGTCAAAGATCTCGGGGTCGTTCTGGTGGGGCCGCCGTGCAAGTTCTGGATCTTCCTCGCGCTCGGACTCACCAAGCGGAGCGCCCTCAATCCTGCAGGCGACGCCACGAACGCGTTCGCCAGGGAGGGCAACGCCATCGCCGATGCGGTCGCCAATTTCGTCCAGCTCATGAAGGCTTCACCTCTCGCGCCTTTGTCACCGCCCCCCCCGCCTGCTACCCTGCTACCTTCCTTCCACTTCCTTCTCCTTCCTTATCTGCTCCCATATCCTCCTCTTTTCTCTCCTCGGGTCTTGGTCTCGGCGGCTCTGGCCTCAATCGCCCGATCGCGCCCTCCATCTGCCCCTTGCCCCCTCGCCTGGCATGTCGGTCCGTCGCATTTCGCCCTGAACTTCTCGCTTGGGCCCTTCGCCCAGCGTCTCGGGGCGGGCGGGGGGCGCGCGCGGGCGAGAGGCCTTGCAGAAGCGCGTGGTGATCGTGATCGAGCAGCCAGCCAGCTCCTGGTTCTTCAAGTACCAGCCCATGGTGACGGCGCTGGCCAAGCACGCCTTTCAAAGGGCGGGGGCTGGGAAGGGAGGGGCGACCGACGTCGACGGCGATGGGCGACGGCGACGACGGCCGCGACGACGCGACGGCAACGCGCGGAGCTGCAGGGCAGACGACGACGACGACGGCGACGGCCGACGCGACTTGCGACGACGATGGCCTCGACGGACGACGACCCACGAACGACGGCGACTATAGACAGCGACGGCGGCGACAGACGACGCGTGCAACGGCGACGACCACAACGGACCGACGGATGGCGGGCAATGATGAGGATGGGGGAGGAATTGGAATAGAGGATGAGAAGGGGAGGGAGGAATACTAGGAGGATGAGAGATGGATGATGGCTAGGATGAAGCAGCAATGCAAGGCTGAGGGAAGGGGGTTTGTGACAATGGTCCATGGTTAGGCTAGTATCTTCTCCAGCGCTGAGATAAAGGGCAGATTGGGCGCGGCCCTAAATCGGCGCAAATGGCGCGATGGCATTCGCGCCTCGCGCGTCGCGGCCCACGCAGGGACATCAGCCCTTCCCCCGGGCGACCTCGCGCTGCGCGAAGATAACAGCGCGTCGCGCATCGTCGGGCGCGACGCGAGAAGGTAAGTGACATGGGGTTTGCGAGGTGGGTTCGAAGTTGAGGAAGGCGGTAGCAACTGAGCAGTGTGGATGGGTCGGGAGATCTCCTTCTGCATGGCAGCGTTCGGCCACTCGTCCATGAAGCCCACGGTCTGCTGGGCGGACGCGCCGTGGGCCAAGCAGTTCGAGAGGGCCGCCCAGCAGATGATCAGCCAGATCAAGAAGGAGGAGAAGGACCAGAAGGAACGCTTGTACAGGGTGTCTGGCGCGCAGCGGCAGTGGACGAGCGGCAACAAGGCGACCCCCGCGAGCCAGGCGTGCCCCGTGAAGTTCTGCGAGAAGGTGCTGTCGATGCACGTGTGGTGGCGTTGCAGGGTCATCAGCGAGGCCCTCGTCGTCAAGGAATTGTGCTTGAACGGGGTTTTCGGCGAGCGCTCGGCCACGGCCGTGGCCCACATCCTCGGCTTCCTCTGAACGAGGGGGGGCCAACGTGTGAATAGAATATACGCGGCAGCGACCGTGACCAGTTCCGTTGTTCCTTGCGGCCAGTGGCCAGGGCCAGGGCTGATGGTGCAAGCGGACCAGCAGGGGCTGCGCGCAATCATCAGCCCCTTGAGGCTCAACAGAGGGACGGCGGTAATTGATTGCATTCGCTGCCGCAGGACTTTGCACGCTGAAATGCTGCGAGCGCGTTTAGAGGAAGACCTCGCGGCAGCGTGACGGGCCCCCCACGGCGCCGCGCCAACGGCGCCATAGGAGGAACACAGCAGGAGCCTCTCGCCAGGCTCGTCAGGCGACTGACAATGGCCGACGGCAGCGGCTTACATGGCAACGCAACGGCATCGGCCACGGCAGCGGCAATTGGCGACGACCACGGCACAACAAGCCACGGCCATTGGCAACGGCAACAGCACGGCCGATGTAACGGCCGCGGCCACGGCAACGGCAATGACTTGGTAAGGTAGCGGCCGCAGCAATGGTAAGGTGTCTGGCAATTGGCAACGGCAGCGGCTTGGCGACGACGACTGCGATGGCGGCAACGACAAGGCCATCCTCACGGTCCCCCTCCTGCTGCCTTCCCTCCAGCTCTTCATGCTCGTCTTCATCTTCGCGCTGCTGCCCGACCTCCCCTGACTTACGCCACCTCCTCAATTCCTGCTCGCCTGCCATCCTCCTCGCCGCTGCGTCCGCCTCCTCGCCCAGAATCCCCCTGGTCCTCCTGCTCCCATGTGCTTCCCTCTCTTCTCCCTCTGTCTTGATGTCTTGCTGTCTTTGAGATGTCTTGATGTCTTTGTATGTGCTGTCGCCCATGAGGTAGAAGTCGCCCTCTTCGTCGCCTGTCGTCGTCGGCGTCCACCCTCGCTCATTGCTTGTCGCATGTCGCATGTCTCCTGTCGTCGTCGCCCGTCGTCCTCAGCCCGTCGTCCAACGTCTGGCTTGCTCCCCCCCCGCCGCCCCGCCACCTCAACTTCCGCCCGCGCGAGGCGCGGGGGCGCGCTTGGCCTGGGCCCTGTCCGCGCAGCTGGCGGAGCAGAGCAGGCGCCTTGCGGCCTTGCGGCAGCGCGGCAGCGGTCCCGCTGTCGCCCGTCGTCGTCCATTCCCTCCTTCGAAGCGTCCTTCGCACCCCCCTCTCTCTTCTCATCCTTCCATCCCGTTCGCCTTCTTCCTCATCGGCCCTATCTTGCTTCTCCTCTCTGTCCTCCCCCGCGTTCTCCAGTTCTAACGTTCCTAACGTTCCTCCTCCTCCTCCTCCTCTTCTCCTCCTCCTTCCCCCCCTCTTCCTCCTCCTCTTCTTTTTCCTCCCCTTCTCTCTCCTCCCTGTCCTACGTCTTAAGTCCTACTCTTCGTCGCCCCCCTCTCTCTCTTTACTTAAACATTGTTTTTGACGACCCCGCAGGTCGAGCAACTGGAATGGATTTTGGCAGGCGCAAGGCCCATGCAGCTTGGACCGACATGTGCCAAGTTGCGCGCGACCGCAAACTTGGGCGCTTCCTGGCCAAGGGGAGGCTCAGACACGTGGACGTCTGCCACATGATCCTGGCGACGTTCGGAGCTAGTGGAGATGACGCGCCAGGCTTATCAGTTCGTAGATTCGCAAGACAATTCAGAAGCTATTTATCAGAGCACCCTGAGCTCGGGGATTCCCACGACTCCACCACTGTGAGCCTCAGCATTTTGCCCCAGGTGGTGAAGCACTGGTGCCGCGTGGACATTCGAGAGTCTGACGTGGCCGAACTCGTCACCGAGCTGTCGCCTAAGCCTCCGCGCGCGCCTGATGGCCCTGCACCGATGGGGGGGAGGCGAGCTGTACGGAAGGCCAACGCCTTGGCAACGTTGGCCCCCCTCCCCGACATGTTCGGCGCCGCGGTGCCGGACGCAGGTGCCGAGCATGGTGAGCTACCGACGCCGCTGGCAGATGTGCATACCTACAGCCAGATGGTGAGCGTAGTCCCTCAGCCAGCTGATTCAGTCGTGCCCCTGGAGCTCCTTCGATATGCTGAATATACGCATGTGGACCTGCAGATGATGCTGTCCCGTCGTGATCGCGAGCTCGAGGCCATGAAGGCCGAATGCGCAGACCTGCAGCGGAGCCGAGCATACTATATGAATCGGACTCAGGAGTTGCCGCAGGTTACCAAAGACATGACACGCGAATACCATCGCCTTCGAGACCAGCTTGACTTCAGACCAGGGGCCAAGAACATGTCGCCCTTTGGCGGCTACACCATTGCCCTTGGCCGCAACGCAGGTCACGCTAGCGCCTCGTCTGCCCTTGCGATGTTGGCGGGGTCCGATGACAGGGGCGGCTTCCGATCTTACAACAGCGTTGTCAGGTATGAGCACAGGGCGGCGCTCGGACAGAAAATGCCGCTCAAGATTTGCTACAGCGAATTCCAGGCGAGTGCTGACATGGAAGTGCACTGCTTCAAGTTCGACGCGACGAACAGCGAGGCTCTGGAGAAAAGCAAGATTCACACGCAGCTGCTGACGTCTTGGGCATGTCGGTCTGAATCATTGCCAGCCGCAGGAACTGCCAGCACTTTCGAGTCGTTCGCCCCCGTCATCTCCTCGGCCAGCAGTTGTCCAGATCTTCACACAGTACATTTTGGCACTGGCGCAGAGACATACATGTTAGGATTGAAGGGGCTCTATTCAGTGGGCTGCCCAGACTGGGAACAACGAGCCACCGAAGCCGAAACGGACCAGCGACGCTTCTCGGTGTACGTGTTTGGCACAGACGCGGGCCCCGACAACGTGGCCATGGGGGGATGGTCAGGACGCGCCTTGCACGCGTGAACACGGTTGCTTTCACCATGACATTCTGTTTCTTTCACCAGTGCCATCTTGCAGTCTTGACCATGCTGTCAATGCTAGATGCGTTTGCATGGTTGACCCCCGTGGGCGCTGGCAGCCAAGAAGAAGCTTGTGGACCAGCAGGGCTGTGCGGGCTGAACACAACATATTTTGCTGCAGTGGCGACCGTGGCCAACGTGTGGAGGGGCCCTGGAGTTTCGAAGAGAATGCGAGCTGCTGCGGGGTCGTTATACACTGCTCAGGTTGCAAATGATTATTTCGGACGGGTACCAGGCAGAGCGATTCGTGAGAGATGGGGCGCCATCGATGCAGTCGAGGCCCTCATCGTGGCAGGTGCTCCTTTCATTGGTCCAGTCTTTGCCGAGGTGTTTCCTCCAGCTGCTGACGCGAAGAAGCCCTCTGTGAAGGTCGTCTCCGCGGAGGACGTGCAGTATCGTGAAGAACAGAAAAAGTACAAGCGCAACGCTGTTGGATTTACTGGGTCGTCCTTGTTCCATGTTGTTGTCCTCGTCTCCAGCGTTGCCGAGCAGCCGCTGACGCACTTCCTGCATTGAGTTCAGAAGGCTACCAAAGACTACAATGATGCAGTGAGGAAAGCGCGCGCTGCTGACCAGCGCGCGCCGTACCTGGGCCCCACGCCACTCAGCCAACTTACCACTGGCAAGGCTGCAGATATTGCTGAGGAGATCTCCAACTTGTTGGCCAGTGCAACGGAGAAAGACCACCACTACTGGGGCTCGTTGTGGGGGAAGCTTCAGACACCTCGGCTGCAACAACAAGCCCGCAGTCTCATCGTGCATTTGGTCCTGGCAGAAGCTTGCTCCTGGAAGCATCGTGTTATCGGTCGCCTGGGCGGGTTTCCATGCCAGCTGTTCCATCTCGTGCGCGAGGGCGCCAACAAGCCTTGCGACCACAGGAAACGCGTCGCGGCCCTCCTCCTGGCCTCGAACGAGTGCTGCCTCACCCTGCCGTTCGACGACTTCGCGTTGAAGCTGAAGCGGAACTTCGAGGCGGAACTCCGAGCTGCGTCACATTCTGGGCGTTGCCCGCCTCGCTTGTTCGCCGTCGTCATCATGTATCGAGCGGCGATGCCGCTCGATACGCAGGAGGTGGAGGGGATGAACAGCATTTTGAAAGGTATGTCAGAGAGAGCTCCCTACCTCAAGATTCCCTTAGCATCGGCGCGGATGTCGCTGACAAAAGGTGAGCCTTCTACGCCAGGCGTGTTCGCCGACATGCACCGACAAATCATGGCAGAGGCCAAGAAGGCCGAGCACTTGGACATCGTGCGCTTCGACGCCGTCGACGTGCGCAACGCCCCGACCATCGCCCAGCCCGCGTTGTGCCCGGGATCTCGCGAGTCGGCTCGCTTACGCGTTGGATGGTTACAAGTAGATCAACACCTCTGCGACTCATGTGGTATCTTGGGGGCCAGGTGCTGCTGTTGCGTTCCTCACGCCATGGAGCTACGGGAGGTGCTTATGGACAGCAGCATGTGATGTGATGACGGTTGCTGGGCTGAGGTCGTTCAAGTTGCGCATCCCCTTGGAGGTTCAGCCGTTGCACGAGGCGCTTCGGTTTGCGCCTGCCACCGAAGCGCCAGCTGACGGCGGCCGACGGAAGCGCTGCCCTGTGATCACAGTTACTGAGGAGGAAGTCATGTGGAAGGCTTTGGATTTGGCGCAAGAAGCGGACGCCCCGCTGAAGACGATCATCCTGTCCAGGTCAGCTGCGAAGACAGATTCACGCAAATCTCGGAGACATGTCGGCCGTCCAGACGGAGCAGCATCATCATCATCAGCATCTGGCGCGCTGCCCTTGCCAGGCAGCGAGGGGGAGCTGGGCGAGTCAGACGAGGACGCCGACTACGATGCGGAGGTCGTCGCCGAGCTCTATGGGGAGCTGAACGCCGATGCGGGCGACGAGGCCGACGGCGACGCTGCGGCGACAGCAGTGGATCCAGGCGGCCACGAGTTGGAGCATGCAACTGACCATTTGCTGGACGAGCAAGGGCACGAGGATTTGCGCTGCGAGGACCCCGCTGGTGATGCAGATGACGACAGCGCCGCAGACGCACAGGACGAGGGTGCCACAGACGTTGAGAATCCGTCCGGCAGCGTCCCGCCCCAGGTCGACATGGCAACCTTGCGGGAAAGGCGCGCGCTCGCTGTGAGGTCGGTTCAGGAAGCGCAGCGCTTGCAGAGAGACCAGACAGAGGACATGCACCCGCTCCTGCCTGGCGTGATATCCTTTGTGCGCATGCGTGAGACTGACGAGGTCATCTTCGTCAGGTGGGCCAAGGACGTCGGCGTGTGTCGCCCGCTCGCCCTCGATGCTCGTGGGGGCATCATCTACATCATTGGCTACGTGGTGCCGACGATGCAAATGACAGACATGCCTCACGATGTGCTCATCCGCGACACAGGCGCCATAATGTTGAAGGTGCGTGCGCACGAGCGGCCTCGCATGCCCGAGTGGTGTCTGACAGCGCAGAAGTACTATCGTGCTACCATCCACCCTGGTCCACAGCAGCCAGGCGCAATGGAGTGTTCTTGGTGCCTGTCCAGCGTTCCTCCAGAAGGCGTCCGAGGCGCAGGTGGCGACATGATGGTCTGCGCCGCGTGCCTCTTGCCGTGGCACTTGGCCTGCGGTGCTTCCTTCGCCGAAGAACCAGAAGATGTTTTCCAGTGCCGCCTCTGCGTTGATGGTGGCGGCGCCGTGCCGTAGAGTGGCTCGGCGAGCCCGCGGGGCCCTTGTGGCCGTTTGCTGCAAGGCGAGCGGGTGCATGCTCAGTTGCATGAAGGTCAATGAACATTCACTTTTTTTGTTTTTGCACGTCGTCCTTGACGTTATCCTTGGGCTGGCCAACCACTACTGGCGCTGAAGCGGCGCTCGGCGACGAGGCCGTCGTCTTCAACCCCCACGACATTATCGTTGCAGGGCAGGAGCTGTCGTCGGGCGAGTGCGTGGGCGACGTGGTGCTGCTGACACTGCCGACCCCCATGTGCTCAGAAGGCGACCGCGACATTCAAACTGCGCATGCGCGTTTGAGAGCACACACATGCCGTGGTGGCACGATGCAGTATGTCAGGTGCGCGGCACGCGCGCGCGCTGATGAAGGCACGGGCGAATGAGCGCAACGCGCGCGCCGCTTGCCAGGGCGCGCGCGCTGCACCCTCCAACGCAACCGCGCGCGTGCACGCCACGGCGGGTGCACATTGCGTGCAATAGCACATCGTGGGCGCGCGGTGCGTTGTGCGTGCGCGTGGGCGCACGCACGGTGTTTTGCGTTGCCCCAGGCCTCGGCGCAAACGCGGCGCTTCGCGTCGCTGCCAGAGGCAGCAAATGCAATAGCGTTCTGATCTGGCCAATTGCGCCGCGCGCGCCCGCGGCGCCGAGGCGCGTCCATAGCACGTGCTCGGGGCATTGCGCGCTCGCATGGCATGGGCCAGCGGGCCCAACAACATACGTGGCAAATGGGCCTACAGCCACGCCCGCGGCATATAGCTGGCTGCGTGTGCCACGCTTGTGGCATGGGGCAGCTGCCAGAGCCGCGGCGATGACGCGTAGTCTAGGGGGGCTGCCACGCGCGTGGCACGCGCGCTAGAGCAGCGCAGCGCCCGCGACATGTAGAGACGCCGCCACGTGCGAGACATGGCGCGGCGCGCGGCCTGAGTAACGCCCGAGGCACAGGACACGGGCCGCAACATCGTTGACGCGCATATAGCCTAGGGAGGACGACATGCACGTGGCAAGCGTGCACACGCAATGATACGTTCACGACAGGGCGGTATGCAGCCACAGTAGTGGCCAGACACGAACGGCGTGCGCCACGACTGTGGCATGGGGCAGGTACCACAGCCACAGCCGTGGCATATGCATCATGGGAGCTGCCGCATCCGCGGCTGCGCGACTGCTCATTGCCACGTCCGTGGCAGACGAGCGTTCAGCCACAGCCGTGGCATGGCGCTAGCTGCCCAAGCTACGCACGTGGCATGCGGCAGCTGCCACCGCCACGACTGTGGTACACGGCATGGGGGATATGCCACGCGCGTGGCAGGCGGGCCAGGTCACTGCCACGCAGATGGCATGCGCGCGCTTGCCATGCCACGCCTGTGGCACGGACGCTGCCGCAGCCGCGGCCGTTGCAAGCCGCGTTCGTGGCACGCCGCGGCGGTGGCAAATCACCTTTGGAGCAGCCACGCCCGTGGCACACATCGGCGGTTCCTGCCACGGCCGTGGCTGGCCCCCTGGGCCCTTGCCACGGCCGTGGCTTGCCGCCCTGGGCCCTTGCCACGGCCCTGGCTTGGCGCCCTGGGCCCTTGCCACGGCCGTGGCTTGCCGCCCCGGGCCCTGCCATGGCCGTGGCAGCTGCCCTCTGGGAGCTTCCACTTTCGCAGCTTGCCGCCGCCTGTCGAAATGAAGATTTGCGCTCGCTCGAGCACAAAAAATGTAATTAATATACACACAACGCAACAACTAATGTAAAATGTCATGCTCGCAATCATTCTCGTCACCTTCCCCCTGCTCACAATCCTTATCCCCTCGCGCGCACGACGCACCGCCTGCGCTCTATATTTCGCGAGTGTGCAACGCGCGCTCCAGCATTGCGAACGCCGCGTCTCACGTGCAACGCGAGCGTGCACTTGCGCGTGCACGCGACGGCGCACGGGCGTGCGCGCCCACACACACACACACTGCATTACATGTGTGCGCTGTAGCCGAGTCGTCGGCCTCGTCGTCGTAGTCGCAGTCGGCGCTGTCATCGCCATTGTCGTCCTAGTCGTCTGGCATGGGGCGTCAGTCGTCAGCCGTCTCCAGTTTGACTGTCGTCGCCGGCGTCGTCGTCCATGGTCGAATTCGTCGAGGGTCCTTTCTCGTCGTCGTCGTGGTCTTCGTTTTCGTCGCAATCGTCTGCGTCGTAGTGTTCGTCGTTATCGGCGTCGTCGCCGTGTGCGTCGTCATCGTCGTTATTGTTGTCGTTGTCGCAGCCGACGCCGTCGTCGTTGTCGTGGTCGCCTCTGTGCCCCTGCCCCCTGCGGCCGCTGCGAGGCGACCTGCGTCGGCATCGCGATGACTGCTGCCTGCCGCGCGGGGTGCGGCCCCTCCGACCTCTTCGACACGACTGGCGCGTTCCACGACGTGCGCGAGATATTCGCAGATGGTTCGCTGGATATTGAAATCATGAACGCGATCGATGCGAGCCCGTGCTTAGTGCACGCCAACTACAGGCTCCAGCTCGTGGACAGCCAGGGCCACTGGGCCGTCACTCGCTCTCCAGCCAACCAGAGAGGTCAACGGGGTCGGCGAAAGCGGCGCCGACGTTGGCCGACGGGGGAAAGCCGGACAGGGGGGGGGAAACTATAAGGAAGGTGGGGGGCATGGGGGAGACAAGGGGGCTCATGGAGGCTGTCGGGTTGGAGCGGTGACGGATGGCGGGGGGGGGGGAGGACAGACGGATTGGGGTAAACGGGGCAACTTGGCGGGAGGAGGCGATGGGAGTGACGGGGGAAGCAGTAGGGGGAGGGTGGAGGGAGGATATTCGTCATTTGCCCATCCGTCATGGTCAAGCGTAATTGTATGTCGTCGTGCGTCTGCTGCCATTGTCTAGCGTCCGTCGCCGATCTGCCCCCTGAGCAGGCGACCTGAGCTCCCAGCTCCAGAGGCAGAAGAGCGTGGAGTCGGTGGGCATCTTGACCGAGCTGCGGGGCGGGGCGTGGGTGACGCAACACGAGGACCCGAATGATAATGAGAAGTTCTACACCGAGCACTTCGCTACGCTGTGCGAAGGACAGCGGCTGGGCCCCAAGCGTACCACCCCCTTGCTGTCATTAAATATTTCATATATTTACGAATGCCCAGACTCCGATCTGATGCTGGCGCCTTCCTACTTCAGGAATCGTTTGTCTCGAACTTCAGTTGCGGGTCGCTTAGGCGGGCCAGCGCGGCCAACGCCGTTTCTTAAATGCGTCATGTTTCTCCTGGGCTCATTGGGTAGCAACGAGTCCTTGCAGACTGCATCACATCGTGGCTCGCGCCCTTGCATCCTTGGAGCCTCGGGAAAACAGTTGCCTCCGAGGGGTCAGATATCTGCGCCTCACGCTCGCGCCAAAATTCTTGGAACCTCATGTCCTGCACGAGCAATGTTGCGATGGGCCCTGGGGAAAGGAGCGGGGGCGATGTGGCGGGGCGTCCAGCGCGTCTGGCCCTTCATCGCCCGCTCGTTTCATCGTCGCCCTCTCCTGCCCCCACTTCGCCCGCTCTCATGATGCGGGGCCCCGTCGCAGGCGCAAGGCGCGCGTGGGAAGCCGACGTCAAGAACGAGAACAGAGCTGTCCAGGACGTTGCATTGGGGGCCTCCAACTTCTCCAGCCCCCCCCCCCCCCCTCCCTCAGCTGCAACAGGGGGTGCGCGCGCTTGGGTGTGAGGGGCAATAAGGCCCCAACCAACGGGGTCGCTTGGGGAAGGGTGGTAGACGTGGGCATCTGGAGATTGCGCAGCTCTCCTCCCGCTCATCCGTCTTTCACTCCCACTTGCCCTGCACTCATCCTATCGCACCGACCCGCCCCTCCTCCCTTCCACCCCCACTCCCCCAACGTCTGGGGCAAGGCCTGCGAGTGGGCAGAGGTCTCGGGGGCTGCTGGGTTTGGCCCGCGGGCGCCCATGCGCCGCATCCCCGTTGTCGACGTTGCTTGTTCCTGATTTCTTGGGTGTCCCAGTACAGCGTCTCTTACGGCATCCCGAACAGTAAATTATATTCTAGTGCGCCATGTTGATTCGAGAGTTCCTTGTTTACATGGGGAATCGCTTCAACAAGGACGTGACGGTGGCGACCATGCTTGAGGTTTTTCGGAGCACTCAGGTCGTAGAGGCCACGTGGGCTCGGAAGAAGAAGAGCGGCACGTGGATTGAGGGCCAGCTCAAGGGTAGCAAGGACAGTTTGAAGTACGAGCTTGCGAATGCCCTCTTTCCCGCGCGCTGGCCGTCCCACCACAGCTACGAGCTGTGCCAGACATTCTACAAGGAGCCGCGGCGGAGGCAAACGGGATAGGGGACAGGAAGCACTAGGGTGCGCAACGTTCTCGGAGAACGGTGAGGAGGAGGAGGCAGGACGCGGAGGAGGAGCCCGATGAGGAGGGAAGCATGGGGGGGCGACGAGGAGGATTGCTCCTTGTTGTGGTCGTTGTCGCCCTCGTCGAATCGTCGGAGTCGTCACCGCAACGGCTGTGGCGGCGATGGCCGTCGCCAGTGTCGCGGCGACGTCGGCGCGACGGTGGAGCGCGACGGTTCGGGCCGCTCCCCCCCCCGAGGACGCCCAGACCAAGAAGATGAGTCCGCTGGAGCGCTTCGGGAACGCTGAGACTATCTGGGACGCCCTAGTACACGTCGTCCAGCAGGAGGTGGACCTGACCTGCGGCGACGCGACCCACTACGACAAGATCATCCACGTGTGCTACGAAGTGTTCAGGATCCGTTTGCTCGCACTGGTACCCCCCTCCTCTTCATTTGCAGCGCTCTCACTGGCAAGGGAATGGGGGACGGCGCGGAGATATGTTAGCGGCGCGGGTGGCTGGGCGACTGGAGGGGGAGGGGCGGGCGACTGGAGGGAGGGGGGATAGAAGGGGGAGGAGGGCGAGGAAATATCAGGCTCATATTTTCTCCTCCCCCCCCTCCCTGCCTCCCCCCCCCCCCCCCCCCCCCCCCCCCCCCTCCTTCCTCATCCGACTCCCCTATAGTCTCATCAGGCTTTCGCGCCTTCTCCCCCTCCCCGCCCGCCTGGCGCCCCCTGCCCCCCGCCCCGCCCACCTGCGGGCTAAGCGCCAACGTGGCGCTGTCATTTCAGTGGGGTCGTAAGCGACGACGGGTAAGACGCCAATTGGGCGACGCCGCCGTCTGAGCTCACGGCCGCGCCCCGCGCTGAGCCCACCCCGCTGCAATCCGCGCGCCCGAAGAGCGATATCGCCCAGAGACGGGGTCGCCCTCAGCCACCCTGGATGGAGCGATTGGCTCGCCGCTCATGGGACCTGGCGGGCGGCGCGTGCGTCGGCGGCGAGATCGACTGCCGCCCATGCTGCGCATTGTCCAGGGGCGGCTCGCGCGGCGCCCCCGCCCAGGGCGATGGCGTTAAGCTGTGGCGCCCTTGCCATAGGCGGAGGCGCCAGGCCGCGCGTCGCGTTGCGTCGCCTGTTGCCGCGCGCGTGATTAGGGGATGGTTTGAGGGGCGACTTAGCTGCGAAGCTTCGCGCTGGCGAAACGCTGGGCGCGGGCGCGTTCCCACCTCGGCAAGCCGATGGGGGGTCATCGCACTATGGGGGGGTGGATGTGGTAGGATGTCAGTTGTGGCGCCGAGTGCGCCCCTAGCTTGTCCTGCCCCCCCCCTTCCCTCTATGTCCCTCTTCCTGTGCCTCCGCCCGCCTGCCATCCACATGCGTGGCTGCGTCGGGCCTGCGCCGAGGAAGATCAAGGGCCAGCGCGCGGCGTACGCGGTGGACATCATCAGCTTGTGGCTCCCTCGGTTGGGCAAGGGGTGGGGCGCATCTCGCCTGCTGCCAGATGGAGTGCCGATCGTCGTTCAGAGATGCACCCAGGCCGTGCTCGACGGATACTTCACCCCCATGGAGGACACGAAAGTCACTGCCAGCATATGGAAGGACAAGGAGCGCGCGTAGCAACTGCCCCCCATGAGCGGGCGGGTGAGAAGCGACGCCGCCGCCACCAGGGCGCCAAGAGCGATGCGGTACACAACCCATTCCCGAGGGGGAGGCGTGGGGGTAGCTCGTGCGACAGCGCGGTTTTTAACTCGCGAGTGTGGGGCGCTCTGCGGTTGTTTACCCTGGCGGCGGCGCCGCTTCTCCTTGCTCCTGCATGGGTTCGCACTGAGCCCCGAGGAGAAGCAGGCGTGCGAGAAGAAGCTCGCCAAGGCAGAGGACAAGATGAGCCAGAAGCGCAACAAAGACAAGACCTCGGTGATCAAGCAGGCGACAAAAAAGGGCAACAAGATGACGAGCGCCATCGGCAGGAAGATCGCGAACAAGATGGTGGCAAAAGGGGAGGGTGCAGGCCAAAAAGATCAGGGAGACAGCCTCCAAGATCGAGGAGCCCTGGGCAACGGGGGAGAATAATAGGGGCGGAGGGCTGGGGGTTGGTGGGAGGCTGGAGGGGCGCAGGCGGATGAGGAGGAGGAGGAGACGGAATGGAGATATGATGGGGGAGGGAGAGAGAGGAGGGACATCTGGGAAATGATGAGGTCATGTGGGCGAAGGGTGAGGGCGGCCAGATAGGGATGAGGGAGTGGGAACCGGAACCCAATTCGCTATCCAATTGACGCCATCGCTTACCCTCTTATCCCGCCCCGCACGTCATCGGCAGGAGGGGGCGTTGGGCGGGTGCGTGACAACCTTCTTGGACCACTTGGCGGCGACCGAGGAGTGCTTGAGCAAGGTCGCTGGCGAAAATCAGGACCTCGGGGTGCCGCGGACGCTGGGGCGAACCCGCCTTCCAATGCCCTCGCCCATGTCTCCCCTTCCGAGTGCAGCGGGCGGGGGGCGGCTGTAGGGCGACGGTGCGGTCGGGCGACGACGGTCAGACGGCAGTCAGGCGACGGTCTCGGTCGGGGGGCGACAGTCAGACAGTCGGACGACAGTCTGACGGCGGCGGCGGGCGACAATCACGCGACGGCGGTTGCCGTGCGACAGTCGGACAGCAATGACAATCGCATTCGGGCGACGACAGTCAGGCGACGACGGGGCGACGGTCACGTCGACTGTTGGACGACGGTCAGGCGATTGTCGGACGACGGTCGGTCAACGGTCAAATGACGACAGTCAGCAGCCGACGGCGAAACGACTGTGAGACGACGACGGTCGGACTGAGGACTGAGGACGACGGCCGGGCGACGGTCGAGCGGCAGCGGTCGGACGACAGCCGATGCCCCCCAGTAAGGAGAGCGTGAATTTGATTCGGTCGCTTCGCTTCTCTGCTCTGTACTGTGTCATCTGCGACGAGAAGGGCATCCGCCTCACGCTGGACCACGATGAGACGAAACAGGTGAAAGGGTGGTGCCTCCTTCGGACAATCTTCAAGAAAGAGATTCACCGTCGCGCAAAGCTCCAGGCTCGACCTTCCGACGTTGATTTCGACATGCTGAAGGAGGAGGCGGGCAATGATCACGAGCTGGCGCGGGTGCTGCGCGTTGACGACGGCTTGTTGTCGGGGCCGACCGAGCAGGAGCTGATGGAGAAGGTGGACGAATGCGCTGGCCCCATGGCTGAGCTTATCTCCCACGTTGAGGAGCACAAGGTTTTGGAGGTTAGCTCGGGTGGCCAAAGGGCCAATCGCTCTCTGACCATGCGTTCCTACCTCCTTCCTTCCATCCTTTGCTGCCCCTCCCTCCTCCACCGCTCCTCCGCCCGCCCTTCCTTCGCTATTCTTACTCATGCTCCCCCCCTGCTGCTGCGGCCACTACTGGTCACTCTTCCTGCGGCCTCTGCCCCCTCCTTGACCTTCATTCCTCCTCGACCCCTTGCCCCCTTTCTTGGGGTCCCAAGCGGATTCATAGTAGATGGGGTTGAGGGATCGCGCGTTGAGGCCCACGCAGTAGGCGTTGCAGCGTTGCAGTTCGATGCGCCACTTACATCGGCGATGCGATGCGATCTGATGCAACTGCGATGCGATCCGATGCGGTTCGGCGCGGGACGAACCGATGCATCGGCGATGCAGCATCTTCCAACCCCATCTACTCGGAGCAAGTGCACATCTTTTTGTCCATCCCCCTATCGCCTTCGGCGGCGAGAGCCCGCAACTTTCAGGCGCCTCTGATGGCGCAGACGCGGGCCGCGGGGGCGGCTGGGGTGGCCTTCGTGGCGGTCTTGGGCGAGCTGAGCAGGAACGGCGGCCCCTTCGGTTCGCAGCTCGAGGCGATTCGCACGCTCGCGACCGAGGCCCACTTCTTCTTCCCGCTCTACCTCTCTCTCGCTCTAGCTCCCTATTTCGTATGTATCTTTCTCGTTCACTCTCGCTCCCTCTCTCTTCTCTCTCTCTCTCTCTCTCTCTCTCTCTCTCTCTTCTCTCTCTCTCTCTCACTCTCTCTCTCTCCCTGGCGCTCCCTCCTCTTTCTCGTTCACCCGCGATGCGATCCCTCTCTCTCTCTCTCTCTCTATATATATATATATATATATATCGCACTCTCTCTTCCTTTCATCTATGCCGTTGTAGGCGAGCAAGGCCGTGCTGGCCGTTTGCCCGCTGGACTGGGACGCCGCGGGGAGGTGCCGCGACGTGATCTTGACCAAGTCGACTGGCCCGAGCATCTTCGCGGACAACGAAATGGTGACCAAGATGCTCGACAAGAAGATGGGGCTCAAGTTCGTGAGGCGCATGCGCACCCAGCTCGCGACGTACATCATCTCAAGTTTGGGGTCCCATCAATTTCCTTGCCGCATGGGCCCGTCCATGGAGAGCAAGCCCTATGTCTCGGAGTCGTTGAGCCCTGTCTTGAAGGCCCTGGAAGAGGCCAGCAACCCTGCGCTCGAGGATGACAACCAGCTGACGCCAGGCAACCTCCTGCATGCCTTGATGTCTGAGGTCTCCAGGGGGCGAACGTGGCCTCTCGAACCCTACCTGCTCCCGTGCCCGAGCCTCAATCAGGGTGCCCACCCCCTGTCCTCTCCCCCCTCCTTGCCAGGGGCGTGGCCCGAGGGCCCGAGGAGTGGGGGGGTGGGGTCGCGGGCCGAAGGTTGCTCGCCATCCCTCGCCCCCCCTCCCCCCTCCTCTTCTTTCCCATCCATCCATGATTCCACCTCCTCCTCCTTCGCGTCCTCCTCTTCGCCCCCCACTCCTCCTCCTCCTCCTCCTCCTCCTCCTCCTCCTCCTCCTCAGCTCCTCCTCAGCTCCTCCTCCTCCTCCTCATCCTCCTCCTCCTCCTCCTGCGCCTCCAGGCGCTGATGATGGTGATCGCTGTCACGTTCGAGGTCGTCGACGAGATCGCGGTTGCAGGCCCTCGCGCGTACCAGACCAGACGGGGCAGCTTGCAGAAGATTCTCACTTGCGGATCTGCAGTGGACGTCAAAAAGTATCTCAAGGCGAACCAGGCTTCCATACAATCGGTCTCGGCAGACATGGTCCCTGCAAATCTTGCTGTGTTCCCAGATGAGCGGGTCAAGTTGACGGCGAATGCGCTGGCGAACTTCGACAAGGACCGATCGGGAAAAGCGATGCCATAAGTTCGGGAGGCGCGGCTCCTGGGCCCGTCCTTGCCCCCGCATGGTTTGTCGCATGCCTGGCTGGGGCCTGCAGCCCTCCTGCCGCAACCCCCCCATGCCCTCCTCCCCGCTCTCCTCTCGCCCCCCGTCCAGGAGCGCGCCCGGTCGGTGAACGCGAAGGTGATGGCTGCCGACGTCGTTGCCGCCGTGTTCGGGAAGCTCAAGACAATCGCAGCGCCGCTGCCGCTGCCGCCTCAGACGCAGCAGGCCCAGGTCCTGGCGACGTTCACCAGCGAGGGCAACTGGGCGTCGTCCAAGTCGCTGTCATTGTCCTGGTTGCAGGGGCTGGCTCCCAGGGATAGCAGCGCGAAAGATGGCGCAGCGTCGGGCCGTCGGGGGCGCATCTGCGTTGGCGATGTCGGTCGGCGATGCATCGGCGACGCTTGCGCGAGGGGGGGCTGGGCCCGCGTCGAGGCCGCGCCGCCGATGCAGCGGCGATGCAGCGCGACCCCCCAACTCCTTCTACCACGGCCTTGCAGGGCCTTGCAGCCCTCGGCCCCACTAGTAGCCCGCGGGCTCACCCCCCTCCACGTTGCCGAGGATGAGGGCGGCGGCAAGCGACGTGGCGACGTGGCGACGCGGCGACCAAGGGGACGGGGAAAAAGGGAGCGGGGGTGGAAGAGGCTGGGGAGAGTGTTGGAGAAGGGTGAGACAGATCACGAGGGGGGATGGACGTGAGAGTTGACCCGCGCTGGCTGACGTTGGCAACGCATGGGCACATGTGAGATGTTTTGTTTCGCCATTCGTGTGTCGCTTCGCCATGAGGCAACGGGGCAGGTGCAGGCAGTGCGGTTCAGGGGCGCTCGCGGGAATGCGTGGAGATGTGCGAGGTGCCCCTGGACAGATGGTGGGGCCGCTTGAAGGAGAAGGAGGAGGAGGGCGCCTCGTCCTTCCTGTCATCCTGCCCTCCTCTGTCAGTCCTTTGCACTTTCCTCTCTCTGCCTTCCGTCGTCCCTTTCCCTCCTTCTCCCCCTTGTCATATTCCCCATCGGTCTTCGTTTTCCCTCTGCCCTTCTCAATAAAGGCCCCCCCCCAGCTGGCTTCGGCATGCTGGCAGTCTGCGCCCAAGGCCAGCCCCCGAGCTCCGAGTTGGCGAACGCGAAGACAACTGCCCACGGCGCATCGAACGTCGCGCCCAGTCCCGTCTTAGGCGCCAACCTCTGAGACCTTCGGTCTTGCGAGGGCACGAAGGTATCCGCGCCCGCGCGCCGTGTCTAGCTGGGCGCGAAGCGCGAAGGTAGGTGCCACGGTGGCGCAGGTATTCCTTGACCTGCCCGCGAGCATTCGGACTGCGTGACTGGTTTCATCACGAAGTACGCTGCCAGCAAGGTTCAGGATTACCTGATGGGGCTGGCGAGGGCCCAGCTGCTTTCCACCTTGGACGGCAGGCCCACCACGGAGGGCGAGCCGAAGGAGAACCGTGCCTGAGGGTTGCGCCATATGGCAAGCTTCCGAGCCCCAGCGAGGACCGCAGCTGCGACCCTGCTGGCGGGGTGTGGCGCTGTCGCTTCCACGACCTATCATCAATGTCCTTCCATATCATGCCTCCTCGTGGTTCCTCGTCGGCGTCGTCGTCGCTCTCCCCGCCCTCCTCTCTTCGCCCTGGCGAATCGTAGTCAGGGGGTGGGCGGGGGAAACGATGGGAGAGCGGGGTGTCCATTATCGCCCTCGTCGTTGCGGTCGTCGTCTGCATCCTCTTCCTGCTTCCTCCTTTTAGTTCTCTGGCATCTGCTTCGACGGCCGCGCATTTCGCAATGTCGTGCTTTTATCCTCCATCCCCCTGCAGTTTTGGCTCAACTGTTTCATCGGTGGGCTGGGGCAGCCAATGGTTGCGGCAGAGGACGTCCCCGTCCCTGTCGACCCCGACTCCGACTGCCCTATCGAGACTGCCTCCAATCCTGATCCCAACTGTCCTTATCCTGAGTATTTGCTCGGTGATCGACCTGGACAGTTCAGATGGCTCCGTGGGTCTACCTTGGACTTAGGGTACTACTCATCTCCCCCTGCAATACCGCACGTGCCATCTCTATACCCGCAGCCTGCAGGCCCCCGCCCGCCGTGGGCCCCAGCGCTCATTGAGCTGCCCCTGACGGTGCGCATCCCCATTGTGTGGCACTTCCCGCCTTTCGCGAGCAGACGCGGCCATGTGCCAGAGGTTTGGCTTTTGCCAACGTGGGGCTGCGCGCTGGGGCCGCGGGCGCGATCCAGGAGGGGCGAGCAAGACCCGCAGGCCATCTTGATGATATGGTCGGTGCCAAATCGGACGCCGTGGCCGCGCGGGTACCCCTAGGGCACGGAATCTAAGTTAACAGTTAGATTTGGTTTGCGGATTTTCTGAATTCGGTGTTTTTTGTTGCTGCATGTGTTGCTTTCGTTTTGCAAGGTATATCTGGTACGCGACGCCTGGCGAGGAGGGGGAACTGCTGCTGACTTGCTGATCGAGGACGAACGGGCAAAAACAAATATTCACACCATCTTCCTCCTCATCTTCCCATGCAGTCCTCCTCCTCCTCCTCCTCCTCATCCTCCTCCTCCTCCTCCTCCTCCTCCTCCTCCCCCTCCCCCCCTCCCCCTCTCTTGCCTCTTGTCGCCGAGTCGCAGTCGCAAGTGTCGTTTCATCTCTAGTCTTGTTCCCCGCGTCTTGGCCGTCGCCATCGTCGCGCCTCTCCGCGACCCGCCCCTCGCCCGAGGACGGCGCCGCCCCCGAGGTCAAGCGCCGCTGCATCATCCGGCGCGAGGTGGGGCCCACCAGGCTGTGCATGTGGGGCAAAGTGGTCGACGCGAACACAGCGCAATATCTGAATGAAGGCGCAGCTGGGGCGCTGGGGCAAAGAGATAGAGAAGTGGGAAGGGACGGGATCAGGGCGGCGGACATGGAGGAGGAGTCGGGGGAGGAGGAGGAGGACGAGGGCGAGGGCGAGGGGGCGGATGGGGGCGGAGGAGGGCGAGGAGACGATGACGAGGAGCGGAGGAGGAGGGGGTGGGGAAGAGGGAGAGGGAGACGGATAAGGATGATAAGGAGAAGGGGAAGCATGCGGAGTCGGGATGCGGAGTCGGGGAGTCGGATCGACGCGCGCGAGTCGGGATCGAAATCTAAGTGGCTGGAGCTGGAGGATGGGAAGGGGGTTTGGAGAGGGAGAGGTGGGCGATGGGGTGGGGGGGTGGGCGAGAACGAGGAGTTGGCAGTGGGTGGGAGGAGAGGTCGGGGTCGGAGTCGGAGGCGTCGGAGGAGGGCGAGGAGGGGGAAGGGAAGGGAAGCGGAGGTTGAGTTGCGCGTCCTGGCCCACGGCAGCCGCTCGCGCGGCGGCCACGGCATTGGCCTGGCAGGGCAGGCGGAGCAGGGGGGCGATCGAGAGTCGAGAGAGCGAGCGAGCACGAGCCCTTTCGCCCAGGCACGTGCATCAGCCTGAACCCGCGCAAGCTTGCACCAGGCCAGCCAGCGCTGTACCTCGACGGCAGCGGCTGGATGAACGCGAACAAAAGTGAATGCTGCCCTGCCTGGCTGATCCCAGTGCTCCCGAAGTCAGCGGAGAAGAAGGATGCGAAGGAGGGTGAGAAGAAGGAGTCCAAGAAGGGCAAGAAGAAGGTTCTTTCTTCCCTCTCTTTCCTCCACTCCTTTCTGCCATAGCCTGACCGCCCCCTCAGCCAAGGTCGAGCCGCCCAAGCCGACCCACATGATACAGTTCGAGCGCGTGAAGCTGCTCAGCGACAGCTACCTCAAGGATTGGGAATACTGCGTCCCCATGGTTGTGGACAACCCAAGTTTCCACGACGTCGTGGGTCGGGGGAGCTATCCAAATGGCCGCGTGACAGCGCGGCAGTATCGGGAAGCGGGGGGAGGGGTGGGTAAACGAGGGAGGCGGCTGCTGCAGCGGCGACGGCAAGCCCCTTGCCGTCGCCGCTGCCGCAGCTGCACGGCCGCGCGGCCCATCAGGTGGGAGAAGGTTAGGGGGGGGTGGTGGGGGGGAATGGAGTGGGCTGCGCCTGCGGGCGGAGCGGGGGGGCGGGCGAGCGACGAGGTCGGCGAGGGGGTGGGGGGTGGGCGCCGAGGGGGAAGCAAGGCGGAGTGCGGGAGAGAAAAGAGAGGCAGTAGGCAAGAGGAGGCAGGGAGGGAATGATCGCCCTCCTCCTCATCTTCCTTTTCATTCTCCTCCTCCTCCACCCTCCTTCTCCTTTTCCTCTTCCTCCTCCTCCTCCCTCTCCTCCTCCTTCCCCTCCTCGCTCCTTCCCTCCCTCCCTCCCTCCCTCCCCCCCTCCCCTCCCCCTCCTCCTCCTCATCCTCTTCCTTTCTCTACCTCCTACCTCCTCCTCCTCCTCCTCCTCCTCCCCAGGTGTGAAGTGCTACCGCGTCCCCATGGAGTGGGGCGACGCGCCTGCGGCGAAGCGGCCGCGCAAGGCGGCGGGCGTCGGCGGCTTCGCGGCGCGATGAGCTTCGAGCCGCAACGGCCGCTCGGCCCCGACGGCCCCCGGCCCGCCGGCGCGCCCGCCCGCCGCCGCCGCCGCCGCCGCCAGCCTGCCCCTGCCACCCCTCGGCCAGGGGGCGCGCCGAGGGCGGGGGCAGGCCGCCATTTCCGACGCGCCGATGCCGCTGTCGCGAATCAGAGGGCGGGGTGGGTTGAGGGGCAGCGGGGGGGAGGGGGGGGCAGTAGGGTGAGGATGGGGATGAGGAAGAGAATGAGGAGGACAAGGAATAGGAAGAGGGGGTGCCCATCCGCCCCCCTCGCCCTTTCCTTCCGCTCGCGGCGGCGGCAACGGCGCGTCGGAGTCGGAGACATCTGACATTGAGACAGCTCGCGGCTCGCGAGCGCTGCGCGTGCAGATTCTCCATCCTTTTCCTGATCTTCCCCCTTCCCTCCGCGCCCTCCTACTCCACCTTCTTCCCCTGGCCCCTCCTGCTCCGACTCTGCATCTCCGAGCCTGCGGCAGGGCATCCGTCTTGAGAGTAGGGGTGGCAAAAAGGTGAGTGGGATCAGAAGAAGGTCGTGGGCCGTAGAAGAGGGGGAAGAGGATTTGTGGGCTGTGGAAAAATGTAGCAGTCGGGGGGGGGGGGGGGGGTAGGAAAGGACTCGGAGGTCTGGCCGTAGAAAGGGGGGAGGATTGATAGTGCGGGGGGTAGGACCAGGAGAAGAGAAGGGGGGGAATGAAAATGGGAAACACGAAAATACGGGAAGGAGGGGGAGTAGGGGGGCGCGGAGGGAAGGGGGGGGAGTATGAGGAACAGGATGAGGAAGCTGAGGAGGAGGAGGGGGGGGGATGCCCAGGGTGGGTGGGTGGGGGTGGGTGGGGGGTGATCCCAAGGGTCTGTGGCATGCTGCCGTGGCGGCAGTTCCCTCCACGAGTAGGGTGTTCTCACCGGATGTGCCTCGGCGGCCCTGCGCCCCATCTCATCGGAGGTGGCCCCCGGGTCTTCCTCCGCCTCAGGTGGAGGGGGGGCTTCCGGGGGCGCCTGCGGGCTCTGGGGCTCTGGGGTGGCACTGGCGGCCCTCTGGTCCTCGCGCTCCCGCCGGCGCGCCTCGCGCTCGAGCCGGGCAGCGCGACGGGCCTGGACCTCGTTGCGCCTGATCTCCAGCTGCCCGACTACGCGTGCAGCGCTCTGCTCCTGGTCGCCGCCTTCGCTCGCTGCGCGAGCGTGCTGCCCCTGGGCTTCGGCGAGCTGCTCCTCCACCCGTATCAGGGCGCCCGAACTCCTCGAGGTGCCCCCGCTAGACGGGGGGACTGAGCTTGCTCGAACGCCACCCGCCGCTGCAGCCACCTCGCTGAACGTTGGGGCTGGCAGGCGGCTGCTGCTGGCCGCTGAGCTCGCCACAGCCCTACTTGGCCCTGCTGCTGCCGTTGCGGCGGATGCCCGGTCAGCAATCCTGGCCGTGACTCTCCGCTGGCCTGCCTGGGCTGTAGCGCCAGGTGCCGGTTGTTGGTCACGGTTCCACCTGGGGCTCCAACTGGTCCATTCTTTCGGCGGCTTCAGTGTGGCCCACAGCAGCAACTTCTCGCCAGGGCGCACTGCCTCTTCGTCGTCGAGGGGTGGCCCATGTGCTCCTGCTGTGTCCTCGTCCTCCGTGTACTCGAAGAGGTGCAGCTGGTCCGCGTCGAAGAAGCCCCCGGACAGTGCCTCCGAGACCTTCAGCCTTGCCTTAACCTCTCCAGCTTCGAACGGGCCCCCCCTGAGCAGCACCCACTGGTCGCCCTTCTGCGGGACGAAAACTCGCACTGGGCTTGCTCGCGACGCCTCGTCCTCGGCCTCCCTCGCCTTCTTCTGGCGGCGGTTCTCCTCCTCCTCCTCCTCCTCGGGGCTCTCGTCCCCATCGCCATCGTCATCACCGCCTCCGCCAGATCCGCCTCCTCCGCGAGCAGCAGCTTCGCGTGCTTCACGCTTGCGTGCTTTGTTGCGTTTCCAGCCTCCTCGCTTGCCACCCCGCTTGCCGCCCCGCTTCTCGTCGCCACCACTCGCGATCATGGTCGGCTCGCCGTCGGTCTCCACCTCCAACTCGTCCTCGCCTTGGCGTTCGCCCTTTGAGTTCCCGCCATCCCCTTCCGCCGCGTCTCTCTCCAGGTAGCCGTCCTTTGAACGACTGCCTCCACGAGGGCCCTTTGAGCCCTCGTCAATCTCGACCTCCAATGAGCTTCTCCATATCGGGTGGGGCAGGCAGCAGGTGATGGCGCTCTGCTTCAGGCTGCCGCACTTCTCGCTGTGCTTGCTGATGGCCCCGTCCTCGGTACCATCGCCCTCTCACAGGCCGGAGGCCAAAAAGAAGGGGGGGGGGTCTTGTTCCGGGGCGTCGGAACGCCCGGCCCGCGCCACCTTGCTCTCCAACTTCTCCTCCAAAGCCCGCGCCTCGGCGTCCATCGCCGCAATCTGCTGTTCCAGCTTCTCTGGGGCGGTGCCGGCAGCCGCTGCCTTCAGCGCGGCTGCCCAGGCAGCGCACAGCCGCGGTGCATGCTGCCCCGCGTGCTGGGTCCTCCGCATGCCCCGTAGTCCCAGTCCGAAGCCGGCGCTTCCCAGTTCTCCCTTTACCGCAGCACTGAGCTGGGGGGTGCCGCTGGGGACGCGTCCTCCGCCTTCCAGGTTGGGAGGGGCTTGCGTGCTGATGGTGAAGCGGAGCTCGCCCTCGGGGGTCCTCCCGAAGTAGAGGGCCCACTGTTTCTCAGGCAGCGCGGAGTAGTGCCGCTTGGTGCGGAAGTCGATCCTCGCCCAGTGGAAATTGTCTGGGGCGGCCCGCGCGATGAGCTGGTTCACGCGGATCAACTTGTCGTCCGGGGGCAGCGTGACGGTGACACCGTCTTCGTCGAGGCCGTAGCACCCGCCGGACTCGCTCAACTTGGTGCTGAGGTTGATCAACTCGCTGGCCTCGGTCTTGCTGAGCCGCATCCGCGTGTCGAGGTTGTAGGCTTCCACCTGGGCGTCCGTCAGATCGTGCGGTAGGCCGCCCTCCAGCGTGCGATGCGCGTGCTTGCCTGTGCACCCCCTGGCCAGGATCAAGGCATCGGGGTAGAGCCCGAGCGATGCTAACCACCAGGTCCGCTTCTGGTACCGATGTTGTGGCTCGTCTGGTGGTGCAAGTCCCCACTCACACATGTCTATGGCGAGGACTCGGGCTCCAGTCGTGTGCATCATGGCTCGCGTGCAGGGGCGGTCCCACAGCTTAGGGTACCGGCCATCCCGCGCTGACGACTCGATGAGGAACTCCCGTCCCGCCTCGTAGCCCCGCTTCGCCCCTATGCACGCGAACTCCCCGAACACGTTGCCATCGATCTCGATTTGCCGCTCCCCAGTCCCATCTGGGCACTCGAAGGTCCTCGTCCCTCCTGCTGCTAGCTGCCAGGGGCAGTGGCTTACGCAGGGTGGGGCGAACTGCAGCGCGTTGGCCTCGTCGGGACCTGGAGGCGCACTGAACTCTTGGTACAGGCGCTCGCGTACCAGCGGGTCGCGGATGTCGAACTGCGGCCTGGGGTCCTTGCCGAGCAGAGGCTGCCCGAAGTATTCGACAGACTCGCTGGTGGCGATGCCCGCGTTCTTCATAGCCTGCGTCCAGCGCCCTGCGCCAGCGAAAATCTCCCGAGTCCTGAGTCCCCACGCGAACGTGGGTCTTGATCGCAAAGGCTCCAGGTCCCCGAAGTCTGGGCAAGCCACTTCGGTGGGGAGCTCGACCACGGCGGGTGCCCCGCCGGCGGCTCTCCCACGCTGCTGCCGCTGCGCGGCAAGGGCTCGGCAGTGCTGACACGGGGGAGGCTTGCTGGCCACCGCTGGGCTGCCATCCTCTTCCGAGGCGAGGTATGTCTCCCAGCCCATGGTGGGAGTTCCTTGAGGTCCTTCCCGCTCGTGGCCCAGGTGCGGATCAGCTCGTCTGCGACTTGTCTGCCCTCAGCTCCGGGCGGAGGGTGGAGGACACGCATGTGCCCACGATGGATGATCACGTGGCACTCTTGCTTGGGCTCCCCCGCCGGGAGAACCGTATCAATATCCAGGTGGCCCCAGTGATCTGCTCGCCATACTCTGAGTACCACCTCCTCCAACGCTTCGCACGGGAAGAGGGCGACGCACCGGAAGTCTTTGTCGTGGTCGCGATGTACCGCGTCATGGATGTGCATCCGGACCTCGGCTTCCCTGGAAGATATCCAGGGTGGGGCGTCGGCAAGGCCCGCGGCCGCGTCGGTAGCCTTCTCCAGGAGATCCCTGCGGATCTCAAGGGCCAGGTCCTTGACCTGCTGGGCGTCGGGTGGCGCCTCGAGCTGCACCCAGAGCTTGGCGGCCGCCAGGTGGAGTGGGAGGCACTGCCGTTCCTCCGAGACACCGGCGGGCACGTGTAATCTCTTCGCGACGCACTCGTCTAGGGGCAGCTGGTCCTGGTAGTCGAGGTAGTGCCAAGTCTGGCCCTGCACCGTGACCGAGCCCTGTCCCACCGACTTCTCAGCATTCCAACGCACTGGCGTTATGATGACGTCAGGGTCAGCTCCCAGGTTGCCAGCTTTCGCCCCGAGGCGGTCTAGAAGCTCGCTAGCCTCGGCGGCCAGGGTAGGCCCGCCTTGGCGCGTCGCTTCAAGGAGCACGTGTTCAACAGAGAGCTCCTCCTCGCGCCCGCGGGCGCAGGCAAGACGTGCCAAGACATGTGACCGCATGTAGTCGCTGGCGTGGCTCACGGAGTCGAGCGCCCCGCTCTCCTGCACAGCCTCGAGCAGCTTTCGCTGGGCCAGGGCTCCCTCGTCCGTGCAGACACCTGTCCCAACCAGGGCCGGACTGTCGGCGCGTGGGTCCTCCAGCCAGGTAGCGTCGGGCCCTTGGGCAGCTTCACGAAGCTCCGACTCAAGCTCGGTGCACTGGACTTCGGCATACTCGTCGGGCGGCGCCCAGCCTGTCTTGGTAGGTTGGCTCTCCGCTGCCCCCGCACCTGCAGCGCGTTTGCTATCCGCCTCGGTCTTAGCTTGGGCTCTCAGCTGTGCGATCCTCCCGTTGACCGAAGCTGGGTCGATCTTGGCGGCATTGCGGAGCCCGCCTCGCCTGAGGAGTTGGCACTGCACGGTCCAGTGCACGTCCTTCAGGCCCTTGATGAGCTCGTGCGAGTGCGAGCACCCTTGGGCACCCTTCTTGCAGCCTATCCAGGTCGAATTGTCCCAGCAAGGCGGCTTGCCCTGCTTGTCGCAGGGCGCGTGCCGGACGGACAGCTTGATCTCCTGGGCGTTCAGCCGCTTGCCCGCAGGGTATGCGGCTCGGGCGGAGCTGGCTTTCGGCTGGGCCTTGGACTTAGGCTTCTTCTTGGGGGTGGCTCCGGCTCGCTGTTCTTGTGGCTCCGCGGCTGACTCATCTCCCTCTCCTCTGACCTCCCCGGCCTTGCCCGGGGCGCCACGCACCCCGTGCGTCGAGTCGTTGAGGACGGTCTGGAGGTAGCGCTGCTGTCGCGGGCGCACGACCTCCTGGTAATAGCCCGTGGGGGACTCGAGGTCGAAGACGTTGGGAAAGACGAGCGCTGGGCGTCCGTCCGACCGGGGAGCGAAGGCCACCGTCTTGAGATCCTCCTTCCGCGGATTATCCGTCTGCAGTACACGTAGGAGGCCCCGCTTCTTCTCTCGAAGTCGCTCACGCCAGGTCGCCCACAGCTCCTCCCACAACTCGTAGACGAACTTGGGCGGGAAAGCGTGGTCGTCCTTCTCGCACTCCCGCGCGAGGGTCTCCAGGCAATCCAGGCGCTCTTTGACATGCTCTCGTCCGAAGACGAGCCCAAAGAACCTGGTCATGTTCTGGGCCTGCCGCTTCCACTGGTCGAAGACCACGGGGGCCCTTGGCTTAGGTTCCAGCTTCGTGTCGTGCGGCGCGCTGTACTTGTCGAACGCGACCGTCTTGCACGTCGGGAAATCCGCCACGGAGGCCGACCACGGGGCCAGGTTGTCTAAGCTGCTGCCGCCGAAGCTGAGCGAGGCGCATGCCATCGCGATCCGATTGGACACTGTCGTGGGCGTCTCGACGGCGAGCATCAGGGCCTTGTTCTGCTCACAAGTCCGGCGCAGAGCGTAGAACAGCTCGCGTCCAAGGACCTCGTCGCAAACCTCCACGGTCAGTTGGCCACAACCGCCCGCCAGGTAGACGTCCAACTCCTCGGCTCTCCCCAGCGCTGCCACCGTCCCTCGCTGGGCCGCCTTGTCACCCTGCCGGGCACTGGCAACCCCTTCCAAAGCGTGGAGCATCCTCGCGGTGTTCGCGTCCATGGTCGCTCCGGGCTGCGCGAGGCCAAACGGGTCGGCGCCCCCGCCTTCCTCCGGGGCTCCAGCGGCGTAGCGCGCTGGCGCTGTGGTCAGACCTGGGGGTAGGCCCAAGTCGCTGATGTGCTGGTCATAGCGGAACAGGGCCCCGATGTTCGGAGCCTGTGGGCGGACGACCGGGGCCAGCCCAGCCGTGGTGGCTGGGGGGCTGGCGTCTCGTGGCCCGAGAGTGAGGGCTGGCGGGGCGGCAGCTGGCGAGAGAGGCGGACGCGCTTCGAACAGGGGCGCGCTGTCGGCCTGGGTGGCCGGCGGCCCCTGCGAGCGGTGGCGCTCGGGCGGAAGCTTGAGGAGGCCCTGAAGGCTATTAGGCGCCGCCTCTGGGGTCTGCGGCCGTGAGGGCACCTGCTGGAGCACCTCCCAACTGCCGATGTGCCCATCGAGCCGCGCGAGCTCCTCTGGCTCGACCGTCTGCTGCTTGAGATACTGGGCGTAGCGGATGAGGCTGGCGAGCACCTGCCGGGCTTCCTCGTCGAAGCCGGCGGCCGCACTCTGCACCGCCGCGGCGTCGCTCGACCCGCGGGTCTTCTCCTCCAAGTAGCAGGCCATCATGTCCCCGCCCTCATCTCCTTGATGGCTCTCTCCTGACGCGGGTGCTTCGGAGCTCGCTGCCCGCCCGCCTTCGGCTGATGGGGAGCGAGAGCCACGACGCGTGGGCCCAGAGGGTGGCTTGGGTGAGCTGCTGCGATCGAGCCGCTGCCAGTGGCTGCGCAGTTTGGCGTCTGCCTCTGTAGCTCGCGCCTCGAAGCGCGGGCTGGGCGCCACAACTCCTTCGGGGTGCCACCTGACTAGGTTGGCCACCTTCTCACGGAGTAGCCGCCAGCGAGCCTCGCTGAGCGGCCCAGCACGCCCGCCTACTGGAAGCCCGTGCCACGCTGCCAGCTTGTGCCAGACTTTCTCGGGTACGTTGGTCGCCGAGACGCTGATGCCGAGCTCCTCACATCCCAAAGGCGCGTGGTGGAGCATCTCTTCGATGAACCCCGCTGGCAGACGTCCGGAAGGTCCTGGGGGCGGTGCACGGATGACGCCGTCAGGCTTCACGAGAAAGCGGATGGTGGTGCCGGTCGGGTCTTCCTTCTCGAGGGCCAACGCGCCGTCGAGGTATTCAGCCACTGCGCTGGCCGCGGCGGCATCAGCCGCCCTTCCTATGAAAATCATCCACTGCGCTCCCTCTGGCCAATGTACCTTCGCCCGTGCGATGAAGTGTCGCCCGAGGGGCATGGGTGGCGGAGTAGGCGGCTTAGGGAACTCTGGAACCGGCGGCGCTTCGAAGCGCGCGCTCGGTGGTCCAGCCAGCGCCGGGACGGGGTCGCCAGGGCTGGTAGGCGCCTCTGGGGCAGAGGTCGTTGGGGCGGAGCGCTCTGGTGTGCGACTCCGGACTGGAGCGGCAGCTGCACGCTCGGGCGTGCGGCTCCGCGGGGCTGGGCTCCGCCGAGCACGGCGCCGCAGCCCCGCGAAGAACCCGACTCCCGTGGGGTTCTCGTGGAGCGCCCGAGCGGCATCGCCACCAAGGTGCTGCAGGCAGAGTGGGACCCCTGAAGCCATGCCCACCGCCTCGCGGAAGCACGTCACCTGAGAGCACTTCTCGCCGTAGCGCAGGACCATATAGATCTGCCTGTGATGCTCGCAAAGGCAGGCCGTTGCACTCCCTTTACTCGGTAGTGGAAGGTCCGAAGCCCGGCCATCCTCCACCAACAGCACGGTCGGATCGCCGCGCGCAGCGTCCCGACAGCCCTCGGGCGCTAGCGGGCGCATCTTGCCCTTGATCATGAGCCCCACCTTCACCGCCTCGCAGGGGTTGTCCTCGGCATCCACCTCGGACTCGGACTCCTGGTCAAGCAACCTTGCCACCGACCCCTGCACGCCGGGCTCCGCGTCGCCAGTCCTGTGACGGCGGCGTCGCCGGCGGCAGAGGCACGCCCCGCAACACGAGAGCCACGAGAGGACGTACAGCAGCAACTTGTAGACGAGGCCCAACCACCTCCAGAGCCAGACGAAAATTCGACAGGGTGTGAACCTCGAATAGTCGCCGAGATCCACGATGGCTTCATTGTCGAGGGCGGCGTACTCCTTGCAATGCAGCTCGTTCTCGCGCCCCTTGCACCCCGTACAGCTGGTGGAACGGCACAGGTGGAGCCAGCGTGGATCTCGCTGCTCCAGCTCACGCCTGAAGCCCTTGTCGCTTGCGCCCTTCACAGAGTCGTACTCAACCCACAATCCTTGGCGATTGATGCGCTCTGGGGACTTCATGTTGAGCTTGAGCCGTGCGACCCGGTAGTCGACCCTGATTCTGAGGTCATTCTGGCCGCGCTTGGAGCCCCTGCCCTCCTTGATGCGGTACCAGTCGGTCGTCGGGTCGGCCCCCACGGCTGGGCCGTGCCACACCACGTCGGTGAGGGGCGGCGCCGCCGGCGGGACCAGCTTGTCAAGCTTAACCTCGCCAGGCGTTTTGCGCCTCGGACAGGGGCAGCACGCCAGCACCAGGCCGCAGGTCCAGGCCGCCCAGCTGCAGGGTGCGAAGAGCGCCCTCAGGCTGTGGGCCAGGAGCGCAACCACGCTGGTGCCGGAGAGGACCGCCACGAGCCCGGCGATCAGCGGCCACGCGGAGCCGGACAGGTAGACGCCCACCTGGTCGGCCATGTACAGCACCCAGCCGCCGTCGGAGCTCAGCCAACCTCCTGCCTCGCGAGTCGAGAAGGCGGACCTGAAACTCCCCACAGCCCGAATGGTACCTCCCCCCATCCCCTCGGCGAACCAGTGTGTGCGGTTGCCGATGTCCCTCCAGCGGATGCCAAAGAGACCCCAACCCCTGATCCAGGACGACGGGTCTGAGTCGGGGGGGTCGGGGGGAGTGCGGGTGGGGCCTCGGGGAGGTGGGTCGGCCGGCGGCGCGGAGCGCTCGCGCGGCGGACCTCCTCCAGCACCCCCCGCGGGAGCTGCCTGCTCGCCGGCTGGGTGCGCTCCGATCGGCGGCGGGTCCACGGAGGCGGGGACCAGCGTGCCGTCGAGCCAGAACGCCCGCATGTCCACGTCCGACATGTCGTCGTAGTACGCGGACTCGGCCCCGTGGTCGACGTCGACGGCCTCGGCCGCCACCGCGAAGCACATCAGCAGGACCGCCGCGCGCCTGCAGCGCCCGCCGGCAGGCGGCGGCGCCGGGGCCTTGGGGCGGCTCCTCCAGGCAGGCCCCGGCGCGCGCACGCGCTCTGCCGCCCTCGCCTGGAGCCGTGTCGGCGCCAGCGCGGGCTCGCGCCTGGCCGCCGGCATGGCGGGGGGGATCGGCGGCTCCGCCACGGCGGCCGCCGCCTCGCCTCCTGGTGCTCCGCGGCTGGCGTGAGCCGGCGCCGCTCGGCGCCTGGGCCCCCCGCCGCTGCGCAGCTGCGCGCCCGCGGGCAGCGTCGCTGCCGCCCCCCAGCCGCGCGGCGCCAGGCGCGGCGTCATGCGGCCGCGGGCGCCCCTGCCAGGCCTGGAACCAGGACCTGGTAGTCTTCTGGCCCTCTCGGGCCCGGCCTCAGGCCAACTGAGGCCGACCCCCAGCTTGGCCTTGAAAAGGCTTGAGCCGCGAAGCGGCGGTGAAGAGAGAGGGAGAGAGAAAGGGCAAGCAAAGAGGCAAGGGCAGGAGCAAGGGAACCGCAAGTGGAAGCCCGCGCCAGTTCTGGAAGCGGGGAGATCCATCAGTTTTACCAAACATCCTATCTTCTGCCACCCGCGCTTCCAGCGGCCGCCCCCGAGGCGGGCGATGGCGTCGGAGACTTGGGTTCTGCGCGAACGAGATGGGCACGGAAAGAATGGGTACGATGCCCAACAGCAGTTCCTGTTCATTTTGGACTCGCTGTCCACGCCGCCGCGGCCTGTGTCCATTCGAGACAGAAGGCCGCCTGCCCAACAGCGGTCGCTGTTGGTTTGGGACAACATTTGTTGCTGGGCATTGTACCCATTCTTTCCGTGCCCTTTTCGGGCGTCCACATGGGCGGGCTGGCCGCCGCGGGCGCGCCGGGCGAGTGTGTCCAGGGGGCAGCTACCCCTCCGGCGCGCCACGTGCCCGAGGCAGGTCGTGTCTGGGTCAGCCTCGAGACGGTGCGCCAGATCGCTCGGGACGACGAGGTGACGCTGCGCGAGACCGCCCTGATCAACGAAGACCGCGCCATCCACGTTCTCCCGAGCGGCAAGCGCATCGCGGTGAGGCTGGCGGACCTGCCCGTGGAGCCACTACTCGACGACGCGGGCCTTGGGGACTCGCGGGCGCTGGGGCCCCTACGGTGCGACTCCCACGGTCACTGGCACCTCGACTACCGTTCGGGCGTCCTGGAGCTGCGCGAGGAGGCGCTGGGGCCTCTCCCTTGAAGGGAGAACGTTCGTTCCTCTTGTTGCAGCACTACATCACGGAGCATGGCGGGGCGCCCGACGGTCGGCGCACGAAGTATCTCACCGAGGAGGGGCTGTCCGCCGACAGTGCGGCTGGGCAGCTTCCCGACCTCCTTGGCTTGTCCATGTTCTTTAGTATCGTCTGCGATCAGGTGAGCGGGTTCAACTTAGCTTGCATGGAGGTCGTCGCGCGGTGCCACTAGCTGGTCGAAGAGACGAAGGGCCCCATGCGCGCCGAAGGCCTCGAGTACTATATCGGACGCGAGCAGGGTGGCGCCGCTCGGCGCGGCATCGCCGCGGCCTTTGCTCTAGCCCGCCACGCCGCAGACCAATTGGCGAAGGAAGTGGGGGTCGCCAAGCAGCGCCTCGAATTCCGCGAGGAGCAGGCGGCCGAGCGAGGCGATGGCAGCAACTGCAAAAACAAGGGCAATGACAATAACAGTAATAAGGACAAGGACAGCTCGCTAACGGGGTGGGCTTGGCAGGGGCCACGCGCGGCGAGCGTCTGCCCAGTCCAGAGAGGCATCGAATTCATCATGCGGTTTCCTTGCGTGTCGGAGATGGCGCTTTCCCTATCGCGTTCTCCTGCGACCCCGATTTAACTTTTCGCGGGCGCCGTGCGTGATCCTCTGCATGCGTGTTGAACAGGTCCAGGGAGAAAGCTCGAGGCGCTCAACCTGATGGCCGCGTGCCCCTCCGTCGAGTTCGGCGCCGCCGACGCGTCTTCGCTTCGCCGGGCGTCGTGCGAACGAGTGGCGCGGCTTCGCTGTTGAAGTTGCTCCCCATCATGCTCTCTACTCTTCTGTATTCTATCTTCTTTCTCTTGCTCTCACTCTTTGCTTTGCGCAATCGCCGTTTCAGCTTCGAGGAAAATGGTTTTTCTTCATCGTGGCAGCGGGGCTCTGAGAGCTCAGCTCTGCGATCCACGGCAACGGGTTCGCGGTCGGACCCGCGGGCGTTGGCGCCAGCAGCGGGCGCCTACTCCGTCACCTTGGTCGCGGTCAGCCCCTCCGCCGAGGTTGCCGCCGCCGCCGCCGCCGCCGCCCGCGCTCCTTGCGGGGCGGCCTCGGCCGCCAGCGCCGCGGGAGGAGCCCGAGGGGTTCTCGGCTTTGGCCCGGGCTTCGGGGAGGCTTCGAGGAACCTCGCGGTGCAGAGGCGGATCTTGGAGCAGTTCCCCCCGCAGGCCGCGGCGCGGCCAGGGGCGGCCAGCTGCGCGGCCAAGAAGAGGGGCCGCGGCCAGCGCCCTAGGGGAGAGCGTCGCGCGCAGGAGGCTCTCCAGAGAAGAGCATTGAAAGGCTCTGTGCTCAGAAAGGTGGACAGCGGCGAAGAGCTCGCGGAGGAGGAGAAGACCAGCTACCACGAGTGGGCGAGGGAGCTCCTTGACCAGGTGCCGAAGGACCTCCGCACGGAGGCCGTAGAGCACTGTGAGCGCAACAACGACCCAAGGGCGCGAGCCAGCGCTCTCTTTCGCGCGCTGAAGGTCGCCGCTGGGAACGACGACGCTTACGAGCACTACTTGAGGCGCGGCTGGCCCACCGCTTACGACAATGGCGATGGAGGAGGTGCTGGCGAGGCTCGCAGCCATGGGGGCTCAGCTCCAAGCAGTGAGCACAGAGAACCAACAGCTGCGGGCGGACCTCGCCGCGGCAGAAGCCTCTCGGGCAGGCGCAAGCAGCGCGGCACAGACCGAGAGGAGGGAGCCAAACGACGAGGCGCGGAGGCTGGCAGCCGGGGCCGTGGACACCCGGGTCCTGAACAAACCCAGGATGTTCAGCGGAAAAGAGTCCGATTGGGTTCTGTTCAGCCTCGTGTTCCGCGCGTGCGCGGGGGCCATCTCGCCGAGGATGCAGTCCCTGTTTCGGCGCGCTGAGGACTTGCGGCAGTCCATGGAGCGCGGAGACGTAGCCCGGGGCGACGACGCCCTGGACAAGCAGCTGTACATCATCACTCTGATGGTGGAGGGCAACGCGCTGCTAAAGGTCAAGAAGGTGAACGAGGGGGAAGGGCTGAAGCTGTGGAGGCCCCTGGCGCAGGACTACGAGCCGACGCAGTTCAAGAGCCGGCGGATGGTGCAGCACCAGGCCCTTCTCGGCTACGCCGCCGAGGACGCTGACGCCTGGGTAGTCTTAGACAAGTTTGAAGACTGAGTGCGAAAACGGGTCCGGGAATACCGTAGACGACGAAACGAAGGCTGGTGTGATTCTCCGTGCGTTAGCCATCTGTCGAGACATCTCGTTCTGAACTGCAATCGGATCGAGACGCACGAGCAGATCAAGCAAGAGTTGCGGGACATCGTCGGGGCGAACCGGTTTCTCGGGCGGTCTGCGGGCGGTCTGCGCGTTCTTGCTAAAGGGGGCCCGAAGGGGGGTGGACGAGGACGGGCTGGCGGGAAGGGCGGCGGCGGTAAGTTGCAGCTTGCCATCAAGTTTTCGGGCGACTGTTGGGCCTGCGGCAAAACTGGCCACAGGGCCGGCGAGTGCCGGGGCAGCACGGCAGCCAAGGCCAAGGCGAAACCAGTTGGGAAGGCAAAACCGAAGGCGGCAGCCTCGCGTTTTACTGGGAACTTTTCGGGAAACTGCGACTAACCAGGCCGGAAGGCCGCAGACTGCCACAATAATCACGCGGACGCCGCAGGAGCAACTTGGACAGGCACCGGGGAGCCGAGCAAGAAACGCACTCGAGCAGAGATTTCCCATCTCGAACAGCAGCTGGCGGCGCTTTCGCTGCAGGTGCAGGGCCTTTCTGGGTCGTCATCCGGAGCGGCGGGGTCTTCGGAGGTGGGGGGTCTTGGGATCTCGGCAATCGAGGCTAGCGAGTTTTCTGCTGCGTCGTACTCGCGGTCAGACCCGCGGGTTACGATTGGTCTCGACAGCGGCGCGGAGATAACCGTCTGGCCCCCAGAGCTGGTCCTAGAAATCCCAACCGAGGACTCTCCAGAGTCCCGCCGCGGCGTGAAGTACTACTGCCCTGGGGGCACCGTCGCGCCGTCCTTGCCGAACCTCGGGAAGAGGGTATACGAGTCAGACATTGGTGGTGTTCGCAGGCGCGCTGATGTTCACGTCGTCCCAGTCCGCAAACCTTTGTTAGCACTGTGTGAGTCAGAAGATCACGGTCACGATGTTTTCTTCGTCGACGGTCGTCGGTGGGCTCGCCGCAGGGAGTCGGGCGAAGTCTTGGAGATGCATCGTAGAGGGGGCAGGTATGAGCTCGACGCAAGGGTCATCCTGCCGTCAAACTGAGACGGGCCGGTCTGGCCGTAAGTCCCGTGGAGGAGGCAAGCTCAAGTGCTCCAACGGTCGCGGGTAGCTCCGCGGCCCCTCCGGCAGCGCCGGCAGCGGGGCCTCGTGTTTCACAGTCTGTTTCACCAGGTGGCTCGGCGGACGGCCCCGCGAGCGCACCTGTGCCGGCCGCAGGGCCGAGGGCGCCGGCGGGCAGCCCCGCGGGCCAAGGAGGGGATGGCGGCGCTCATCTCCAGTCTCACATGGCCAACGCTGGAGGCGGGGTCATTCGAGCTCCCCCCCCAAGTCTTCCTTCGGCGGAGGAGATCGCAAGGCATGATGTTGATCGTTGTCCTTGCTAGAGTTGGTGTAGATCGCGCGTGGCTGGTTGTGGGAAGGCAGACAGTCATTTCAGGCGGGAGAGCGACGATGTGAAAATACCTTGCGTCTTTTGTGATTACTGTTTCATGGGGGAGTCGGTGGAGGAGGAGAGGATGCGTGATCGACGTTTACCTATAATTGTACATAAGTTGTTCCAGGATAGGTGGTTGACGTCACATGTTGTAAGGCGCAAAGGAGTAGATGAATTGGCCGTCAAAGCCACGGCGCGCGACCTGGAACAGAGTGGTCTTCAGCACTTCGTCTACAAGTCAGACGGCGAAAACGCCATCAAGGCGCTCAAGACAGCAGCCGTCAAATAACTTCGATCCGAATGTGGTGGTGTGTGCGGGGGGCATCACAGTTAAGATGGAGGAGAGTGGGGCCGGGGAGTCTCAACAAAATGGTGTGGTGGAGAGGGCCATCTGGGAGGTAGAGTCCAAAACCCGGACTCTGGCCCATGCGGCCCAGGAGTTCCACGGAGTAAGACTTCCTTTGGCTCATCCTGTCCGTGTTTGGGCAGTGGAGTACGCCTCACAGGTCATCAACAGAGGTCAAAAGGCTTTGAAAGATGGCCGTACCGCGTACGAGCGGAGGAAAGGCAGACTGTGCCGTCGCAAATTTCCAGCCTTTACAGAAGCAGTGATGTTTCTGAGAGTAGCAGAGAAGCGGCGGAGGCGCAAATTCGAAGACCGATGGGAGACGGGAGTCTACCTTGGACTGGTAGAGTGCTCAAACATGGTCTTGATCGGGACGCCACAGGGTGTCCGGAAGGTGAACTGCGTCAAGAGATTGCCGCCAGCCCAGGCTAAAGACCCTGAGCTGGCGAAGGCCATCGGGAGGTATCCGTGGAGCCACTCCGAGGGTGTCGACGCGGAGGGACCGGGGGGCGCGCCCGTGGTGGCAGCGACGGAACCAGTCGTGCCTGAGTCGGGATTACCACCGCACTTGCCGCCGCCACCAGCGGCTCATTGGGTCCCGAGGCGCGTATACATCCGAAGAGATGTAGAACTTGCCCGTTTTGGGTGCACAGACGGGTGCCAAGGATGCCTAGCAGCAGCTTTTGGTCACAAGCCGAGGGCGCACACACAAGAGTGTAGGACAAGGATCGAAGACGCCATGGCTCAAAATACCGAGCTTGGCGTTCGTCTGGGGGAGGCGGAGGCGCACAGGGAGGCAGCAGGCGCCCCGGGGGCGCGAGCAGCGCCAGGGGAAACCCTGGAGCCTAGAGAGGTTTGGGGGCCAGACAGCACAACGGAGGAGCCTTCGCGGGAAGCCCCGCGGACGGCGCATAGGCAGGAGCAGGGGGAACCTTCGCGGGAAGCACCGCGGACAGCACCAAGGGAGGAGCAGGGAGGTATTGATTCGCAGCAGCCGAAGCCGAAGCGGCTCATCAATATGCCTGCTAGTAGACCGTCGCGGGGAGCACCGCGGCAGTCTGCGCCAGGCGCAGGAGGGGAACCGGCAGCAGCGGCAGCCGATTCTGAGGTGACAGCTTCGGCTACAGCAGGGCCGGCTGCACCGCTAAGGCCTGGCAGCGTCGAGGCTGCGCTGGCCGGGTCAGAGCCAGCGTTTGTTCGAGACGGCGACAAAGGAGAATCGCTTGGCAACGCGGGCCCCAGCGCCGCGGATAGGCAAGTTCCCGGCCTAGACGAGGATGACATGAATCTTGGTAGTGCCCAGACGAATCTTCGGCAGATGGGCGCGGCAGTTGGCCCGTCTATCAAGTCCGTTTGCTCGGTCGCGAGGGGCGGCCCGCTTCCGGACAGCAGCTGGGAGGCAGCTGTGGGCGAGGTGTTCTGCAAGAGCAGGTTCGCCACGCAGGTGGGCAAGTTCGGCCTTCGCCCGGGCTGCGTGCTTGACTTCGCCACAGGGTGGGACTTGGAGGCCCCAGAGCAACAGCAGAAGGCCGACGAAATGCAGGAGCAGATCCGGCCATGCCTGCTAGTGGGGGGCGCTGACGGCCCTCCCTGGAGCCGGCAGCGCAGGGGCGATGCTGGCGCAGGCGCGCGGGGCGCGCGCGGGGCGCGCAGCAGGCAGCAACTCCGGGCGTGTTGTCCGCTGTACAGGAAGCAAATCGACGCTGCTCGATACTTGCTACGCGAGCACCGTGGCGGCGCGGCGTCTCGCCAGGAGCTTTGCGCGCAGGGGGTGTTAGAGCAGCCAGATGTGTTCTGGGTGCGCACTGGCGAGCGTGGGATGGGATAGGCCATCGCCGCCAAAGGAGGCGGGCACGAGCTGGTGGCGCAGGGGGCCGGTTGGCTCACCTACAGGCGCATCGCCGAGGAGCTTGCGACGTGTAAGTTTTGGAACAGAACGGGTTCCAAGGCTGCAGGGACAGGGGGGTGCACGCCCGCGCTGGTAAGTGCGGTGCTGCGTGGCCTCCGGCGGCAGCTCCAGGAAGACGGGAAGTTGTCGTTGTCCTCCTTCGAGCCGGGGGTCACAGGCCATGACCCCGCAGAGTATCCAGAGGAAGACTTTGCGAAGTTTCACGACGATGTCTCTGGAAAGCTCTTACCAACGCCGCTGGTGCGGAAAGCGAGAGTCGCCGAGTTGAATTTCCTAGGCGGTTTTTCCGTGTACGAAAAGGTACCAGCAGCACAGGCGAAAGGCAAGAACCTGGTTCCTGTGCGTTGGTGTGATGTCAACAAAGGTGATGCTGATAATTTGGAGGTTCGCTCCCGGCTGGTCGGCAGGGAGTACAAGTGGCAAGACTCATTCATGCAAGGCACGTTTGCGGCGACGCCACCACTCGAGAGCCTTAAATATCTGTTCCATTTCATGACAACCGCCCCGGTTCGTCTGAAGATGTTGGTGATGGATGTGAGCAGAGCTCATTTCCATGCGCCGTGTGTGCGGGAGATGTGCATCCGCCTCCCGGAGGAGGATGCTACCCCAGGGATGGTCGGAAGGCTTCTTCGCACCATTTACGGCACGCGCGACGCAGCGAACCAATGGGGCAGTTTCTTTAACGACATCATTACCAAGCTTGGCTACGACGTTGGCGCGTCAAACCCATGTTTGTACAGACGCAGGAACAAACTGTCAATTGGGTGGAGGCACGGAGACGATCTTGTGTTCATAGGTGAAGTAGACCACATGAACAGCTTGTTTGACGAAATCGGCAAGCACCTGATCCTTAAGAAGAGAGGTATGTTTGATTTTGAGGATGGTGACGACACGCACATCACCATTCTGAACCGTTTGGTTGATTTCTGCACGAAGGACGGTGTGCCGGCAGTCACTTACGAGTCTGATCCTCGACACGTGGATCTTCTAGTAGACCAGCTTGGACTGACCGGCAGCAGGGTCAAAGCAGTGGGCACGCCAGGCGAAAAGCGCGGCGATTACCACTCGGAAGAGCCGCTCGCGGATAGCTCCGTGAGTTTGTACAGGTCATGTATTATGCGTATAGCGTACCTTGCGGCAGATCTGCCGCACCTACAGTTTTCTGCAAATCGACTGGCCCGTGGGATGAGCAAGCCCACTGTGGGTCACTGGAACCGGCTCAAGCGCGCGGTGCGCTACCTGAAGGGCTACCCCCGGTGGGTTCAGCAGTTCCAGATGCAGGAGCCTGTGGGGCATGTTGACGCATGGACAGATTCTGATTGGGCGTTAGACCCAACAGACCCGAAGTCTGTGAGCTGCACGGTAACGATGATCGGCAATCACTGCCTACGATGTTCGACTGCTACACAGACGAGTCCAGCTCTGTCCTCAGGAGAGGCGGAATTTGTAGCGAACGTCAAAGGAGGGAGCCATTCTCTTGGCATGCAGCCCATGGCCCGGGACTTCGGCGACCAGCTGCGGATCCGTCTGCTGACAGATAGCACAGCTTCCAAGGGGATCGCTTCCCGGACCGGTCTCGGGAAGGTGCGACATTTGGACACGGCACTGTTGTGGATGCAGCACCAGGTAGGAAACGGGAAGATCCAGATGCACAAAGTAGACGTTAAAACTAACTTAGCTGATCTTGCGACCCATGACGTCGAGGAGGCTTTGATAGTACGTTTTATGGGAGGCATGGGATGCAAGGAGGAGGCCGGGCGTCATCCAAAAGCGTTGAAGGTTTCGCACGGCTTGGGCGGCTACGGGGGGGGGGACCTTTTAGCTCAGACGGATGATATGGGAAACGAGAAGGAGCTCATCTAAGTAATAGCTAGTGTATGTTAGTGTTGTGCAGTAAGAGCGGTCTCGCGGCGAGCCCCGTGGGAGGTTCTGAACCACAGAGATGATTCGGGGCGTATAGAAAATTTCACTGGTAGTGTACAGTCACCAGTTTCATGTTAGGAGGGGTGTTGAAGTTACTCCCCATCATGCTCTCAACTCTTCTGAATTCTATCTTCTTTCTCTTACTCTCACTCTTTGCTTTGCGCAATAGCCGTTTCAGCTTCGAGGAAAAATGATTTTGTTTCATCATTCACGCTGCTCACCGCCCGCCCAGTTCAGCGTCGTCTCGGGCAGCTTGCGGGGAGCTGCTGAGGCAGCCCCTCCTCGGGCATGCCGGGGAGGCTACGCCGCTACGATCCCATGCGCAACGCCTGGTCTCATGGCCTGACGCGGGCAACCGACCCGGCTGGCATGTTGATGGGCTCACCGCGCGGGGCCAGTCTAGTTTCTTGGATCTTGGCCACTCGCTTGTGCGGCCGCAGTCCGAGCTTGAGGAGGTGACCGAGACCGAGCAGCGGCCGTTGCTCTACGTGGATTCGGTTCTGCACAACCACGTGAATGCCCATCGCACGTTTGTCCGCGACGGTCTCTCACACGGGTGCTTCCGCGTGGGTGGTCGCCGCCGAGAGGACGTCGCGGCTTTCTTTGTGTCCAAGAGGGACGGCGGCCTTCGGCTCGTGCTCGACTGCCGCCGCTTGAACCAGAGGTTCACCAAGCCAGACCCAGCCGCGCTGTTCAGCGGGGCCAGCTTCGGCGACTTCGAGGTGGACTGGGGCGCGTCGACCTGGTTCGGCGGTCTGGGCGTCGAGAGCGTCTTCTACCAGCATCGCCTCCCGACCTATCTCTGCGATTATTTGCCTGCCGCGAGTCCGTGCAGGCGCCGTGGGTGTGACGCATGTCTTGGGTCGGTCCGTCGCCCCGTGGGACTGCGCGTGCCCGCAGATGGCCGTCGCGCCGATGGGCTGGTCCTGGGGCCTCTACGCGGTGCAGCGGGCGCGCGAGTTCGCGTTCGACATGCTTCCCTCGTTCTCGACCTGCAGGCGGGCCGTCGACTTCAGACCGCCGCCGCCTGTTCAGGACGGGCCAGCTCACTCCCTGCACGTCGACGACGTGCTGCTGGTCGGCACCCGCGCCCCCGACGTCACCATGCGCGGGATTGAGGCCCCCGAGGCGTCCTCCGCCCAGCGCCCAGCCGTGCGCTGCGAGGAGGGCGCCGCCCAGGACGCGCGCATTCTTGGGGCCAGGCTGACGGGCTCCCCGCCGACGGTGCAGCTCGCAGAGAAGCGCTTCTGGAAGCTGTGCTACGGCATCCAGTACTTGATCGGCGTGAGACGTTGGGCGACCAGCAGCGAGATCGAGCACCTCATCGGGCACTGCACCTTATTCGCGCTGGTTCGGCGCGAGGCGCTCGCCTGCTTCTGCGCGGTGTATGCTTTCGTCCGCTCAGGTTTCGTCGAGTGGAGGCTCCTCTGGGACTCTGTGAGCCGTGAGCTGGAAATCGTCCAGGGCGTTCTCGTCCTCCTCTCCCGTCGGCCTGATGCCGACTGGCCCCCCGCAGTCATCGCCGCTGACGCTTGCGAGACCGGTCGCGCGTCTCTCGTCTCCGATATGCCGCTCGATTTCGCTGGGCAAACGGGAAGGCGGCAGGAGAGGTGGCGATATCGACATACTCGTTCTGACGATGGGGGTTATCGACCACGGGGCGGGGCGATGGGCATGGAGGAGCTGGCGGGCAAGGGCGGGGGCGCGCGGTCGATCGGCGATATTCGAGGGGCCGGCGACGTGGATCCGACCTTCCCCGAGGCCCCCCGCCAGCCCGCGAGGGCCGCCGAGCGGATTTTTCAGCGCCGTAGGACCGCGAGGGGCCCCGAGGCCATGCGCCGCAAAGGGGCCCGAGGACTTGCCGAAGCGATTCGGGTCTATCTCTCCGATCCTCGTCATTGGGGTACACGGGTGGTGTTGTTGGGCGACAGTTTGGGATTCACCTTCGCCTCATCAAAAGGCGAGGCTCGGGAAGCTCAGCCATTCAACATCGCGCGTCGATGGTCAGCTCTCATGCTTCTGACAGGCACAGTCGTCTACCGCCGATGGCTGCCCTCGGAGCTGAATCCTGCTGATGAGCTCAGCCGCTGGGTCCGCGGGAGGGGCCGCTCGCTGCCGGTCGCGCTCGCCCCGCCAGGCCTCGAGCAGCAAACCGCCAGGCCAGCCGGCGGCTTCCCTGCGGGATGCGGCCGCGGCGCCGCCTCCGCCCCGCAGCGGGCGGAGGCTCGGCGCCCAGCAGGGCTCGGCGCCACCCGCGCGCTGGGGGCGCCGACGGCGTCGCCGCGGTCCGCGCGGCCGCCTCGGGGCCCGCGCCAGCCAGGCTACGGCGCGCCTGCAGCTCGGGCGCGCCTGGGGCGCCGCTGCTGACCGCGGTCGACCAGGCGACGCAGCTGGAGGCAGCCGCCTTCGGCGCGCGCGCCGCCTGGGAGCCCGGGGCGGGGGCGCTCGACGTCGCCGAGAGGCGACGGGCCTATGCCCCTGCCTGGAGGGCGAGAAGCTCATCGCCGCCGTCATGATGTTCCTCCCCGACTACCGCGTTCGGGGCCGGCTGCCGCCCCCGTGGGCGGGCCGCGCCCTCCTCCGGGGCTCGAGGAGGCCGGCGCCCGCCAAGACCCGCTGGCCTCTGCCCTGGGCGGTCTGCTGCGCGGTGGCGATGCAGATCCTGGCCGAGGCAACGACGTCCGGCCTCCCCTACGGCCCCGAGGCAGCCCCGGCGTAGATCATGACGGTCGACGCCTACCTGCGTCCAGACGAGGCGCTGAGGCTCATGTCAGCGCAGGTCTTGGAGCCATGTGGTATCCTCGCGGAGGCGGTGGTGCACATCAACCCCCACTACGTGTTGAGGGCGTCGAAGACGGGCGAGACGGACGAGACAGTGGCGATCTCCCGACGTTGGCTAGGCACCTGCTTGGTGGCCCTGGCCACTCGTCGCCAAGGGCTGTCCCTGCGGCCGCTGAAGCTGTCGGACATGAAGGACCTATTCGACCGTGCCGCCGCCGAGGTCGGCCTCGCGCTGCTCGCCCCGGCCCCGTGCATGGCCCGCCACTCATGGGCGGCTGGCCGAGGTCGGCAAGAGGGGGCGCTGGCGGACACTCGCCCGCGTCCGCCGGCACGGGTGGAGACGTCGACTGTTGCAGGAGGTGTTGAGCAACCTCAGCGACCGCCAGCGCCGGCGCTGCGAGTCGGCCGCGGCCGCGTTGCCCGCCAGGCTCGTGGAGCACTTCTGCGGCAAGTCAGACGCAAGAAAGCGGGGTCGCTCTGGGACTACCAGCCGTTGTACCTAGAGCTGTTCTCAGGGCCCGAGGTCTGGAGCAAGGGGATGCGCCGCCGCAGCTGAAGGATCTACTCGTTTGACATCTTGCTGGGGCCCGAGGGTGGCCTCCTCAGGCCATCGGTGTTGCGGCGCGTCCTCAAGCTGGCCCGCTCGGGCCGCAGCCTCGGCGCCCTGGCGGGCGTGCCGTGCGCGACCTCCCCCGTTGCTCGTGGCGGACTCAATGCTATCCGCTCGAAAGAATTTCCTGCAGGCCTTCCTGGGCTGTCGCCCCACCTGCAGTCTCAAGTTGAAGAAGGAAATCAACTATTCTTTAACGCCGTGCGGATATTTGACCAGTGCAGGAGATACCGAGTCCCGCTCGTAAGGGGGAACGCGCAGAGCAATTTTATGTGGCACGTGCCAGGCGCCAAGCGGATCCTGACCCCGCCACGCGTCGCCGACGTCATCACACACTATTGTGGTTGGGGTTCTGCTGGGAAGAAACCGATTCGTTTCCGAACGTATCTCATGCGAGACCCTGACCGGCTTCACAGGAAGTGCACGGGCCGAAATGGATGCTGCACGTTCACAGGCGAGCCTCATCACGTGCTGCAGGGTCGCGACGCCTCCGGCGTCCACTGGACCAGGCGTGCCAAACCCTACCCTCTCTCACTTTTGAAAGAACTGTGTAGCCTGTGCCAAGATGCTGCGTTTTCCATGCAGTTCCCCATGAGTGTGATGTCGTCAAATGGATAGAAGAGCCCGCTGCATTCGGTAAATGACAGGTGTGAACAGGTTCCCTAAATTCGGAGGTCATTCCTGAAGCCCAAATGTGCGCTTCATTTTTTCGTGCATCTCGCACAGCGGTCGCATGTCACCTTGCGCGCGCGGTTCATCGACGGTTGTTCAGTTAGAAGAATCTCGGGGCAGAAGCAGCTAATCGAGCGGGCTCCGTTTGCAGCTGGGGCAGAGAAAGCCTAGCATTTATTCCATAAGCTCTCCGGGCACCTCCACCTTCTCTCCCCTCCTCTCTGATGATGATGATGCTGATGATGCTGGTGATGGTGATGATGATCATGATGCTGATGATGACTGTGCTTGCTCGGGAATGTTGCCGGCGTGCTGAGAGCCACGCCGTCTTGGAAGCATCGTCCCGTTCCCTGGCAACGATGGCTCAAGTTTTTCTGGCTATGCAAGTAGCCCGCGCGTCCGTTCTCGACCTCGCGCGCAGGATCACCGCGGGCCTGGCGCTCTGGGGAGGCACCGCTCCTTGCCCCGAGTGCGCGCCCACCTTCGTGTGCCCTCCGCCACCCGCGGCGACCTGTGTGCGCAGTGCGCCCTCGCCGCTGGCGATCGCGGGAGCCGCGGCCGCCCTTGCCGTCTCGTTGGTGGTCGCGCACCTGGCAGGGGCGGTCTGGGCCCCCCCCGCTCGCGAGACGCTGCCGCCGAAGTGCTTGGTCCAGGCGCGAGAGCGCGAGACGTCCCAGCTCGCTTTCGAGGGGCAGACGCGCGCGCAGCTGAGCTTCGCGAGGGGTCGCTCGGCCCCGCGCCAGGCGTGATGGCCGCGCTCAGCCCCGGGGACTTCCTCTTGGCGAGGTATCGAGGCGCCCCTGGGCCTGCGGTCTTCCGCGCGCGACTGCTGCAGGCGGTGAAGCCAGGCTCGCGGGGCGCCTGCGCGCTCGCGCCAGATCGCGATCACTACGAGGAGACGTTCGCGGAGACGTTCGCGGTCGGTGCCGACTTCGCGATGCAATGGCGCTGTCGCACGCGGACCAGGTGTCGCAGGGCGTCGCGGCGGCGGACATCTACGGCTTCCGAGCGGCGCCGCCGCAGCCGTTGGTGGACGCCAACGCGATGCTGGGAGCCCACGCGCTCGGGGTCGCCAGTCCACCGCTGCTGCTGGTCGTCCACTTCGACCAGGCGCCCGGCGGGGGAGCCGCTGCGGTGGCCGTTGGCGCGGGCGGATGCGCGGCCCCTGGCGCAGGCGCGCCGTTGCCTGCCGGCGGCGGCGGCGCCCTGGTTGCCCCTGCCGCTGCTGGTCCTGCTGCTGCTGTGGGAGGCTTGATCGCGCCCGGCGGGCCGCCCGCGGCGGCGGCGACCGGCGCGGTGGCGCCCGCTGCAGAAGGTTCGCTGGCCCCCCCTGCTGGCTTGAGCTGGTCTTCTCCGACAGACAGCGCGGGGCGCGCGGTGGGCGATTTGGCGCGCCGTCCGCTGCCCGCAGTTTCGGCGGTGATGAACGATAGAGCAGTCGTGCAGACATGTGGCTTTTCTTTGAGCGTGGCGCAGCTTCCGCAGTCTGACGCGCCAGTTCTGGCCCGCAGAGACATGCGCGCGATGTCCGTGAGGATGGGCGCCCAGGGCGAATGCCGTCGCACTTGGGATGATGCAGTGGCCAGCTCGACGGAGGACTCGATTCAGGGCGGCTGGAATCTGCTGTGGCCGCGCACTGTGATGTGGTATACGAAGTAACACGGGACAATGGCAACGGCGCCTTCCACGCGCGCGAGAACAGGGTCAGGCTTTCCAGGGCGCCGTCGGGCGACAGGAGCGCGTGCGAGCTCGAGGTCTTGAACCGCGTCCTCGACGCGGCTGTGATGACGGACCAGCTCAACTGCCCGTCGCTCATGTGCTTCGAGCTCCTTGCTCGCAGGATGGCTTTGATCGAGGAGGCGCATCGACTACAGCTCAGCCGTCCAGTTCACGCGCTGGGGTCGCAGGGCAGGAGGAGCAGCCATCGCGCCGAGCTTGTCGGCGCACGTGGCGGACCAGCTGAAGCAGGAGTCGGACATCGCGAAGGGGGCGCGCAAGGCGTGCGAGGATACCATCGCGAGGGCCAAGGGCAGGGCAAAGGGCGGCAAGGAAGGCTCGGCGGCAGCCCATGCCGCAAGGGCCTCATGACGCGGAGGGGCCCCCGGGGGCGGCGCTTGGGCACGCCCGCCCTTTTGGACCGCCGGCGAGTTTTGCAGAGGCGACGCCAGACGCTTCGATTCTCTCTCAGTATGTTCAGCAGCGGCTGCGTCGGCGACGCGCCACGGGCTTGCGGGCCGATGCATCCATCGCCTCCCTGAATGCGCTCTACGGGTCTCCTGCGACGACGACGGCCGCGCCGTCTCGCGCGGAAAGGAGGGCGGCCCAGGTTGGGCCCCAGCGCGCAGTATTGTGGCGCGTACAACGATCAGCCGCTCGACCTTCTTTTTTCCCGGAAAGGGCTTTGGCCCAGGGTTCTCTTTTAGTAGGTAAACCTGTCCCCCGGTGCCAACTTGAGGGAGGCCGGCGAATTTTTTCCCTGATAAATAACGAGGTCGAAGGAGGCCGGCGAATTAAAATTTGAGGATGTCTCGAGCGAAACGCTTGTTTTTGAAATCCCGATCGATAAATCACAGGGTGCGGGCCACTTTTTCGTGTGTTGAGGATGTCTCGAGCGAAACGCTTGCTCCGCAGAGTTTGCCGAGGATGTCTCGAGCGAAACGCTTGTTTTGCAGAGCCGACCGCGACGCGGAAAAGCGCCCCGCGCGAAGGAATTTCGATGATGTCTCGACTAATTCCTTTGTTTTTGTACGATTTCCTGGAATTTTGGCAGGATGTCTCGAGCGAAATGCACGACCCCACCCTAGCACGACCATACCCCAGCACGACCACACCCCAGCACGACCAGACCCCAGCACGACCCCACCCCAGCACGACCCCACCCCAGCACGACCATACCCCAGCACGACCACACCCCAGCACGACCCGACCCCAGCACGACCCTACCCCAGCAAGACCACACCCCAGCACGACCACACCCCAGCACGACCTCACCACAGCACGACCACACCCCAGCACGACCACGCCCCAGCACGACCACGCCCCAGCACGACCACGCCCCAGCACGACCACCCCCAGCACGACCACCCCCCAGCACGACCACCCCCCAGCACGACCCCCCCAGCACGACCACAGACCACACCCCAGCACGACCCACCCCAGCACGACCAGCACGACCACACCCCAGCACGACCACACCCAGCACGACCCGATCGATAAATCACAGGGTGCACCCCAGCACGACCCACCCCAGCACGACCCCACCCCAGCACGACCCCACCCCAGCACGACCACGCCCCAGCACGACCACACCCCAGCACGACCCACCCCAGCACGACCCCACCCCAGCAAGACCACACCCCAGCACGACCACACCCCAGCACGACCTCACCACAGCACGACCACACCCCAGCACGACCACGCCCCAGCACGACCACGCCCCAGCACGACCAGCACCACGCACGACCGCACGACCAGCACGACCACACCCCAGCACGACCACGCCCCAGCACGACCACGCCCCAGCACGACCACGCCCCAGCACGACCACCCCCCAGCACGACCACCCCCCCAGCACGACCACCCCCCAGCACGACCACCCCCCAGCACGACCACACCCCAGCACGACCACTCCCCAGCACGACCACACCGCCTTGGTTGAGTGGTTGCCTGTCGTCGTGGAATGTTTCGTGGGGTGTCTCGTGGAATGTTTCGCGGGGTGTCTCGTGAAATGTTTCGTGAGGTGTCTCGTGGAATGTTTCGTGAGGTGTCTCGTGGGCTGTTTCGTGAGGTGTCTCGTGGGATGTTTCGTGAGGTGTTGCCCAGTTGGGTATCATGAAAACGTGTCCATGCTCCACATGTCTATATCCCTTTCCGGGTTCGTGGGTCCATCATGTTCCCGGAAAGGGCGGGGCCCAGGGTTCTCTTTTAGTTGGTAAACCTGTCCCCCGGTGCCAACTTGAAGGAGGCCGGCGAATTTTTTCCCTGATAAATAACGAGGTCGAAGGAGGCCGGCGAATTAAAATTTGAGGATGTCTCGAGCGAAACGCTTGTTTTTGAAATCCCGATCGATAAATCACAGGGTGCGGGCCACTTTTTCGTGTGTTGAGGATGTCTCGAGCGAAACGCTTGCTCCGCAGAGTTTGCCGAGGATGTCTCGAGCGAAACGCTTGTTTTGCAGAGCCGACCGCGACGCGGAAAAGCGCCCCGCGCGAAGGAATTTCGATGATGTTTCGACTAATTTGTTTGTTTTTGTACGATTTCCTGGAATTTTGGCAGGATGTCTCGAGCGAAATGCACGACCCCACCCTAGCACGACCATACCCCAGCACGACCACACCCCAGCACGACCAGACCCCAGCACGACCCCACCCCAGCACGACCCCACCCCAGCACGACCACACCCCAGCACGACCCGACCCCAGCACGACCCTACCCCAGCAAGACCACACCCCAGCACGACCACACCCCAGCACGACCTCACCACAGCACGACCACACCCCAGCACGACCACGCCCCAGCACGACCACGCCCCAGCACGACCACGCCCCAGCACGACCACCCCCCAGCACGACCACCCCCCCAGCACGACCACCCCCCAGCACGACCACCCCCCAGCACGACCACACCCCAGCACGACCACTCCCCAGCACGACCACACCCCAGCACGACCACACCCCAGCACGACCACACCCCAGCACGACCACACCCCAGCACGACCACACCCCAGCACGACCCCACCCCAGCACGACCCCACCCCAGCACGACCCATCCTAGCAAGACCACACCCCAGCACGACCACACCCCAGCACGACCCCACCACAGCACGACCACACCCCAGCACGACCACGCCCCAGCACGACCACGCCCCAGCACGACCACGCCCCAGCACAACCACCCCCCAGCACGACCACCCCCCCAGCACGACCACACCCCAGCACGACCACCCCCCAGCACGACCACACCCCAGCACGACCACGCCCCGCACGACCCACGCCCCAGCACGACCACGCCCCAGCACGACCACCCCCCAGCACGACCACCCCACCCACGAGCAGACCACCCCCCAGCCGACCACCCCACCAGCACGACCACCCCCCAGCACGCACGACACACCCCAGCACGACCACACCAGCACGACCCCACCCCAGCACGACCCCACCCCAGCACGACCCCACCCTAGCAAGACCACACCCCAGCACGACCACACCCCAGCACGACCTCACCACAGCACGACCACACCCCAGCACGACCACGCCCCAGCACGACCACGCCCCAGCACGACCACGCTCCCAGCACAACCACCCCCCAGCACGACCACCCCCCCAGCACGACCACACCCCAGCACGACCACCCCCCAGCACGACCACACCCCAGCACGACCACTCCCCAGCACGACCACACCGCCTTGGTTGAGTGGTTGCCTGTCGTCGTGGAATGTTTCGTGGGGTGTCCCGTGGAATGTTTCGCGGGGTGCCTCGTGGAATGTTTCGTGAGGTGTCTCGCGGAATGTTTCGTGAGGTGTCTCGTGGGATGTTTCGTGAGGTGTCTCGTGGGATGTTTCGTGAGGTGTTGCCCCGTTGGGTATCGTGAAAACGTGCCCATGCTCCACATGTCTATATCCCTTTCCGGGTTCGTGGGTCCATCATGTCTTGCCAGCGAGAAGCCGCCCGCGAGCTCGTCGGCTCCGACCTCGTCTATGACCGCGGGGAGGCCCCAAGTACTGTGGCCAGAGGTGATGCCGCGCTGATCGCGGTGCCGGAGGAGTTGGAGCAGCCTCCCACCGCACATGATGCTATCGACCCTGATGGGGCCTTGTGCCTCCGAGACCTCAAGCTGCGCATGATGTTGACCGAAGATGAGTTCGGCCAGCGTTGCGAGAGCGAGCCGCCCGCGGAGCCTAAATGGACCAGGCGCTGGCCAAGGACGCGGCCCAGTGCGCGGCTTTCGTCGAGAGGCTCGACAGGGCCAACATGCTGCGCTGCACGACCTACGGGCAGGGCGCGATCACGCCTTTCTTCGTTCGCAAGAAGTCGGGCAAGCTGAGGGTTTTCTGGGGCTGCAGGTCCGTGAACATCGGCTTCACCAAGTTCCCAAAGCTGAACATGTCGTCAGGCAGCAAGCTCGCCGACTGGGAATTCCGTCCTGGAGAGGAGGTCTTCGCGGCGCAGGCAGACCGGGCTAACTACTTCGACCGCCTGGCGATCGAGCCCGAGTTGTCGGAGTACTTCGCGCTGCCGCCGCTGGGCGTGGAGCTGTCGCCATGGGCAGGGGCTGAGGCCGGATTTGTTGTTCTGGCGGGGCGACGTAGGTTGAGTGCGGACGTCGCGGGCGCGGGCGTGCAAAACGAGGTCATTCCATTCGGGAAGCGACTCGCCTACCCGAATCATGCGCGTTAGACGCCGCAGCGCCCGCGCTGCAAGGGTCGCCCCCGCCGCAGACTGCGCGAGCTCGGCGCGGCGTGGCGGGGTCCGCCTTTAGCTCGGTCTGCGGCCGATGGTCAAAGTCCTCGGGGCGATCTCGCGTCGCTTCCTTGGCGCATTCGGGCATGTCGAACGCGAAACCGTGCGATATGTTTTGTTCAATTGGCTTTGGCAATTGAGGCTTTCGTTTGCGCGTCGCGTGTGTGCCCTAGCCAGGGGGCGCCGATGGCCATCGCTGTCCGCTCACTGCAGGGTCCGAGCTTTCGGGGCGCCATTTGTTTTAGTCGCTATTTTTCGACGGCCACGTTTATGCGTCCGTCGCGCGTGCCGCCTCTTCGTGCGCTACTGTTTTATGAGTGGCGCGGCGTGCCCCGAGGACAACGCGGCGCGTTTCGGCGAGCATTCGGCTTGCGATTTCTAGCGCGTTTTGTTTCGGGGCCCTCTGCGGGCTGCAAGCGTGCGCAAGCGTGCCGCCCACTCTTAGCTTGTGGCCGGCATTGGCATCGCATTCGCGTGTGTTCCCGCGCCCGAGATTCTGCTTTCATAGTGAACGTTGCTGTGCATTTCTAGTTGTTTGTTTTGTTTTGTGTATGTTTTTGTTGTTTTTGTTGGGATGGTCGTGGGCTGTGTGCTATCGTCTCTTGGCCGATGTGCCATATAGATAAAGTATTATTAATGATAAAACATTATCGTCATCATCGCAGTCTTCGGAGTCATCGAGATCATGATCATCATCGGACCCCTTCCCAGCGCCGAGGGTCGGCAGCGTGTGGGGACGGTGGGGCGTGTTCCACGGCGGCCTGGCTTCGCGAAGGTCCGCTTGGGCGGGTGTGCCGGGCGAGCTAGGCTCGCCCGTGTTCCGCGTGGAGCTAGGCCGCCTTGGAAGACACCCCTCTGTTCCCACACGCTGCCGCTGCCAGGGGTCAGGATGACGTGAGTTCACAGAACAACCGCATATGCGTCTTCCTACTAGGTTTGGGGACACGGCCTAGGAGATATTAAATCTCGCCGGGATGTGTGTTCCACGTCCACGATTTAAGAGCTTTCCGAGGGGGGCGCTGCTGGAATAGCGACGGCGACGGCGACGGAATAGCTTCAACACCCCACCCCCCCCAGTTGCGGATAAGAATGAGGGGGCGCCCGACCACGCACCCAGGGACTCTGTAAGACTGCTCGGCCCCGTCATTTTTGGTTGTGGCCTGAGGCTGAGCAGTGCAAGAGTGCAGACGGACAGGGGGCGGCCGTCCGCAGCCTACACACCCGCTTCCACTTCCTCCGTTTCCTCCTCCACCTCCACTCCCTCCCTTTCTCCTCCACTTCCTCCCTTTCCCCTTCCATTTCCAGTGCTTCCCCCGTCCTCCTCCACCTCCACTTCCTCCCCCTTTTCTTTCTCGATGCTCTCTGGAGTTTCTCGGGGGCCTTCGTGGCCTTCTCTTGCGACTTGGCCCAACTGAGGGGTATAACAATTCGTCGGGGAACTTCCGTTGGTTTTTCGTTGTGCTTTGACAGGCATGCGTGGCCCCGGGGAAACAAAGGTTTTTATACCAGGTGCGTGTTCCACCGGCCCAAAGTTTTTCGACGGGGCCCCGAAAAAAGGCCGCGCAGTTTTTCGACGGGGCCCCAAAAAAAGGGCCGCCACGTTTTTCGACGGGCCCGGGCGGTTTTTCGACGGGGCCGTCGGCCGGTGGATTCTCCGCCCGATGACCCCCAAGAGGAGGCCCCAAGAGGCCCCAGGAGGCCCCATGAAACCCCAGGAGGCCCCAAGAGGCCCCAGGAGGTTCCAGGACGAGGCCCCAGGAGGCCCCAGAAAGTTCCAGGAGACCACACGGAGCTCCAGGACGCCCCAGGGGGCCCCCAGAGGCCCCAGGATGCACCAGGAGGCCCCAGGATGCGCCCGGAGGCCCGAGGAGGCCCAAGGAGGCCCCAGGAGGCCCCACTGGGGCTTCTTTCGAGTGGAAGGGCGCCAGCCATCCGCAGTGGGAGGGGAAGGGGAGGAGGAGGAGGAGGAGGACGACGACGAAGACGCAACGAGGATGACGGCGAGGATTTGCGATTGGACTTTGACTCAGCATTGGGTCGATGCTGACCGCGCTTGAAAGCAGCAGCAGGGCATCCTCGTGTTATTGCCTCGCCTCTGGCGGTGGCGGGCTCGGTCAGCTGTGTCCCGACGTATGGTTCGGAGTTTACAGAAAAACCTGCGCGCCGAAGGTGCCTTTGATCATTTTAGAGCCGTCGTCATCGGCGGGCAGCAAATGCCCCGAATTGTTTAAGGCAGTTCGAGTTGAAATTTTGAAAACTGGCACTCAAGTGCGCATCGAATACGTATAGAGATCGCCGGCGCGCGGGAAACGCTTCGATCAGATGTCAAATCAATGCGTGGAGCATTTTTGCAAACGCTATCGTTGCAGAAATGCGTGGGCCTGCAAGCAGAACAAACTGCAGACATGCTGTATTTCATCTAGTACCATGGCGTCGTGTCTGGCGGGGCCAGGGAACACTCTCCGCAGTTCGTTGTCAGCGAGCGCTGTTTGCTCGGAGGTAGCGTGCAGTTGTTGGCTCTTGCATCGCGCGTGCCGCGAACTGCGCGCCCGCAAACTTAACGACGCGCCGCTGTGATAAATGGTGGCGTCGGGGCCCTCGCGCAGCTGTCGGCTTTGTTGCAATCCTGAGAGCTTTTGTACGCCCCCAAACGACCGCATTTCGTTTTTTCCCGGAAAGGGCATGGGCCCAGGGTTCTCTTTTAGTGGGTAAACCTGTCCCCCGGTGCCAACTTGAAGGAGGCCGGCGAATTTTTTCCCTGATAAATATCGAGGTCGAAGGAGGCCGGCGAATTAAAATTTGAGGATGTCTCGAGCGAAACGCTTGTTTTTGAAATCCCGATCGATAAATCACAGGGTGCGGGCCACTTTTTCGTGTGTTGAGGATGTCTCGAGCGAAACGCTTGCTCCGCAGAGTTTGCCGAGGATGTCTCGAGCGAAACGCTTGTTTTGCAGAGCCGACCGCGACGCGGAAAAGCGCCCCGCGCGAAGGAATTTCGATGATGTCTCGACTAATTCGTTTGTTTTTGTACGATTTCCTGGAATTTTGGCAGGATGTCTCGAGCGAAATGCACGACCCCACCCTAGCACGACCATACCCCAGCACGACCACACCCCAGCACGACCAGACCCCAGCACGACCCCACCCCAGCACGACCCCACCCCAGCACGACCATACCCCAGCACGACCACACCCCAGCACGACCCGACCCCAGCACGACCCTACCCCAGCAAGACCACACCCCAGCACGACCACACCCCAGCACGACCTCACCACAGCACGACCACTCCCCAGCACGACCCCACCCCAGCACGACCACGCCCCAGCACGACCACACCCCAGCACGACCCCACACCCAGCACGATCACACCCCAGCACGACCCCACCCCAGCACCACACCCCAGCACGACCGCACCCCAGCACGACCTTACCACAGCACGACCACACCCCAGCACGACCACGCCCCAGCACGACCACGCCCCAGCACGACCACGCCCCAGCACGACCACGCCCCAGCACGACCACGCCCGCACGACGACCAGCACGACCACCACCCCCAGCACGACCACTACCCCAGCACGACCACACCCCAGCACGACCACACCCCAGCACGACGCACGACCACAGCACGACCACGCCCCAGCACGACCACGCCCTAGCACGACCACACCCCAGCACGACCACTCCCCAGCACGACCACACCCCAGCACGACCACGCCCCAGCACGACCACGCCCCAGCACGACCACGCCCCAGCACGACCACCCCCCCAGCACGACCACCCCCCAGCACGACCACCCCCCAGCACGACCACACCCCAGCACGACCACTCCCCAGCACGACCACACCGCCTTGGTTGAGTGGTTGCCTGTCGTCGTGGAATGTTTCGTGGGGTGTCTCGTGGAATGTTTCGCGGGGTGTCTCGTGAAATGTTTCGTGAGGTGTCTCGTGGAATGTTTCGTGAGGTGTCTCGTGGGCTGTTTCGTGAGGTGTCTCGTGGGATGTTTCGTGAGGTGTTGCCCAGTTGGGTATCATGAAAACGTGTCCATGCTCCACATGTCTATATCCCTTTCCGGGTTCGTGGGTCCATCATGTCCCGTGCTTGGTACTTTTCCTAAGCGCGTCGGTAGTCGCATGGGCGTCTGCCATTCCTGCGGGGTTGCCTCTTTCGCGACTCGGCCCCGCCGACCCGTTCAGCTTATGATGCGTCGGCGAATGACGTCGAAGCTTTGGCTGGGCAGCGCCGTTGCCGTCGCGGTGCAACAGACCCCAGCAGCCCCGCCGTTCGAACTCGGCGGGGGCCGAGCGGCGGGTGAATTCAGGAAATCTGAAAAGCGAACTCAGCTCCGAGATAAGGCGCCAAGGTGCGGGCATTTGCCGCTTCCCGGCCGTCGGCACTTGGAGATTGCATTGGCTAGGTCGACGCTCCAGCTTGTCAGGTCGCGCAATCAGGCACTGCGATCGCATCAAGATATGTTCAGAGGAAACAGAACATCCTCGTAAAAAATCAACCGCTTCCCCCTCAGGGAGGTGCCGATGGTGAGAGCTGCTGCGAGGTCGATGCCGCCCCCCCGGCGATGTCGTGGAGCTGCCCGACGGCTCGCTGGCGGCGCTCGCGCCGGCTGCGGCGCCCATGGGTTGGGGGCGGGCGATGCGGGTCGCCCGGCGCGCGGTCTACCGCCAGGCGATATGCGGCAAGGCGCTGCCGGTGGGCCGCGTCATGAGCGACGAGAAGCTCGCGCCTGACACGTCGGATGGGAGGCCTGCGCTCTTCGCCTACGCCGACGACCTGAACGTGAAAGGCTCCGACCCGCAGAGCGCTGGCAAGCGCAGGGGCGAGTTGGTGGATCACTGCCGCGAGATCGGGTTCGTGGTTCGCGAGATCAACGGGCCCTCGGTGGACGCGGCTACCCTGGGCCAAGTCTCGGGCCGCGAGAGGGTCATCGCGCCGTCGGACCGCGAGCTGGAGGTGCTGAGGGCCGCAGGTCTGCGGCTGCTCGCCCCCGCATCAGCGGCGAAGTGCTGGAGCGGCTCGTCGGCCATTTCGCCCACCTTTGCCTTTTGCGTCGTGGAATGTCTGCGATCTTCCATCGCGTCTACGCCATCATAGCAGCTCACGCTGATTCCCGCGCTCGCGTCTGGGGCTCGGTCTGTGGGGAGTTCCGCTGGTTCCTCGCGTTATTGCCGTTCTGCAGGGCGAGACTCGATGGGCCATGGAGCTCTAGGGTGACGTCGTCGGACGCTTGTCTTGCGGGCTTTGCGGCGTGCTCTCGGGCGCGGTCTCCTGAGGTCGGCGGGGAGCTTGGAGGCGCGATGGAGATGTCTAGGCACGAGGCTGGCTTCCCCGCGACCCGTGCAAGGGGCCATTCCTTCGACGGCACGGACGTCTTCAGCAATGCGAACACGGTCAAGCCCATGGGCCCGCAAGGCGGTCAGGAGGTCCTCGACGAGAGCCCGATCTCCACCGAGATCCTCCGGGAGCTCTTGGGCCCCGAGGACTGGCAGGTTGACTTCGCGGCGCGTTTCTTGGAGGCCGAAGACGTCATGGCACTGGATGGCAGGGGCTCTGTGGCGGCCCTCAGACATCAAATGCGTTCGGTTGGGTCTTCCGGCTGCGCACTTCTACAATTTGGGGTCGCTCATTTGGCTTCAGAGATGGGGGGGTCCTCATCCCTAGTCGCGTTGAGGATGCGTCGGCGCCTGCTCGTCCCATCACACGCGGCAGATGCGCAGGCGCGGCGTCGCTGGCACCCCTCTGAGCTGAACGCCGCGGATGGCGGCTCGCGACTCTGGGAAGGCGAGGAAGCGCTCCTCGGTGACTCGGTGGCGCACCGCTTCGTCCAGGGGGCTTGCCGAGCAGACCAGGTCGATCCCCTGGTCAGCGACGCTCTTGCACGACATCAAGGAGGTGGCACTCCTCTGCGGCTTGGGCGTCGCCACGGACCTGGCGCTGGCGGCCGTGAAGCCGGCTTCTTGGCCCCGCTACCTCGGCGCCCTGAGGCGGCTGCGTGCGTTCTGCCTCCGCAGGGCCTTGGCCGTCACCTCGATCGAGTCGGCGGATGCTGTCGTGGCGGAGCTGGCTCGAGAGATGCGCGCCGACGGCGACGACCGCTCCGCGGGGCAGGTGCTGTGCGCGGCTTGGCAGGCGACATGCCCGTTGGCGGGCCGCGGGGGCGCCTCGCTGCCCCGCGCTTGCCGAGGCCATGAGGCCTGGGCGAGGCTCCGCCCTGCGACGGCGAGGCCGTCCATGCCGTGGATCGACGCGGGGGTTGTAGCCCTGGTGGTGGTCGACTGGGGGGGGCCGCTGGCGGCGCTGCCGGTGGTGCTCTGCTTCGTGCTACCTGAGGCCTTCGGAGGGGCTGAACCTGCAGGTGGCCGACGTCGTGGCGCCGTCGTACCCAGCCTCTACGTTCGCGGCGATCAACCTCCACCCCGAGGTGAGAGGCCCGACGTCGAAGACCATGGCGACCACCGAGAGCTTGATGATCGACCGCCCTCGCCGGGCCTTCATCGGCCCGGCCCTCCCCCGGCGGCGCGGAAGGCCGCGGGGGCGAGGATCTTCCCGTTCGCGATGCCGCGGTTCAATGCTTTCCTCCAAGCGGCCCAGGCGGGAAGGAAGATGGACAGGACTCGCGTCCTATACAAGCTCCGCCACGGCGGCCCCTCGGAGGGCTGGAGGGGCAACCTGCGGGCGCCGCTAGAGGTGAAGCAGAGAGGTAGCTGGAGCGCCGACGCCTCGATGCGGCGCTGCGAGGCGGCGGCCAGACTGCAGCGCGAGGAGGCGCGGCTGCCGCGAGAGGCGGGCGAGCGGGCGCTCGCGATGACGGGCGGCCTGCCAGCCGCCCTCACGGCGGCCTTGAGCCGCCGCCAGGCGCCCGCCGACGCCGCGGGCACTGCGTCGAGGTCTTCGCCGGGCGCCGCAGCCTCTCTCGCGAGCTCGCGCGGAGTGGTTTCACAGTCTGCATTTTCGATGTGGCGCGCGCCGCCGGCCAAGACATCCTTAGGGCAGACGCCTGGCGCGCCCTCGTTTCGCTCGCCTGCGCCTCAGACTGTCGCCTCGTCTGGCCGGGGACTCCTTGGGCCGCCTGGTCCAGAGCCGGGAGGGGAGGGGCTGTCCCCGCCCCCCTTCAGGGTTCGGGGCCAGGGCTGCTCGGCGTCACTGGCCTCGGTGCAATGGATTCTAAGAGGGTCCGCCTAGGCAATGCCTTGGCGCTGGCCTCAGCGGCCCTCGCTCGAGTGCGCTGGGAAATCCGAATTGGCGTGGCCATCGGGAACCCTATGATCTCGAGGATTTGGTTAAGTGGACTGTTCCATTATTTACGGCGTCTTAGGGGTTGAAACGTTCACCGCCAGCTTTTGTTAGCACGGAACCCAGTTACAAAATGGTGCTTCAATGCTTGCTTTCGGGTGCCTGTTTCTTCTAAATGTTCGTAGATGCGTAATGCATAGAGGCCGTTGTGCCGCTACTAATAAAAGCATGGACCGCTCGTCGGTAAGACGGCAGCTGGAAACTTCGAGACTTTAGTTGCGCAGCCTTGCCCACAACTCTTCGTGGAGCACGTGTGTGATCTTCTCTTTTAGCGATTCGCGTTGGCCTGCAGCCAGTCCCAATCTTGGGGTTGGGGTTTCGGCGCGCTTTTCAGTGCCCGTGGTCAGTGTGTGCTCGCTGGCCTGCGCTCAGGCCCTTCAGTGCTATCGGATATTCTTCGCATCTCTGGCGGTGATAAGAGAGCAGAGCCACATGAATGTGTTTGCTCGGGAATGTTGTCTGCGAGCTGAAAGCCACGCCGCGCCGTCTTGGAGAAATCGTCCGTTCCCTGGGAACGATGGCTTCAGTTTTCCTGGCTGTCCCCAAGCCTACCCCTTTCTCCCTCCTGCTCAGCAATGTTGGGGGTTTCGGCACGCTTTTCAGTGCCTGTGATCAGTGTTTGCTCGCTGGCCTTCTCTCAGGCCCGTCGGTGCTATCGGATATGCTTCGCATCTCTGGCGGTGATAACAGAGCAGCGCCATAGGATGATGATGATGATGCTGATGCTGCTGCTGATGATGATGATGATGATGATGATGATGCCGCTGCTGCTGATGATGATGCAGCTGCTGCTGAGGATGCTGATGCTGATGGTGATGCGGATGCTAATGATGATGGTGCTGACGGTGATGGTGATAATGATGGTGGCGATGATGCTGACGGTGATGGTGATGATGATGCGTACGGTGACGACGATAAACTTAATGGTGGTGGTGCTAATGCTGATGCTGCTGATGACGGTGATGATGGTGATGGTGATGACGTTGCTGATGATGATGCTGATGTTGATGAGGATGATGGGGTGATGATGATGACGATGAGGATGATGTTGGTGGTGGTGTTGATGATGATGAGGAGGACGAGGAGGAGGAGAAGGATGAGGAGGATACGGAGGAGGTAGAGGAAGACACATAAGAAGAGAAGGCGGAGGAGGCAGGAGGAGGAGCAGGAACACGAGGAGGAGGAGAAGGAGGAAAAGGAGGAGGAGGAGGGGCATGAGGAGGAGGCTGGAGGAGGAAAAGGCAGGACGTGGAAGAGGCAGGAAGGGGTAGGACTTGGAGGAGGAAAGATGAGGGAACAGGAGGAAGAGGAAGAGGAACATGAACAGGAGGAGGAGGCAATGCTCATAATAACTTTCATGCCATCAGGTTCCAGGTTCCAGGAGGGGGGGTGATGTCGAGGAATCATGCCTTTGAGGATGCCCACATTCGGCGAACGAGGCATGTTGCTACTACGAATATACGTCATGTTACGAAGAAGAACTCTATCACTAGAAACATACTAAGAATAAGGTTCAACAGACTAGCAATGCTATTAAGAAGACGAGTGCAGATTACGAACCATAATGTTAATGCCAAGACGCGCAACGCGTATACTAAGGGGATGAGGAGGAGGAGGAGGAGGAGGAGGACGAGGAGAAGGAGAAGGAAGAGGAGGAACAGGAGGAGGAGGAGGAGGAAACGGATGAGGAGGAGGAGAGGAGGGGAGGGAGGAGGACCTCCTCCCTTCTCTTCCGCCCCCGAAGGGGGGGGGGGCAGGCGACCGCGGCCGAGGAGGTTGTGAAGCGGCTCAGGGCGATGGTGAAGGGCGACACGTACACGGAGCCGCCAGCACTGCCGTGTTCCTCGTGCTGCTCTGTTCCCCCCTCCGCCTTTTCCGTCCTCCCCCATCCTCCCCCCACATCCCCCCATTCCTCCTCCCCCCTCCTCCTCCCCCCCCTCCTCTTTTCCCCCTGAAGCATCGGTTCGAGGCGTCTCCGTAAGCATCTCGGCGTTTTCGCGATGTCGCTGTGAATCGAGCCTTTCGCCCCCACGTTGTGCTTGGGGGGCATCAGGGCTGGCCTTCGGCGGAAACGCACTGTCGGGTATCTTGTTCTCTTGGCGACAGGAGACAAAGCTTAGCGCAGACATCAATCTTCTAAAAGCGCACAAGTTGCGTTACATGTGGTTGGTGGTGCAGTTCCCTCCTTACCGTGGTGTCCTCAAGTGCGTTTATATCTTCGGTTCATCATTGTTGGTGGTGGGAGCTGCATTGTGTTTCACTTTCGCAGTTTGTTTACATTGGCGTTGTGCTGCTATTCCCCTGGTACGTTGCTCAATCATACGCATTGACTGTGTAGCAGGTTATGTGCGTCGATTGGGTGGCCAGTTCGCAAACATTACAATGCCGTAGCCGACTTTTCGGTAATTATACATTGGGGTCAAGAGCGTCATGGTCTAAAAGCTTCGATTGCCTTTTCCCCGGCGTTCTTATTTCGGAGTGTAATATTGTTGCGCATTCTGATGGAGGTATCCGCGCGGGCTCGTGTTCGGCCGGTGGGAGGGTGGTGGAGGCTGGGTGATGGGATGGTACAGCTTGTGAGTTTCACCCGATAGCGATTGCTGGAACGTTTATCCCGACTCTTTTTTCATCTTTCAGGGTTGAAGTTTTGGCGCTCGGAGAGTGCACGATACGTATATCAAGGGTGTGCGCTTCACTCGCACCTGTCAGAAAGAAGGCGTGCGATTCTCACTTTTGCAGATGTGTCAGATCTGGTCGGCCGACACGGTGCTTGTCGTGGGCTTGGGGAAAAATAAGGAAGAGGAGGATGTCTTTCTTCGACTCCCCGCCCCCCCTCCCGAAAGGAACCCGCCGACGAGGACGAGGAGTCCGAGGAGGGCGACGACGCCGACACTGGCGACGTCCTCTCTGCAGGGGCCAGGGCCCTCATACAGCGATGAGGCCGCGTGCCGGTCCTCTGGCCAGACACGCGCCCTCCCCGCTCGCCCGTCCTCCTTGTGGAATGACCGAGATGGGCACGGAAAGGAATGTGAAGAAGACCGACGGCAGTTCCTGCCCACATTGAACAGGACTCGCTGCGGGTGTCGCCACGGACGTGGTCCATTTGACACACAATCTTGCCTGCCCAACAGCGGCCGCTGTCGGTATTGGACATCGTGCGTTTTTTTTTGTTTTTTCCTCTGCGCGCATTTTCGTCTGTATCCATGTCGGGCGTGCAGATCCTTTTGGCACGTGCTCTCCCCGCTTACCCTCTCGCCCTCCTCGATCGAGCCGAGGAAGCGTAAGACCCGGGTTCGCCAGAGCTCGGGTTTGCTGACGCTTCTTTTCGGCCCGTCCTGAGTTTTGTCGGGTTTGCTTTTCGTGGTATGTTTGCAGCGGGAGCTCGCGTCAAATTTCAGACTGGGTCTCGTCATTTTTGTGACGGCCCTGTCAGGTCAACTATAGTAACTCGAGTCCTACGTCTCCCGACCGAGGAGTGGGGAAGGCCAAATCTCTGAAAATGTATCCTTTTTCAGTCTGGGCGTTTTTCCGCGATTTTGGCCTCTTGGGTCCTTCGTCGGGTTACTGGGGCCATCGAACTATCCCCGAGGTAATCGCACACGAAAGAGCTGCAGAAACATACAACTTTGGGAGGGTCGCGCTGATTTCTCGGATCGGTGGGCGCCTCCAGCGCCGCCCCTGGCGCACTGCGCGCGCCAGGGAGGGGGGTCCAGTGCAGATCCAAAAAGTCCGCGCTGACCTCCGACAGTTCATGTTTATACAGTCGGGCCACTGAAGAAGGAGACCTTTTTGTTAGGGAATGGCTCAGTGTTCCTTACTAGTTTTACAGTTTGTTGTCGGTGTTCCGTAGAGTTTCTCTGGGAAGTCTGAGTTTATTTTATGGAAGCACGGGGCCTCGTTCCATATTCATGGTTCCTTCTGACAGCGTTCCGATTGTACCGTGGCAGCCCTCATGCCGACCAGTTGCCCGTCGCTGGCTGTTTTTTTGTCAATTTTTGGGCCCGGGAGAGCCCCAGGATGCCCAGACTGAAAGAAATTTCGCCGCCGTGATTTTTCCTCCAGCCGTGGCCGCCGGGGTCCTCCAAAAACAGAAAAGCGTGGAAATCACTCCCCCCTCTTTCTCCCCCCGCCAGCCCTCCCTCCCCCCCCTTCCCCCTCTCCCCCTCCTTCCTCCCCTCCCTCCCTCCCCCCCCTCCCCTCGTTGCCCCCGTCTCCGTCCCTTGCTCCTTTCCCCCTTCCCTGCCCTCTCCTCGCCTCCTCCCCCTCCCTGTCCTCTCCTCCCCCCCGCTCCCCCCTCCTTCCTCCCCCCCTCCTCTCCTCCCCCTCCCCTCCTCCCTCCCCCACTCGCCCATGAATTCGCCGATCGCCGGCCAAAGCTGTCCGGGGTCGCGCTGGAGCGCGCGCGCGCGCCCGCGGCGCGAGCCGCGCCCGCCCGAGGGGCCTGCTGATAATATGAGAGCCGCTTCGCCTTCCTCGCTCTCCGAGGCCAGCGTCGCAATGAGCATTGTCGCTCGCTTCTCGTACTCTTTCCATCTTGATGCAGTGCCGTCGAATTGTGCAACTCCGCGTTCTGGTAGAACCGAGTGGTGAATTTCGCTGCTTGCTGCTGTTGACTTCGCCATGATGCTCGTCTTGGCTGAGGATATGCTGTCTGCGCTGTCGGTGACAATGACGGTGCCGTCCGTGTCGAGCTGCTCTGTCGGCTGCTGCTTGCAGTGTTGCTGGTCGTAGAGAGCTTAGCTGGAGTTCGATTCCATCGAGTTAACGGGGCAGCCGATGTTGCCGAAGCTGAATTTGGAGGTGCAGTATGGAGGATCCGCTGGATATGGAGGGCGCTGACGAGCCTGCCGAGGTCCGCTACCCATGTGACCTTATCAAAGCCGCATGTGTTATTGTTGTTTCTTGTTGTTTGGGGTAGTGTCATTGGCTTCGTGGTCAATCATCATGGAAAGCTGTGGCCGTCATTGAAAAACCTACCAAACCCAACGGGATACCAATAATCCTTGTGTTTCTCCGAGACAAGAGCTGTGCGCGAAGGAAAGTGCCCTCTCCTTCACCCCTGTCTCTCGTTCGTTTTTTTGTTCTCTCTCTCTCTCTCTCCCTCCCTCTCAAAGTTCGTGTTCGGTGGACGCTGGGACGGAGGGAGGGTTCGACCTAGGACGGGCGCCCCCCCCCTGATGTGCAGGTGGGGGGTGTTCGAACAGGGCCCCCGCCTGCCCCTCAATGGGGGGGCCCCACCCCTGCAACCGGCGACGGCGAGCGTCGGCGCCCGCTGCGCCGACGCCGTCGGGGAGCGACGACGACGGTGACGACAACGACGACGGCGACGGCGACGGCGACGGCGACGACGACGACGACGGCGACGACGACTATGTCGACGACGACGACGTCGACGCCTCCGCCGCCGCCGCCGCCGCCCGACGACGACGACGACGTCGACGACGACTATTTCGACGGCGACGACGTCGACGCCGCCGCCGCCGCCGACGACGACGACGACGACGACGACGACGCGCTCAGGGAGGGGGGGGCCCGGCTCGAACCCCCCCCTTTGCACTTCCAGGGGAGGAGACCGCCCTGGTTCGAACCCCCCACCGCCTTTTGCAACTCAGGTGGGATGGGGCGAGGGGGGATGGGAGGGGATTGGTTCGACCCCCCCCCTTGGAGGCGGCCCGGTTCGACCCCCCCCTTGCAAGCTCAGGGGGGTGGGCGCCTTGGTTCGAACCCCCCAGCCCTCCTCGCAACTCGTGGACCAAGGGGTTGGGGGGTGCCGGTTCGACACCTCCCCTTTGGACAGTGGGAGATTTGGTTCGAACCCCCCACCTTTTGCATCTCTGGGGGGGGGGCGCCCCGGTTCGAAAACCCGAGGCCTCGTTGCAACTCAGGGGGGATGGGGGGAGGCCAGTGCGACCCCCCCCTGGACACTGGGAGGGGTTTGCGGTTCGAACCCCCATCCTCTCGCAATTCCGGCGGGTGGGGTTTGGTTCGAACACCCCCCCTAAACAGGGAGAAGGGGTCCCTCCCGGATCGAACCCCAGTTGGAGGGGGCCTCTCCAGGGGCGCTAAATTTTTTTGGGGTGGGACTGGCTTCAATGTGCCAAGGTGTTTTTTCCAGGCCCATATCTTGACGATGGCGATGATGAAGACGGCAACTGCCCCCCAATAGCTATTCTTCCCAACCCTTCCTTTGTTGGGTTCTGGTTTTGAATAGAATAGTAACCGCCACTTTCGTGGGCTCCTGGGAGGCCCAACGGGCGGGGAGCACGCAGATCCAGTCGGTGCCTCGCAGCCGCCTGGGGCGCTGCGAACTGCGCAATTGTCGCCACTTTCGTGGGCTCTTGGAAGGACCAGCGGAGTGGGGGACTGCGCGGATCCAGCTGAGACCTCGCAGCTCCATGGGGGCTGCGAACCGGCAACTGTCGCCACTGTCGTGGGTTCCTGGGAGGCGTAGCGGAGTGGGGGAGTACGCAGATCCAGCCAAGACCTCGCGGTTCCTTGGGGGGCTGCGAACTAATCAAGTGTCGCCATTTTCGTGGGCTCCCGGGAAGCCCAGCGGAGTGGGGGAGTACGCAGTTCGAGCCTGGGCCTCGCAGCTCCTTGGGGGGTCGCGAGCTGCGCAACTGTCGCCGTGTTCGTTGGCTCCAGGGAGGCGTAGCGGAGTGGGGGAGTACGCAGTTCCAGCCAGGGTCTCGCAGCTCCCTAGGGGGCTGCGAGCTGCGCAACTGTCGCCATTTTCGTGGGATGCTGGGAGGCCCAGCGGAGTGGGGAAGTACACAGATTCAGCCGAACCCTTGCGGCTCCCTGGTGTGCTGCGAACTGCGCAACTGCCATTTTCGTGGGCTCGGAATGGGGGAGTATGCACATCCAGGTTAGACCTCGCGGCTCCCTGGGGCGCCGCGAGTGAGGGTTCTTTATCAGAAAGAGCGCGCTCGTGGTGCACTTCTCATTCAAAGAGGGGCCCCAGCTTCAAGCTCCCCCCCGATCCCTTGGAAAACAGGGGGGGGGGGGGGCGCCTCCGAAGCTACCCCTCCTCACTTTTGTATGTATTTTTTAGGCTGGGGGGCCCTAGCTAAGGTGGTGGGGGGCTTCTGAAGCTCCCCCCCCCTCCCCCCCTTGTCGGGGCCCCGGTCAGCCCGGGCTCCCCTTTCCAAGGGGGGGGGGAGTTTTCGAAGCTACCTCTTTTTTGTTTTGATGTCGAAGTTGGGGGGTCCCTGGCAGAGGGGAGGGGAGCTAGGAAGCTACCCCCCCTGCTTTTTGGGGCCCAGGGGAAGCCCGGGCTCCCCTTTCCAAAACGGGGGGGCTTCCAAGCTACCCTGTCTCCCCTCCTTGTTGGCTTTTCCAGCCGGAGGGCCCTGGCTGATGGTGGGTTTCGAAACTAAGTTTCCCAACCCTCCTGTGTTGGTTTCTCGTTTTTTGAATAGAGCAGTGTGGTCGCCCCATCCTTCCTCCGTCCTCCTCCCCTCTCCTCCCCTCCTCCTTCTCTCTTGTTTCCTGTATTCCACCACTATAGCTCGCGGTGCCCTGGGGGGCTGCGATCTGCGAAATTGTCGGCACTTTCGTGGGCTCCTGGGAGGCCCAGCGGAGGTGCGTCATACGCGGACCACCACTAAAGCTAGCGGTGCCCTGGGGGGCTGAGATCTGCGAAACTGTCGGCACTTTCGTGGGCTCCTGGGAGGCCCAGCGGAGGTGCGTCATACGCGGACCACCACTATAGCTCGCGATGCCCTCGGTGGCTGCTATCTGCGAAACTGTCGGCACCTTCGTGGGCTCTTGGGATGCCCAGGGAAGGAACGTCATACGCGGACCACAACAAACACCCCTTGTGTGTCCGTTTTGTATCTTCGCCGCTGCTCTTCTTGCTGCGGTCTTCTGAAATTCCTGCTGGGTGCTCCTCTTGCGCACTGCGAGTCCTCCAGAATGCCAGTCAGCATTGAGTGGTCCTGAGTATACTCGCCCCATGTATAGAAAGGGTTGGGTACTTCGCAGGGCAATTGTCTTGGTTTTCGGCGCCCCGTTGGTTTGCTGAGTATTTGCGGTTTTCGATGTCTTTTTGGTTTGCGGCGCCTCTTTGGTTTTCGGCGCCACTTGGGCCGTCGGCGCTTCCATTGTCGGCGCTCCTTCGGTTTTCGGCGCTCGTTTGGTTTTCGGCGCTCATCTGGTTTGCGGCACCCCTTTGGTTTTAGACGCCCTTTTTGGTTGTCTGCGAAACCCTTCATGTTTGTCGGCGCATCGTTGGTCTTCCGCGCTCTCTTGGGCTCGTGCGCTCCTTTGACTTTCGGCGCGCTCTTGGTTCTCGGCGCCCTTTTGTGTTTCGGCGCCCCTTTGGTTTTCGGCGCCGTTTTGGTTGTCGGCGCTCTTTGGTTTTCGGCGCCACTTTGGTTTTGGGTGTCCTTCGGCTATCTGCGCGCCTTTCGTTTTTGGCGCCCTCTTGGTTTTCGACGCCCCTCTGGTTATCGGCGCGTCTTTGGTTTTTCGGCGCCCTTTCGGCTTTCGGCGCATCGTTGGTTTTTGGCGCTCCTTTGGTTTTCGGGGCCCCTTTGGTTTGGGCGCCTCTTTGGGTTTTAGCACCCTCTTGGGATTCGGCGCCCTTTTTTGTTTTCGGCGCCCTGTCCGTCTTCGGCGCTTATGTTGTTTTCGGCGCCTTTTCGTTTTCAGCGCCATTCTGGTTATCGGGGCCGCTTTGTTTTTTCGGCGCCCTTGAGGTTTTCGGCGCACCGTTGGTTTTCGGTGCCCTCTTGGTTTTCGGCGCTCCTTTGGTTTTCGACGCCTTTTTGGGTTTTCTGAGCACCTTTCATGGTTTTCGGCGCATCGTAGGTTTTCTGCGCTCTCTTGGTTTTCGGCGCCGCTTTGCTTTTCGGCGCTCTCTTGGTTTTCGGCGCTCCTTGGGCTGTTCGGCCGCCTTTTGGTTGTCGGCGCTCCTGTGGTTTTCGGCACCCCTGTGGTTGTCGGCGCTCCTGTGGTTTTCGGTGCTCTTTCGGCTTTCGGCGCATCTTTGGTTTTCGGCGCTTCTGTGGTTTTCGGTGCCCTTTCGGTTGTCGGCGTTTCGTTGGTTTTCGGCGCCCTCTGGTTTTCTGGTTTTCGTACCCTTTCGGTTTTCGGTGGCTCTTTTATTTTCGGCGCCCTGTTGGTTTTCGACGCTCTTTTGGTCTTCGGCACTCCTTCCTTAGCCAAGGGGAGGCTTCCAAGCCCCCCCCCAAGCCAGGGCGGGCGGGGCTTCCGTCAGGGGAGGTTCAAAGGGTGGAGGGGTGGAGCTAAGCCCCCCTTCCCTTTGGAAAGGGAGCGCGAGAGGGGGGGAGGGGGGGGAATTTCCGAGGGGCGGAGAAGGGAAAGGAGGGGGGGTGCTTCCGGCGGGGGAGATTCAAGGGGGGGTAGCTGTATAGGCCCCCCCTCCTTTGGGCCGGGAAGGGGGAGCAGCTTCGGGAACGCAAAAGGGAGGGGTGGTGAGCTTCCGAGGGGCGGGAAAAAAACAGGGGGGGCGGGCTTCTGGCAGTGCAAGTCCAAGGGCGAGGGTAGCTAGAGGGGACCCCCCCCCCCTTTGGAAGTGCGCCACGGGCGCGCTGTCTCCTTATCATGCTCGTTTGTATTGAGCGGTCCTTTAGTATGGCCGCTCAATGTTTAGAAAGGGTTGGGTACGTCGTAGGATAATTTCCCCCCCTCCTCCGCGCTTAAAGGATAACCCTAAGGGTCATGGGGCTGATGCGTTATTCATGGTCCTCCTGGACCCGTCGTGTATTTGCACCGTCTAGCAGTGTCGGATTCCAGCATTATGTGGGTTGAGCTTTCCAACAAGAAACGTGTAAGCTTACCAGTGTGGTGTTTGGTCGTTTTGGGGGCCGCGCGTCATGGTTCCTGTCGATTCGCTACCTCGGGTGGGCGGCGGTGATTTGACGGTCTCATCTTGCAACAAAGTACGTCTTTTGGCGATGCATTCGCGCTCAAAGTTATGCATTTCAAGCTTTCGGGCTGTGCTTTCCTCTTTTATGCTCGATCCCCTTCTTTTTCATCGCCACTTTGTGCCGCAACGAGCCCCTTCAAAACATAGATTGCCAAAACGAATTGCCCGAGTTTCCCGAGCGCGTCGCGGTAATGGCTCATTCGGGGCAGCCAGGCGCAAGCGCAACCGCAACGGGGCGACACATTTCGAACCGCCCGCGGGAACGCGCAACCGCAACCGCAACGGGGCGACACATTTCGAACCGCCCGCCGGAGCGCGCAGCCGTAACCGCAACCTGGCGACCAAGGGTTCTCTTGATCGTGTAATAATCATCTTCATCCTAGACTGAAGAATTGCGGAGTGTTTGTTTACGTAGTTTTTTGTTGGTTCAGATTTGTTGTTACCTAACAGCGAAGACTGATAGGTTTCTAGTAGGGTCGAAAGAGAGCATCATGACTCCCGAGGAGGGTCTGGGCGGGATCCGGACAGGGTGCCCCGGGAAATCCCCGGGAAACAGGGGACTCCTTTTTTAGCCAACAGTAACACACTTCGTGGTCTTCGAGTTCCCAGAACTCCATTCCTGGGCATGATTTAGAATGCCCGGAGCCAACTGTAGGCCACTTCGTGTTCTTCGAGTTCCCGGAACTCCATTCCTGGGCATGATTTTGAATGCCCGGAGTCAACTGTAGGCCACTTCGTGGTCTTCGAGTTCCCAGAACTCCATTCCTGCGCATGATTTTGAATGCCCAGAGCCAACTGTAGTCTCGAGTTCCCAGAACTTCATTCTTGGGGATGACTCTGAATGCCTGGAGCCAACTGTAGGCTACTTCGTGGTCTTCGAGTTCCCAGAACTCCATTCCCAGGCCACATTTTGAATGCTGAGGCAGGCTGATGCTGAGGCTGAGGCAGGCTTAGGCTGAGGCAGGCTGAGGCTGAGGCACGCTGAGGCTGAGGCTGAGGCTGAGGCAGGGGGAGGCTGCGGCAGGCGGAGGCTGAGGCCGAGGCTGAAGGCAGACTGAGGCTGAGGCTGATGCAGACTGAGGCTGAGGCAGAGGCAGGCTGAGGCTGAGGCTGAGGCTGAGGCAGGCTGATGCTAAGGCAGGCTGAGGCTGAGGCTGAGGCTGAGGCTGAGGCAGGCTGAGGCTGAGACCGAGGCTGAAGGCAGACTGAGGCTGAGGCTGAAGCAGGCTGAGGCTGAGGCTGAGGCTGAGGCAGGGGGAGGCTGAGGCAGGCTGAGGCTGAGGCCGAGGCTGAAGGCAGACTGAGGCTGAGGCTGAAGCAGGCTGAGGCTGAGGCTGAGGCAGGCTGAGGCTGAGGCTGAGGCAGGCTGATGCTGAGGCAGGCTGAGGCTGAGGCTGAGGCTGATGCAGGCTGAGGCTGAGGCAGGCTGAGGCTGAGGCCGAGGCTGAAGGCAGACTGAGGCTGAGGCTGAAGCAGGCTGAGGCTGAGGCTGAGGCAGGCTGAGGCTGAGGCTGAGGCAGGCTGATGCTGAGGCAGGCTGAGGCTGAGGCTGAGGCTGATGCAGGCTGAGGCTGAGGCAGGCTGAGGCTGAGGCCGAGGCTGAAGGCAGACTGAGGCTGAGGCTGAAGCAGGCTGAGGCTGAGGCTGAGGCAGGCTGAGGCTGAGGCTGAGGCTGAGGCTGAGGCAGGCTGAGGCTGAGGCTGAGGCTGAGGCTGAGGCTGACTGAGACTGAGCTGAGGCTGAAGCAGGCTGAGGCTGAGGCTGAGGCAGGCTGAGGCTGAGGCTGAGGCAGGCTGAGGCTGAGGCTGAGGCAGGCTGAGGCTGTGACTGCGACTGCCGTTGCCACTGCGACTGTCATCGCAAATGCGACTACGACTGCGAGAACAGCAGAATTCTACAACTGGATTATCATCTGAATCGTAAGGGGAATGTTTCCAGATATGTTTCTACACATCGCTGTTAGGTTGCTTTGCCGTGATACTTGTCTTATTCCCAACCCTCCTTGGTTGGATATTCGTTTTGAATAGAGCATTGCTCGCGTGTCCTTCTCCTCCCGCCTCCCGCCTCCTCCTGCCCTCTCTTCACCGTCGCGGGGGGACTGCGAGCTGCGAGATTGTCGCCACTGTCGAGGGCTGCTGGTGGGTCCAGCGGAGTGAGGCACCGCGCGGATCTGAGCTAGATCTCGCCGTCCCTGGGGGGCGGTTGCGAGCTGCGAAACTGTCGCCACTTTCGAGGGCTGCTGGTGGGTCCAGCGGAGTGAGGCACCGCGCGGATCTGAGCGAGACCTTGCCGTCCCTGGGGGGCTGCGATCTGCGAAACGGTCGCCACTTTCGAGGGCTGGTCCAGCGGAGTGAGGCACCGCGCAGATCTGAGCGAGACCTCGCCGTCCCTGGGGGGCTGCGACCTGCGAATCTGTCGCCATTTTCGAGGGCTGCTGGTGGTTCCAGCGGAGTGAGGCACCGCGCAGATCTGAGCGAGACCTCGCCGTCCTTGGGGGGCTGCGATCTGCGAAACGGTCGCCATTGTCGAGGGCTGCTGGTGGGCAAAGCGGAGTGAGGCACCGCGCAGATCTGAGCTAGACCTCGCCGTCCTTGGGGGGGGCTGCGATCTGCGAAACGGTCGCCATTTTCGAGGGCTGCTGGTGGGCAAAGCGGATTGAGGCACCGCGCAGATCTGAGCGAGACCTCGCCGTCCTTGGGGGCTGTGATCTGCGAAACCGTCGCCGTTTGAAACCTGTCGCCACTTTCGCGCGCCGCTGGTGGGTCCAGCGGAGTGAGGCACTGCGCAGAGCTGAGCGAGGCCTCGCCGTCCTTGGGGGCTGCGATCTGCGAAACTGTCGCCACTTTCGCGCGCCGCTGGTGGGTCCAGCGGAGTGAGGCACCACGCAGATCTGAGCGGGACCTCGCCGTCCTTGGGGGGCTGCGAGTCTCACGAATGCCGCTCGCAGAATTATATGCGCCCATGACACGTCACCAGCTCTGTAAAACGTGTCCCAGGCTACTCGTGTCCCGCATTGCGCAGGGGTTGGGTACGTCACCAGGGTAATTGCTTATCTATTTTATGTATTTCTACAGATATATAGCTATGCACGCAGATCTATATATGTAATTTTATCGTAGGTAAATATGTGTTGTTTAATGTAGTGTGTTATATTACGTCCTGTTGTCTATCACATAGTACTTTCTACTACGTAGTGGTTTATAGTGCGTAGTGTATTGTCCTACGTAGTGTGTGTCATACTACGTTGTGTGTGTTCTACTACGTTCGCTGCTATACTATGTAGGGTTGTCTACTACGTAGTGTGTTCTACTACGCGGTGTTTTCTACTACGTAATATGTTCTACTACGTGGTGCTTTCCACGGCGTAGTTTTTTGTAGTACGTCGTGTTTTCTACTACGTCGTATGTTGTGTATTGCGTAGTGTGTTCTACGTGGTGGTTTCTACTACCTAGAGTTCTCTACTACGTAATGTTTTCTACTACGCAGTGCTTTCTAAGACGTAGTGGCTTCTACTACGTACTGCGTTGTGCTACGTAGTGATGTGTCTACTACGCCGTGTTGACTGCTAGAACTACGCAGTGTTGTTTTACGTAGTGCTCATGTTCGTATGTGTTCGTAGTGTGGTTGTGCACATTGTGTTTTCTATTACGTCGTGCATTTTGAAACGTAGTGTTTTCTACTGCACCGTGAGTTATACTACGTAGTGTTTTCTAGTACGCCGTGTTTACTACTTCGTCGTATGTTCTACTACGTCGTGTTTTCTACCACGTCGTGGCTTCGACTAAACCTACGTGTTTGAGACGTGTTGTTTGACGTAGCGTATTTTTTCGTAGTGTGTTTTTCTTTTACGTCGTGGCTTCTCTTACGCTGTGTAGTCGATTGCGTAGTGCTTTCTAGTACGTCGTGTTTTGTATTACGTCGTATGATCTACTACGACGTGTTTATTTTGTTCGTAGTTGCTTTTTGAAACGCTGTGTTTTTTTTTGGTACGTCGTGTTTCTTGTACGTCGTGTTTTCCGCTAAGTCGTCTTTTCTACTACATCGTGCTTTCTACTAAAACTACGCAGTGTTCTTTAAATAATGTATCACGCAGTGTTTTTCACGTAGCGTTTCTTACGTAGTGTGTTATGTTGCGTAGTGGGTTCTTCTACGTATTATGTTCTTCTACGTCGTGGTTTCTATTACGTCGTCTATTCGAACTACATAGTTGTTTATGCCTCCTTTTCTGTTGTACGACATATGTTTAAGTAGTGTTTCTTTGTACGTAGTGTTTTCTGTGCCTCGTTTTTTTGTTACGTCGTATTTTTGTACGCCGTCGTTTTTGACGCATTGAATTTGAAGCCAGAGAATCGACACCGAAAAGCTGGCCCGAAATGCGGAACCCGAAAAACGGGAAACCCGAAGCCAGAACACCAAAACTTCAAGCGGGCCCGAAACGCGGAACCCGAAAACCAGAAGTCCGAAGTCAGGAAACCGAAACCAGAAAGCCGGCCCGAAACGCGGAAGCGAACATATTTCGAAATCCGAAGCCAGAGACCCGAAACCCGAAAGATGGGCCCGAATCGCGGAGCCCACCTACGCAGTGTTTTCCAGTCAGCGTTTACGCAGTGTTTTAGCGCGCGCCTCCAAGGACGATGATTGAAAGGCGCTTGCTCAAACACAGAGCGTGCAACATCACGCAGGAAACATTACACAGCAACGCTACGTAAAAACACACCTCGTAAAAACAAAAGCAGTAAACACACACATACATACACACTGCGTAGAAAACCTTGCGTGCAAACAAACTGCGCTACATACATTGCGTTAGATACACGGCGTAAGAAAACACGGCGTGAAGAAGCATTGCCTAAACACGTCGCGTACAAAAACACGGTGCCAAACGCATTGCATACATTGTGTTCAAGCTACCGCGTAAAAACACCTGGCGTAACAACGTGAGGCTCGAGTACGTGTTCCATGTTGCAGCGACCTTGCGGTCATCGGTTGCGCTGCATCTGCACGGAGTCGTGTTGCGGAACAGGGAATATGTTTTCGGAGTGTCGATGTATTGTTTGGGGTCCACGTTGACTAACATATGCACATACACTGTCAGACGTCCGCCCAGGATTCTTGAGTCGATGGTGGGTCCCCTTCCCTCACTTCCACGCAGCGCTTGCGGCGTCCTCCCTTGCGCGCTCGGCGCGCCCGGGGATGCCGGGAGGGGGCCAAGCGCCAACCCACGTTTGTATGTTTACGTATGCGTTTCGCCCATGGGGCTCACACAAGGGCTCCATGTTCTTTATCGGAAGCGGCCAGGAGGAGGGGTGCGGACGAGGGGTGTGGGTGGATATCATTGCGAAGGCCAAGATGTCTCGCGGCATCTCGCTGCTGTTCTCACTCAAGAGGCATTCCGCCGGCCCCCGCAAGAGAATATGTCCGATTTCTGATGTCGTACGTGTTGTTTCCGCTTCCCGTTTTGCTGCATCTTTGTTCCATCATTGTTTTTGCTTTTGTTATTATCATTCGTGTTCTGATTTTTATTTGTTTCTTGGATGCCCTGGGGGCGGCTGCTTTGGAACCGTCTCTGGTTCCTTGGTCTCCTCCTCGACAACGGCGAGCGCCCGAAGGCGGGCGATCCTCCCCGCCGGCGGCCACCGGGCGCCCCCCCCCCCTCCCGCGGCGGGGGACGCCGACTTGCCCGCGCGCGCTGGCCCTGGCCGGCCTCGGGGGCCCAAGGAGGAGGAGGAGGAGGACGAGGACGAGGACGAGCAGGAGGAGATGGATAATATACTATGGAAAAGGCCTTTGGGGTTCCACGGTGTCTCGGTGTGAAACCTGAGCAGGGCCCTTCGGTGCTATACGGACGCGAGCCCCCTTGTCCATCTTGTGAGCCTGGGAGCCGCCTGGGGCGGCAGGGCCTGCCTCTGATGAGGCACGGTCCCCGAACCCCGCCAGCCGCTTTCGAAAGCACGGAGCGAGACTGCGGGCGAGCGCAAGCTGCCCTCGTCGCTCGAGGGCGAGGCTGCGCTCGCTGGGGGCCCTTGCCCTTCCCCACACCCTCTTCCCGCCTCCTCCCCCCCTCCACCATCCCACAAGAAAAGAAAAACGGCGCGGAAGTTTAGCTAGACGTTCCGCCCCTTCCCTCGCATCTGGAGGTCCGGGACGAGGGAGGGGCGAGGCATGGCTTGGTATTGGCCGCAGCAGGGATGCATGTGCTCGCTATGTGGAGACTGGCTGGGGCAAGATGGGCTAGGTGCGAGCGAACAAAACAGCACTGCAGCGCGCTGCGAGATTGAGGTCTCAAGACATCGTGCCTCGCTGACTGGGTCACCCCGCCGCCCTGGCGATTCTCGGATCGCTGAGGCGCAGATCACCGCGCGTCGGCCGAGGAGAGGACTGCGTCGATGGCGGATGCTGAACCACTGTCTGGTGCGGGATCCATCCCTCCACTACGGGGCTGGGGCTGGCGCGCGGCGGGCACGGACTCTGGAGCCACACGCTCAGGCCGCTGCTGGCGGGCACTTCGACGGCGGCGCTCGTGGTAGCCTCGTCGTAGTCCCAGCCCTGGTCGTTGCGGGTCCAACTGGTGTAGACGTTCTCCAGCTCATCACACTGGTGGCGCGTGAAGTCGAGCTCCCACGGGAAGGGCCCGATCGTCATGCGCCCACGGTCGCCGAGCTACCCATTGAGATGACGGCAGGCCTGGATCGCCGCTCCGATGTCGTCGAGCTGCAGCTTTGGGCGTTACGGCCACCTGCGCGCGCTCCATCTCCTCGTGCTGGTTGAGGCTCTTCGTGCTCTCCCAGCGTGCGAGCGACGTGGCGATCCTCTCGCGCTGGCGGTAAAAGCTGCGGAACGTCGTGTCCGTGCGTTTAAGGAGCTGGTCGTAGAGTTCTCCCGTCGACTGCAGGGTCGTGTGGCAGACCTGCAAGCGGTAGGATATGGTCCCGAACACTTGGTCGCACGCGCCGCCTCCACGGTGGTGCGGTTCTTGGACCACGGGCGAGTCGCCTTTTTGCAACTCGTGAGGAGGCGGAGCTGCATGCCCGCGGCCGTCTGCGGCGCACCCGCCGACGCGGCCCTTGACGCTGGGCCTCGGCTGGACTGGATCGCTTCCATGTGCTCAGGTGGTCCATGAGTCTCGGGCGTGGTCGCGGTGCGGGTCTCTGCGGGGCTCGAGTCGGTGAAAGGCTACGGACCTGGGACGGCATTTTGGGTCGTAGAACCTTAGTCCAGTGGTTTCCTTTTCCTTAGTCGGCCCTGGTTGGGGGCCGCCCCTGGTTGCCCAGTTCTGTCCCTTTTATTGTCTTTTTATACACCGTCCCGAGATGCCGCGGTCCGTAGTCTGGGGATTCGGAGGTGGAAGTAGGCGTAAGCTCGGGGCGGGCGAGGTCCTGGGCCTGAGAGTGCCTGGCCTATCTCTCTGGGCACGCTAAGAGGAAGGCGCGCTCGCAATGACGCAGCTAATCTTCGAGGCTGTTACTTAAGGAGGGGGCAGGATGAGCAAGTGTGGCCACGGTGGGTTCGCAGACACACGCGCACTCCCTCGACGTCGGCGTGGGCTGAGTAGTCTACACATACACAAACGCACTCCGCTGTTGTCGTCGCCCCGGGCCTGATGCGGTAGCTGCTCCGTTGAGATCGGGAGCTTTCGTTTAGGACATCTATTGCGAGCTGGCCCCGTCATGTAAGCCAAGTGCCCGAGGTGGGCGATAGGTAGGTGGGATGTGGTGGTGGTGGTGGTGGTAGACCGCCGTAATGGGAACTTGATTGAAAGCGTGTAGCCTGACTTATCCTGTCAGTGTTTTACCATCGGTTGGTAGTATGCCCTAGAACGTATACATGCCTGGGTGGTAGACGGCGAGTCGGTACAAGTAGGCCATGCCCCCCCCACCCCCCCCGCTTGGGTAGGTTTTCTCCTCGCAAGTTGGTCATGCGCTCAAGGTCTGTACTTATCGTCGGTGCACGTTGTCCCAACCCTCCTGCGTTGGGTTCTCGTTTTGAATAGAGCACTGCGGTCTCCGACCTTCTCCTCCTTATTCTTGTCTCCCTTCTCCTCTCCTCTACAGCGCGCCTGGTGTCTTGCCTGTGGGGCCTGCGAAGTGTGAAGCTGGCATGCCTCGGGGGCTGCCCTCTGCGAAGCCGTCGCCGATTTCGAGGGTTGCTGGGGGGTCAGCATGGTGCCCGCCGCGGATCCATATTAGACCTCGCCATCCCTGGCGGGCTGCGATCTGCGAAACTGACGCCGCTCTCGAGGGCTGCTGCCGCCGCGGATTCAGATTAGACCTGGCCGTCCCTGGGGGGCTGCGATCTGCGCAACTGTCGACACTTTCGAGGGCTGCTTGCGGGGGCCAGCATAGTGGGTACCCGCAGCGGATTCGGATTAGACCTCGCTTTCCCTGGGGGGCTGCGATCTGCGCAACTTTCGCACTTCCGAGGAATGCTTGCGGGACTATCATACTGGGCACCCGTCGCGGATTCATATTGGACCTCGCCATCCCTGGGGTGCTGCGATCTGCAAACCTGTCACCTCTTTCGAGGGCTGATGGGGGTCCAGCGGAGTGAAGCACCACCCAGACTCAAATTAGACTTCGCCATCCTTGGTGGGCTGCGATCTGCGCAACTGTCGCCACTCTCGAGGGCTGCTGGGGGGGTGCAGCATAGTGGGTACCAGCCGCGGGTTCATGTTGGACCTCGCCACCCCTGGGGGGCTGCGGTCTGCGAAATTGTTGTCACCTTCGAGGGCTGCTGGGGGGGGGTGAGGGGGGAGCAGCATAGTGGGTGCCTGCCGCAGACTCAGAGTAGACCTGGCCATCCCTGGGGGGCAGCGATCTGCGAAACTCTCGCCACGTTCGAGGGCTGCTGGGGGGCAGCATAGTGGGTACCCTCCGCGGATCCAGATTAGACCTCGCCATCCCTGGGGGGCTGCGATCTACGCAGTTGTCGCCACTTTCGAGGGCTGCCGGGGGGGCCAGCATGGTGGGTATTCGCCGCGGAGTCATATTAGACCTCGCCAGCCCTGAGGGCACCGAGTGGGCCCCGAGACGGCCCAAGCTCGCCAAGACGGCCCAAGAGGGCCTCAGGACGGCCCAAAAAGGGCCACAACACGGCACGAGCCCCCAAAGGACCTTCAGGAAGGCCCAGACATGCAGTATTCATCGATTTTCGCAAGGTTTGTTGGTAGTTTTTTGTATGTCGAAGCCTTAACACCAACAGGGCTCCAAGACATTAAGCCAGCGACCTCGCGCCCTCACAAAATAAGCGCGCTTTCTGTCCCCATGCCAAGCAGGTGACGGAAAGCGCGTTCACGCGTTTCCGTTCTTGGTGGGGCGTCTGCTCAAGGGGGGGGGGCGGGTCAGGTCCAATAGCTCCTTTTGGGACCCACGGCGGCCCCAGAGGCGCCGACAACTGGTTTATATACCCCCGAGACGGCCCAAGTGAGGCCCAAGAGCGCTCCAAGACGGCCCAAAAGCGCTCCAAGAGAGCCCAAGACCATTCAGGAGCGTTCGATGATTGCTCAAAGTGGCTTTAAGATGGTCCACGAGGGCCCCGAGACGGCCCAAGGGGCCCTCAAGAGGACCCCCGAGAAGGCCTCGGGAGGGGAACACATTGAGTTTCCATTGGTGTTTGAACGTTTTTGCGGATTTCGTTTTTTGGAACCATGACCGGCCCAAGAGGCACCAAATATCGCCTCAAGACGCTTCCAAGAAGGCTCCAAGACGCCCTAATCAGCCCCAAGGACGGCCCAAAGGGGCCCCAAGACGGCCCAAGAGGGTCCCTAGAGGCTCCGAAGAGAGCCCCAGGAGGACTCCAAGAAGCTGCCGAGAAGGCCCCAAGAGGCCCCAGGAGAGCAAGACGGCACAGAAATGCTCCAGGACGGCCCCAGAGGGCCTCAAGGCTTTCCAAAAGGATCCCACAACGGCTTCCGAGAAGGCTCGGGAACGCCAAATAACAGAGGCTCCCAAAAGCTCACAGTGACGTGACAAGCTCGAAACACCACGGCTCCTAATAACGAGGGCTGACGGAAAACAGCTCTTGGGAGGCCGAGCGCCAGGAGCATGAGGAGGAGGAGGAGCAGGAGGAGGAGCAGGAGGAGGAGGAGGAGGAGGGAATAGGAGGAGGAGGAGGAGGAGGAGGAGGAGGAGGAGGAGGAGGAGGAGGAGGAGGAGGACGAGGCGGAGGAGGCGGAGGAGGGAGGAAGGGAGGAGCATGAGGAGGAGAGAGGATGAGGAAGAGCAGAACGAGGAGCAGGAGGAACAATGATTTTCCATTGGTTTTGGAAAGCTGTTGCAGCTCCCTCTGCTTCGTGCCAAGAACGGCCTTCTCCTCCTCCTCCTCTTCAACCTCCCCCCGAACCCTAAATCGTCATCTACATCTTTACCTACGTCCTCATCCACACCTTTAACCTTCACTTCAATCTTCCGCACACCTCACGTCTTCACCTGCATCTTTACCTAGATCCTGATCTGGACCCTACATCTTCACCTACATCTTCACGGCCCCGAGACGACCCAAGAGGGCCCCAAGATGGCCAAAGAGGTCCCCTACAGGCTCCGAAGAGAGAGACCCTCAGAGGGTCGCAAGAGGTTCCCAAGAAGGCCCACCAGGCCCCCAAGAGCGCCCCAAGACGGCCAGAGCCCTCCAAGACGCCCCAAAACGGCTCCGAAGAGGCTTCGAAACTATTTGCAATGACGATCCCTTTTGATGCTAAATGGCATGAAGATTGTATGTGGTCTTCTTGGTCTGTCGGCTGGTGCTGCACCATGAAAAGATACGCCAATGTTGTGATTTTCTGGCTGGCCCGTCAGCTAGCCGATGAAAATATTGCCTCGTTCTTTGATTTTCTGGAAGGCCCGGCAGCTAGCACTGCGCCAGAAAATTGCCACCGCCGCTTGCGCCATCATCGCTCCGGCTGTGCCGCGCGAGCATGTTGTGATTGTCTGGCCGTCTTGGCAGGCATGGCAGCGCCAGAAAATGTTCACAGACTCGTTGTGCGATCTTCCCCCTGACCTTACATCTTCGCCGTCATGTTCACCAGAATCCTGATCTGGACCCTACATCTTCACCTACATCTTCACGGCCCCGAGACGACCCAAGAGGGCCCCAAGACGGCACAAGAGGGCCCCTACAGGCTCCGAAAAGAGAGGCCCTCAGAGGGTCGCAAGAGGTTCCCAAGAAGGCCCACCAGGCCCCCAAGAGCACCCCAAGCTGGCCAGAGCCCTCCAAGAGCGCCCCAAAGGGTTCTGAAGAGGCTTCGAAACTATTCGTCATGGCGATCTCTTTCTATGCTTCGTGGCATGAAGATTTTAGGTGATTTTCTGGCTGGCCTGTCAGTTAGCGCTGCACGAGACAAGGTACGCCATGCTCTACGTTTTTCTGGCTGGCCCGGCAGCGAGCGGGTGAAAATATACGGCCCATGAAGGCCCCAAGAGGCTTCCAAGAGGGCCCGCCCAGCCCCCAAGAACGCCCCAAGACGGCCAGAACCCTCCAAGACGCCCCAAAACGACCCCGAAGAGGCTTCGGAATATTTGCCATGGAAATTCTTTCTAATGCTACATGGCACGAAGATTTTAGCTGATTTTCTGGCTGGCTTGGCATGTGAGCCCGGCACGAGACCTGTAAGGTTGGGTGCTGATGCTGCCCCCAGCTCGACCCCCAGTCACCGAACAACCCTCCAGAACAGACCGCCAGGAGGAGGAGGAAGAGGAGGCGGAAGAGGACGGGGATGAGGAAGAGGGGGAGGAAGTTGGTGTGGATGATGATGAGAATGAGGATGCTGATGTGTAGGAGGAGAAGGTTGGTGGTGATGGTAATGACGATGATGATGGTGGTGATGGCGGTGTCGTGCTGGTGGTGATGATGCTGCACCTTTCTGATGTTGATGACTATGTTGCTGCTGCCGCCGCCGCAAATGCTGTTGTTGATGATGATGATGATGGTGATGGTCGTGATATTGATGATGATGATGGTGATGATGTCGATGGTGGTGATGATGATGATGATGATGATGATGATGATGATGATGATGATGATGATGATGATGATGATGATGATGATGATGATGATCGAACGCCAGCGCCTACGCCGGCATGAGCGCCAGCGCCTACGCCAGCACCAGCGCCGGCATCGACGCCAGCGCCAACGCTCGCGACTCCGCCGGCACCAACGCCAGCGCCTACGCCAACGTCGACGCCAGCACCGACGATAACACCAACGCCGACGCCTACGACGGCATGAACGCCAACCCTACATCAGAACCAGCGCCAGCATCGACGCCGGCACCAGCGCCCGCGCCTACGCCGGCACCAGCGCCAGTGCCTACGCCACCGTCGGCGCCAGCACCGACGATTGCACCAACGCCGGCGCCTACGCCGGCATGAACGCCAGCGCCTACACCAGCACCAGCGCCAGCATCGACGCCGGCACTGGCGCCCGCGCCTACGCCGGCACCAGCGCCAGTGCCTCCGCCGACATCCACGCGTGCGCCTCCGCTGGCACCAACGCCATCACCTACACCAGTGCCGACACCAATATCGCCGGCATGAGCGCCAGCGCCACCAGCACCAGCGCCAGCATCGACGCCAGCGCCAACGCCTGCGCCTACGCCGGCACCAACGCCAGAGCCTACGCCAACGTCGACGCCAGTACCGGCGACAGCACCAACGCCGGCGCCTCCGCCGGCATGAACGCCAGCGCCTACTGCAGCACCAGCGCCAGCATCGACGCCGGCACCAGCGCCCGCGCCTACGCTGGCACCAGCGCCAGTGCCTACGCCAGCATCCACGCGTGCGCCTCCGCCGGCACCAACGCCATCACCTGCACCAGTGCTGGCACCAGCATCGCCGGCATGCGCGCCAGCGCCTACACCAGCACCAACGCCAGCATCGACGCCAGCGCCAACGCCCGCGCCTATGCCGGCACCAACGCCAGAGCCTACGCCACCGTCGACGCAAGCACCGACGACAGCACCAACGCCGGCGCCTACGCCGGCATGAACGCCAGCACCAACGCCGACGCCAACACCAGCACCGTCGCCAACACCAGCACCGTCGCCAGCAGCCGACCCCAGCACCGAAGGCGGCAGCACCAAGCACCAGCAGCGCCGTGCAGACCTGGCACCTGCAGACGCAGCCGCAGCCGCCACGGCAGCCCGAGGACGTGTGTCGGAATCGTGCCAGACCACGTCGTGGCGCTGCGCCACGGGTACTTGCAGCGCGGCGTGGAGCAGCACGGCCGGGTGCGGAAGAACGTGGCGGACTTCTGCGGGTGCGACGTGTCGATGTGAGTTTTGTGTGCGGCCCCGGCCCGCCTGGCGGCGATCGTTAAGGTCGCCACGGGGCGTTGCAGTCAGCGCAGGGCGATGCAGTCAGCGTTCCTCGTCTTCGTCCTCTTTTCCTCCTCTCTCCTTCCTCCTCCTCCCCTGCTGGCTTGTGAGTGGCTTCGCGTCCTGGCCAGGCGGAGGAGCGGCCCTGCGGTTCCGCGGGTGCCGCCCCGCCGCCAGACGCCTCGAGATGGCGTTCGCCCGCCTCCCCTCCTTCCTCGTCCTTGTCCTGCTCGCCTCCCGGAGGCGGAGCTCCGGCTAGCCCTTCCGGGGTGGGCCGGCTCTGCGCCTCCTCTGCCTGTCTCCTCCTCGCTCCCCCGTGCACGTCGTCTCACTCGGCCCTGGGCGGTGGCCGCCTGGTTGGAGATAGGTTGCGCGACGCTCTGCAGGATCCCCCCCTCCCTCCCCTCTCCCCCCAATAGGTTGCTTCTCAGCGCACACCGCGTGCATGAGCACTGCGTGTGGACCTGTCTGCGCCCGCTGCTGGTTGACCTTGGCCTCTGGCCACACCCCAGGCTTGCCCTGACGCCGTCACCGTCATGGTTACGCGCGGTGCTGGGCGCTTGTGCGCCCGTGTGCCCTCGTTCGAATGTCTTGTTTTAGTTGGCGAGTGTCTGCGCCCAACCGCTTTCACCCTCAGGCGTCTCCCTTGCTGCTTGTGGTGCTCCGTCGCCTTCCCTCCTTGTTCCTTCCTCGCGCTCGCCCCCTTCCCGCTCCCGCCTCCGACGTGATAGGATTTTGGGGATGTTTCTTATCAGCCACGCCGCCGCATGGGCTTCGACTGAGTATGCACTGTGCGTCACCCATTATGGATTCGTTGTGTGAGGCCTCATTATATACATGGTCGTTTTGACCGTGTGGGGATTGGTGCGCACACGGCGCCGCGGTCCGTTCTCGTTTCCTCCTCCTCGTTTTCTGCTCTCCGCCGGGATCCCGAGTCCGGGGCCATTTCAAGTTTGTCCTTCCGTCCTTGCCGGGGTATTGTAACGATGTCGTATTCCGCAGGCTCTGTCAGAACGCTTTTGAGTAGAGGACTGGTACCATCGTGTACATAAGGCGTTCAGCTGTCGCCGAAAGTCTGGGTGGCTCCTCGTCCCCGGGTCGCGTTTAAGGGGCTCCCAGCTGCTGTGATGATGATGATGGTGATGATGATGTTGACGATGGGGATGATTGTGATGGTTGTGGTAGTGGTCATCCGGTGGTGTAGTGGTGTGGTGATGAGGATGGTTGCGGTGGTGGCCTCGGTGGTGACGACGAAGAAATGGATCATGATGATGATGGTGATGGTGGTGATGATGTTGATGATGACTATGGTTGTGGTGGTGATCATGATGATGACAATTTTCATGCTGATGCTGATGACGGTGATGATGATGATGACAACGGTTATGATGAAAATGTGGATGATCATCGTGGTGATGTTTCTGCTCTTGGCGATGGCGATGACGATGACAACGGCGATGACGATGCGGATGATGATGGTGGGTGATCATGATTATGATGTTGATGATGATTTTGTTGATGATGGCGTTGATGATAATGATGGCGACGACGACGGTGCAGATGATGAGAATGATGACGGTGACGATGAAGATGATTACGATGCAGGAGATGATGATGATGTTGATGATGATGATGACGATGACGATGGCGACGATTATGGCGATGGTGCTGGTGATGATAATGCTGATGACGATTGTGATGGCGGAGGTGGTGTGGTGGTTATGGTGGTGGCAGTGGTGGTGGTGGTGGTGGTGACGACGACGACGAAAACGACGACGCTGATAATGGTGATGATGATGATGCTGCTGCTGCTGCTGATGATGATGTTTATGATGACACTTAAGCAGGAGGAGAGGAGGAGAGGAGGAGGAGGAGGAGGAGGAGGAGGAGGAGGAGGAGGAGGAGGAGGAGGAGGAGGAGGAAGAGGAGGAGGAGGAGGAGTATGAGGAGGAGGTGATGGAGGAGTAGAACGCCTGAGGCAGGTGGCCGTAGGTATCTGGGGCTTTTCGGAAAACTCCCCAGAGGCCTGCGCGGGGGTCTCTGGAAGAGTCCCTGGCCTAATCGGATCCACCCACACAGCCAAAGACTATGAGGAATCTCCAGGGACCTCTTCGTTTCGATCGATTTGATTCGATGTCGATTTCGGCCAGCCATATCCGGTTTGATTTCGATTCTATAGGCTTACGCCACATCCGCCGACCCCTATATAAACCACTGCGTCTCCAGGACTGCATTTCACGAGGCTTGTCCGAATCATGACACGGCGTTCGACATCGTTCCTGTTGCTTCGTTGCTGTTATCGTATTTCTTAGTTTTTTTTTGTTTTCTCTGGAAGCTTCTGGAGCTCTTTGAGCTCGCACGGCGACGACAACGGCTCCTGGAGCCGTTGTGAGCTTCTGGAGCCGTTGTGAGCTTCTGGATTTTCGGCTTGTGGTCCCCCTCTTGGGGTTGTCTTGGGCGGTATTGTGAGCTTCTGGAGCCGTTGTCGACTCCGTGAAAGCTCAAAGACCGTGTGTGTATATATATACATATCAAAGAGGTGCGTTTCCCATAGGACATGGGTGAGTTTTGCTTGTTGGGGACCTCTTGGGGCGCCTCTTGGTCGCATATTAAAGCCTTGCGGACGCGTGTGGGGCCGTCTTGGAGGCATCTGAGATCGTCTGAATGCCATCTGGGGCGTCTTGGTTCGATCTTTCGGCGACTCGGGGCGTTCGTGGACCGTCTCGGGGGCCCGTTGGTGCGCTTTTGGCCCGTTGTGGGGGCGTGTTTTGCGAGCGCCTTGCGTGCTGTGCACCCGGGTGCGGGGTGTCCTTCTGGGAGGTCGGCCTTTCGACCCGCAACCAAGTGGAGGACCACCGGAAAACGAAAGGATCAAGAGTAGCGTGCGGAAGCTGTGATCAGCGAGGCATCACCGCGAAAGATGTGGCAGATGGGTCGAAACGGGTGAAGAGGTTGTTGACGTTCGCAGCGCGCGCGCGAAACAATTCGCGCGGCAGCAGCACACTAGTGCCGAGAAAGATAGTGAACACGTCGCGAGGAAGAGTAAGGCTGTATGCGCGGAGTGCAGTGCAGTTCGCTTGACGGCTCGCAATACGGAAGCGTCTGGGGGTCTTTTGGGGGCCTCCTGGGGGCCTCTTGGGGGCTCCTTGGGGCGTTTTGGCGGCCTCTTGGGGGCCTCTAGCGGCCTCTTGGGGCAGTCTTGGGGCGCCCTGGGGCTCGCGGGGGCGGAAAGCTAGATTTGTACATTTTTTGTTGCCGTTTGGGGCCCCTCTTGGTGCCGTGTTACAGCCTTCTTGGGCCGTCTTGGGGGCCTCCTGGGCCGTCTTGGGGTCATCTTGGGCCGTCGTGGGGCCGTCTTGGGAGCCTCTTGGGCTGTCTTGGGGCGGTCTTCGGGGCCTCTTGGGCCGTCTTGGAGCGTCGGAAAGCCCACGAGGCGAATTTGTGAAACAATATACGTTTTACGAAGGGAATGAACAATTTTTTGCGTCTAGGGACCCTCTTGGGACGCATCTTGGAGGCCCTTTGGGGGCGTCTTGGGCCAGCTGGAGGCCATTTTCGGTGTCTTTGATCGCTCTTGGACTGTGCGGGACCATGTTGAGCTCTCTTGGAAGCCACTTGGAACGCTCCTGGAGCGCTCTTGGGGCCGTCTTCGGGGCTCTCTTGGGCCGTCTTCGGCGCCTCTTGAGCCGTCTTGGCGCCTTCTTGGGCTGTCGTGGGGCCCTCTCGGAGGTTTTTTGGACCGTCTTGGTGCAGTCTTGGGGGCCTCTTGGGCCGTCTGGGAACTTCGGAAAGCCGAACAGGCGAAATTGTGAAACATATACGTTTTACGAAGGGAACGGGCCAACTTTTTGCGTCTAAAGGCCCTCTTGGGGCGCATCTTGGATGCCTCTTGGGGCCTCTTGGGGGCATCTTGGGCCGGCTGGAGGTCATCTTCGGTGTCTTTGATCGCTCTTGGACCGTCTGGGACCATATTGAGCTTTCTTGGAGGCCACTGAAAGCGCTCCTGGAGCGCTCTTTGGGCCGTCTTCGGGGCCCTCTTGGGCCGTCTTGGACGCTTGTTGGGCCGTCTTGGGGCCCTCTTGGGCTATCTTGGGAACCTCTTGGAGGCTTTTTTGGGCTGTCTTGGGGCGGTTTGGGCGGCCTCTTGGGCCGTGTGGGAGCATCGGAAAGCCCAGAGGACGAATTTGTGAAACATGCACGTATTACGAAGGGGGTGGGCCAATGTTTGCGTCTAGGGACCCTCGTGGGGCGTATCTTGGAGGCCTCTTGGGGACTCGTGGGGACCTCTTGGGCTGTTTAGGAGGCCTCTTAGGCCGTCTTCGGGCCATCTTGGGCGTCTTGGAGCGCTCGTTTGGCGTCTCGGGGCCTTCGTGGGCCGTCTTGGAGGCCTCTTGGGGCCTTCTTGGAGCGTGGGCCCGTTTTTGCGTTTTTGGCCCGTTTTTGGACCTTGTGCTCCCCCCTGACGCGTTCGGTCCTGGGTGCCCCGGGGGCATGGCGCGTTCGGTCCTGGGTGCCCCGGGGCCGGGGAGGGGGGGTCGAATCTCCGGTTTGGGGTCCCTGGGGGGGTGGTATGGGGGGGGAACTATCTCGCACGCCTCGGGACCCACAAGGGGTCGGCGGATTTTGGAATGGCACGATTCGATGTGGCCCGATCATAGCACTGTTTTGCATCCTGTCGCGGCTGGTCCTGTTCGATTCCGACCATGTGCCGATGCGGCCCGATCCGACGTTCGTT
>CAUYUJ010017582.1:300165-307665 GCA_963575745.1 Prorocentrum cordatum
CTCCCGTGAATTCCGCCGTCTCAGCTATATCCCCAGGGTGGGCTATCTGAGCTGATCGTTTGCCCTGCTTTCGTTTCCTGGGTGCGCTGCCGGGCGCCCGGGCGCCACCTCCTTTAGCCGAGCGCCCCGCCTCGGCGGCCGCGCCCGCCCACGTGTCGATCCCCAGGGTGGACCTTGTGGGTCGATTGCCCCCCGTGATGTAGGCGTCCGTGCTGTACCCTCAGAGCACACCCCCTGGGCTGATCGCGCGGTCTTCTCTCTATCCTCGGGTCCGCCGCGCTCCAGCCATTCCCCACGAGTTTTGGGCTCGGCCGTCGCTCGCTTCGGCGGCTCCGCCCCTCTCGGGTCGCCGCCTTTCCCAGGCCGTCCCAATGACGTTCGCGCCGCGCCCGCTCCTTGGTTTGGCGGCCGAAATTCTGGTGCTTCGCTTTGAGTTCATCGGCTGCCGCCCCCTTGTCTCAGCTGCCATTGTTGGATCACCAGGCTCGGCCCTCTGTGCTGATCGCCTTGGCATTGCAAGCGCACCCTCGCGGGTGCATTCCCCGCCCAGTCATCCCTGTGGTCCTGCCCCCCCTTGCCCTGGCCGGCTCCTTGCCGCCTCGGCGCCCGCTCCCCTCGCTGTCAGCTGTAAGCTGGCCGTCCCCGCCCTTGCGTCCGCCCTCCTTTGGGCGCGGCCCCGGCGGCCCCACCGCCCGCTTAATTTTTTGCGCGTTCCTTGCCCCGCTGGCGGTGCTCCCGCCCGGTCGCCTTGGCCGCCCTCCGCTGCCCGCTCTGCCTGCCCATGCCCCGCTGGCGCGCCCCGCGCCGCCGCCCCCGCCCCCCTCGCCCGCACGCCCTGCCCGTCCCGCTGCCTCGGCTGCTGCCGCCCGGCTGCTGCCGCCCGGCTGTTGCTTCCACTGCTTCGTGAGGCTCCATGAGGGGCCGTCTGCCTGGTGCGCGCGCGGCCCCCGCGCGCGCGTCTGACGGTGTGGCGAGTCGCCCACCTGCTGACGCTTGACAACTGTGTGTGTGTGTGTGTGTGTGTGGCCCGCTGCCCCGCCGCGTGAGAGTTCCGCCAGCTGTTTCCCAGCTGGTCCCCGATCTGTGGTTATTCAATCGCTTCGCTCATTCCGCCGGCCCATGTTGCATGATCGCTACTGCTTCGCCGTGGGCCCGGGGCCATTGTGGCGCCGCCGAGGAGGAAGAAGATGAGGATGGGGAAGGGGAGGGGAGGAGGAGGAGAGGATGAGAAGGAGATGAGGAGGATGAAGATAAGTAGGAGGAGGAGGAGGAAGAGGAAGGGGCGGAGGAGGAAGCCTCTCGTTGGCATCTTGTGTTGCTCTTGGGGCCAAACAGGGTCGTCGTCAAGATGCTTCTCTGGGAGGCCTCTTGGGGTCTTTTCAGAAGCCGTTCGAGGGCGCCTGGGAGGCATTTTTGAAGTCTTCTGGGGGGCCTCCTGGGGGCCTCCTGGGACCTCTTGGGGGCCTCTTGGCGGCATCTTGGGGCCTCTTTGGGGCCTCTCGGGGCCTCCTGGGGCCCTCTTGGGGCGGAAGGCTCGAGGTTTTGGTTCGTGGTCCCCCTCTTGGGCCCCTCTTGGGGCCGTCTTGGGGCCGTCTTGGGCCGTCTTGGGCGCCTCTTGGGTCGTCTCGGGGCCCTCTTGGGCCCTCTTGGGGCCCTCGTGGAAGCCTCTTGGCCCGTCTTGGGGTGCTCTTGGGGGCCTCCTGGGCCGTCTTGGAGCATCGGATGGCCGAAAAGGGGACAAGGCCCAAATTCTTTCAAAACCATCGTAAAATGTCTGATTTGGGCCTCTCAGGGCCCTCTTGTGAGGCCTCTTGGAGGCCACTTGGAGGCCTCTTGGGCCGTCTTGAGGTCATCATCGGCGTCTTGGAGCGCTCTTTAGGCGTCTCGGGGGCCCTTTGGGCAGTCTTGGGGGCCTCTTGGGGCACTCTTGGCGCGCTCTGGGGGGCCTGAGAAGCCACACCCAGGAGGAAAACCATCTCTGAGTAGCAGTGGTCGGGCGGCGGTCGGGGTACTTTTCGCCGGGGGACCCCCAGGGGCCGCCCCGCGCGCGCGAACTAGAAGTATTGTTTAGCAGTTACCGGAGATCTTAGCACGCCTTTGGCCCGTTGGGCCGGCGAATTTAATCGCTTCGCTCATTCCGCCGGCCATATTGCGCACCGCGGTGGCCTGGCCGAGAAGTCGTCGGCAGTGTGGAGCTGCAGGGAGCAGCGGCCCCAAAACGTTTACAGAGGCTCTCAAGAGGGCTTCAAAACGGCTTCAGAGCGCCTCAGGACAGCCCAAGAGAGCCCCAAGACGGCCCAAGGAGGGCTTCACGGAGTGTCAGAGCTTCCCAGGAGAGGCGCAAGGAGGCCACAGGAGGCTCCTTGGGGCCTCTTGGCAGCCTTTTCGAAGCTTCTTTGGAGCCTCTGGGGGGCCTTTTGGGGGCCTCCGTGGGCCTCTTGAAGGCGTGTTGGCGGCCTCTTGGAGCCTCCTGGGGACCTTTCCGGGCCAAAAGCTCGAAATGTCCGTTCGGGTGCCCCGTCTGGTCTCGCTTTTAGAGCCGTCTTGTAGGCGTCTTGGGCCATCTTGGAGGTCTCTGGGACTGTCTTGGGGTCCTCTTGGGCCCTCTTTGGCTTATCTTGGTGGCTTGTTGGGCCGTCTTGGGGCGACCTTGGGGGCCTCTTGGGCACGTTTGGACGCTGTGAACCCCGGACGTCGTATATGCTAATAATGTACGTTTTCCCTAGGGAATGGGGTATTTTTGCTTGTTGGAGCCCTCTTGGAGAGCCTGTTGAGGCTCTCTTGGGCTTCTCGGCGGCCTGGAGGGCCGTATGAAGGCCATCTTGGGCGTCTTGGACCGCTCATTCGGTGACTCGGAGCGCTTTTGGGCTGTCTTGGAGGCCTCTTGGGGCCCTCTTGGCGCGCTCTGGGCGGCCTCAGAGACCCCACCCAGGAGGAAAACAGTCTTTGACAAAGGGTGGCCGGGCGGCGGGCGGGGTACTTTTGGCTGGGGCACCCCCACGGGCCGCCCCGCGCGCGCGAACTAGAATCCCACCAGCCCTCTGGGCGTCGGTGGTCTAGAGAGTTTCCTCTGCCAACCCCCTTCTTCCCCTTCGGGGAGTGGTTTACCCCTCCCCCTACCCCCTCCCCTGGACCTGGACGGAGGGTTCCGCAGGTCGTTGGGGCGTCCAAGATGGCCCAAGACGGCTCCAAGAGCGAAAAGGCGAGAAAGCAACAACACATGGTTTTCCCTAGGTTTTGGAAGGATTTTGGCTTCTTTTTGGGGCCCAAGAGGCGATTCGAGGCACTCCAGAGGGGCAGCGCTAATTTCCCCCCCTTCTTTGATAGATCTCTTCAACATGGCTCCAAGAGCGCCCTGAAGGCTCCCGAGAGCGCCCCAAGAGGGCCCCAAGAGGCCCCAAGAGGCGCCCAAGAGGCCTCCAAGAGGCTCCCAAGAGACCCCCAAGAGGCCCCAAGAGGCTCCCCGAGATACGCAAGAGGCCCCCAGGACCGCCAAGAGGCCCCAAAGACGGCCCAAGAGGCCCCCAAGCTCGCCATTGTCCTCCTCCTCCTCCTCCTCCTCCTCCTCCTCCTCCTCTTTCCTCCTCCTCTTTTTCTTCCTCCTCCCTCCTCCCCCCCTCCCTCTCCTCCTCCTCCTCCTCCTCCTCCTCCTCCTCCTCCTCCTCCTCCTCCTCCTTCTCCTTCTCCTTCTCCTTCTCCTCGTCCACGTCCTCGTGGCCGGTGTTTCCTCTCGTCGGAGCAGTGCGGCTCGGCGGGAGGCTCAACGACAGGCGGCGCTCTCAGCGGAGCTTGCGGTCGCGAGGCTGACCTCCGAGGTCGCATCCGAGCGGCAGCTCCGCATGCAGGCGGAGGAGGCGGTCACGCTGATGTTCGACGACGCCGCAGTTGTTGGGCGTGCACGTGCTCTCCTCCCTGCGCTGCGGGCGCTTTGCCGCGGTGAGGCGCCCGACTGGCTGATGACCCGGCGGCGCAACTTCGCGCTCCATGCCGAGGCGGATGGCGTACCCGACATCGCCTCAGCGGGTGCGTCCACGCTGCGGGGCGCGCAGAAGGGGCCGCGGTTCGGCCGGCCTCAAGTGCGCGCGCCAGCGGGCGGCGGCTGGCGCCCCTGCTCCTGGAGGGCTCCGTCGTGATGCAGCCCCCTTCTGGCCGATTCGGCCGCCAGGTGTCTGGGACCGCCAGGCCGTGCAGGTCTTTGCGGAGGCCCTCGGGTTCGGCGCCGTGGGCGGCTCGGAGGCGGAGGAGGTCGTCGCGGGCCCGCCGAAGGTGCTTCCTTCGGAGGTGGAGCCCATCAATGCTGCTGCCGTTGCAGAGAGTTGCGAGAACGTGGACGTGGATTTCGAAGAGGCTGGGCGGCGTTTGGCTCATCCTGAGCCGTTGCGGTGCGCTGGAGCGGCTGTGGCGTGTGGCTACCCAGTTGCACGACGTGTGGAGTCGGCGGTGGGTGCTGTATCTGGCGTTCCCGTCGCGGTGCAGGCGGAGACGGGCGACGATCTGGCCGCCGAGAAATTCACGGACGTGCAGTTCCCGCAGGTGCTGGTGACAGGCGCAATGCGCGGCGAGACGGGCGAGGGCAATGCTGGTACGGGGACTGCCGTCGCCGCTGCTCCTCTGGGGCGTCCTAAAGGTGCTCTGGCTGCCCTGGCTGAGAAGATGGGCGGGCGGGGGGCCCTCATGGCCAGCATCGGTGATCCCTCGCGCAATCGTCGCCGTGTAAAGGGAGCTGCCAAGGAGGCTCGTGTTCCTCCCACTGGCGCTCCACCTTTTCCTTAATTGCACTTGCGTGCTCATCCCGCCCATTCCGCCCATTCCGCCTCCTGCTCCTCCTCGTCCTCCTCCCACTCCGACGACGACGACTCCTCCTACATCCTCCCCCTCTTGGGGTATATGGCGGCTTACCCCGCCCTTTGTTCTTCTGCGTGCCCCCCCCCGCTTCCCTCATCGCCTCCAGTCCCTTGGGACTCATTGCTGGACGGGCCGGTGGGGATGCGCGAAGCGTTTAGACTATTGTTAACCAGTTGCCAGAGATCTTAGCGCGCCTCTGGCCCGTTGGGCCGGCGAATTTCTTTGCTGCGCGCGCTCAAAAGAGTGTGTTTGTGTGTGTGTGTGTGTGTGCGTGTGTGTGTGCGTGTGTGTGTGTGTGTGTGTGTGTGTGTGTGTTTGTGTGTGTGTGTGTGTGTGTGTGTGTGCGTGCGTGCGTGCGTGCGTGCGTGCGTGCGTGCGTGCGTGCGTGCGCGAGTGCGTGCGTGCGTGTGTACGTGTGTGCGGTCCAGACCGCGCGCCGCTCGTTCGTTCGACTTGCCCTACGCGGCGCCGCCGCGCGCGTGGTCACGATGCCTGTATATACGGATATGTATATGTAGATGTATGTGTGTATATGTATGTATGTATGTATGTATGTATGTATGTCTGTATGTCTGTATGTCTGTATGTCTGTATGTCTGTATGTCTGTATGTCTGTATGTCTGAATGTCTGTATGTCTGTATGTCTGTATGTCTGTATGTCTGTATGTCTGTATGCCTGTATGTATGTATGTCTGTATGTATGTATGTCTGTATGTATGCATGTAAGCATGCATGCATATATGTATGTATGTATGTATGTATGTATGTATGTATGTATGTATGTATGTATGTATGTATGTATGTATGTATGTATGTATGTATGTATGTATGTATGTATTTATGTATGTATGTGTATGTATGTATGTATGTGTGTGTGTATGTATGTATGTATGTATGTATGTATGTATGTATGTATGTATGTATGTATGTATGTATGTATTCATGCATGCATGCATGCATGCATGCATGCAGGCAGGCATGTATGTATGTATGTATGTATGTATGTATGTATGTATGTATGTGTGTATATATATGTGTGTGTATATATAGATATATTTATACTTGGCCCCGGCTTTCGTTGCGGCTGGTGCCGGGCTGTTGAAGTAATCGTATTCGAGTATGTCCAAGCCCGTCGATTATTCAGGATAATCTTCAAGGGCGGAGGAACACCCGGCCCCTCCAGCACGCCCAAGGCGCGGTGGCACGGGCCCGCAGTGTTTGCGAGGGAAAGTCGTCCTTGGTTGGTTGACGACCCGAACGACGTTGATCCATTTTCCGAGCACGCTCCTGTTCCGCGGGCCCCCTCTGCTAGCCCAAGGCAGTCGCCGACCCGATCTTTTGCCGAGAGTGTAAGGGACCTGCGGCACACCCTGCAACCGCGCAGACTCCTGGATCACGTGGCCTCCAACGATGCCCGAGAACGCGCGAGTGGCGGCGGGGGGGGCGGCGGCCCTAGCGTTGCCGAGGCCATCGTCGGCGCTCGCTCCACGGGTGGATCCAACATGGCAGAGGCAGCAACGCCAGGGGAAGGGGGGGGCGCAACCCCCGCCGCCCCCGCACCAGAGAGAGGCGGTCCACCAGGGCCCAGCGCGGCGAGGACAGCAGCAGACGCGGCAGGTGGCAGCATTTGCGGGACGGGCGCAGCCGGCGGGCTGCGGTTGCGGGCGGCGGTTCGCGGGGTGGCGGGCTCCTTTCGACCTTCGCCATCGCGCCCGCCGGCGGGCCAGGAAGGGGTGGGAGGGGCCGACGGATGGGCTTCGGACCGAACTGAGCCCCCAGTGTGGGGTCAGGGCTTGAAGGACTGTCCTGATTGACCCCCCCCGGGGCCCTTACAAATTCTCCAGCGGGCCCTCTGGGCGGCTGTTGGGTCCTGGCGCACCTGGCCTGGCCTGCAGGTGTCGCTGTTTTTAGTGTTTGGTTCCTTGCCACTCTTTGTTCTGGTCGTTCCCCGCCGTTTTCACCCTGCCCTGTACCGCCTGTTTACTCTATCTCGGGTCGCCGCTGCGCGCCTCTGGTAGTATCGCCTTCCTGCTTCACAAGGAAGAATGTTTTGCTGACCGTCCCTTGTACTTCCCCGCCGATTAGACACTTTGGCGCGTCGGAGGAAATGCGAATGTGCGCGCGCGTGTGTGTCGAGGACAACGGCATATGCATACGTATGAACCTCGGAGGGGCAGTACGGATTTATTGGATGGGCGCTGGACCTTCCTGGCGGCGACTCAGGCGCCACCCCTGGTGCGCTCCGCGAGCCGCCAAGGAGGGAGGTCTAGCGCCGATCCAAGGAATCCGCGCGGACTTCCGACAGTGAATTATTTGTCCGTGTTTTCTTGTTCAAATGTGGGTCACAGCTTCGGTTTCGCTCCCACACAGGGTGCGAAAATTACAGCTGACGCTAGGGTTAAGAACAGCTTTTGCTTTGGATGAGAGTGACCTGATGTTCTTCGTGCTCTTCACAGGGCGCCCTCGAGGGCGCGAGCTCATTCCCGCTTCGCGGTTCGGCTCCGAGTTCTCCTTATATTCTTTTTTTTCCCTGGGGGGGCGGCGCGAGAACGCGAAGTTATTCGCACAGTGCGAAGCGCGAGGTTAAGCGCCCTGGGTTTCCACCTTGTGGTGTTGATTCGTTTTGGTATCTCCAGGGGGCCTTGGGCCCTCAGC
>CAUYUJ010017582.1:310487-341103 GCA_963575745.1 Prorocentrum cordatum
GTAACGACGGACAGCGTTTTGCCGCTTTCACACTCCAGGGGCCTCCACCCGTCCCCAGGACCGTCAATATAATGCACAGCGGTGCAAACCTATTCTTGGGAACGGGTCGAGAGGCCCTTGTTTGAACAAATATATGCCGTCGGGGATCTGGGGGATCAGGGCGTTGCTACTGCGAGCGCTCGCCCTCGCCTCCTGGCCTGGGCGACCCGCGGGGACTTTGCGTGTCGAACGCGAGGAAGTTTGAGGCAATAACAGATCCGTGTTGCCCTTAGATGTTCTGGGCTTCGCGCGCGCTGCACTGATGCGCCCAACGAGTTTATGACCTTGCCTGGAAAGGTTGGGACATCTTTTTAAATCGCATCGTGATGGGGATACAGTCAAGTCGCTGAAATAAGGAGCGGTTTGGGCTCGGAAGGGGCTCGAGGTTCCTTAGGTCCCTCCATGGCTGTTCCTCTAGCCCTCCTCGTGCCTGCACGCAGGCGCTTCTGGCAGCAGAAAGGGGCTTCGTTCCGTTTCTAGCGTTCCTTATTTCACCGGCCCGATCATATAGTATATGCATATATGAAAATGTATATGTGTGTATATATATATACATATACATATAAATATAGGATTGCAGTTATTAGTCCTCAGTGATGAATTTCAGCCATGCGCAGAGGGGGGAGGGGGAGGGGGGAAGGCTTCTTAGAACACCTCGGCTTCTCAGAAGTTGTGCGCCTTGTCTATACATGTAAGGACGCCGCCTTCTAAGAAGCGGCTTGCTTCTAAGAAACCTTTCCCCCTCCCCCTCCCCCCTTGTACGCGCCGCCAAGAATTCCTTCCCCATGGCCCTCTGCGCCTTCGTGGGCGTCGCGTAATGGACGGGCGATGAATGCGGGGACAGCGAGGGCTGCAGAATAGGAGCCTGTAGGGCCCCTGAAAGGGCCCTTTAGGGCCCAAAGAGGGGCCTTCCCCCCTTATCGCCGCCCCCCATCAAGCGACGCCCAACCGTCGCCGTCTCCGTCGCCGCCCTCGTCGCCACCCTCGCTGTCGTCTCCACCGCCACTGCCGAGCGCCCGTCGTCGCCGCGCTGCCGCTGCCGAGCGCCCGCCACGAACCGCATGCGGCCCCACCCGGCGGCGGCCGTCCGGCGGCCACGGCGCGCCCGCCCGCCGTGGGTCGCCCGCGCCGCCAGGGTGCGGCGCCGCTGTGGCCTCCGCGGCGGCGACCGCCCTCGCCGTCAGGCGGGGGAACGTCGCCGCCGCAGTCGTCGCCGTCGCAGTGGTCGCCGCCGTCGCCGTCGCCGTCGCAGTCGCCCCCGTCGAGAGTCGCCGCCGCCGCCGCCGTTGCCTCCCAGCTTGGGGCGTCGTCGCCGCCGACGTTGCCGTCGCCATCGTCATCGCCGTCGAGCCGGGGGAAAGGGAGGGGATGATGATGATGATGATGATGAGGAGGAGGAGGAGGAGGAGGAGGAGGAGGAGGAGGAGGAGGAGGAGGAGGAGGAGGAGGAGGAGGAGGAGTAAGGGGAGGAAGAGGGGGAGGAGGAGGAGGAGGAGGAGGAGGAGGAGAAGGAGGAGGAGAAGGAACAGTATATCCGTAGCCATTTTGGCTCAAGGGGCTTGTTCCTGAACTTCAGCCTCGCTCAAGGGGCTCAGCCCTTTTGGTTTTCGGTTTCATGGGGCCGCCGTCCCATGTCATCCGTGTTCGGGCACCTCCCATGTCCAGCCATGGCTTGGTGTGGCCCAATTGTGGCAACAAGAACCCCCCCCGTGGCACAAGACTTGTTATCACTGTCGTGTTCCTTTTCCTCGTGTCACTCAGCAGTATCCTTCGGCGCCTCCGTTCTCGGGAACATGGCACGGGAATGTCGCAGCAACATTGGGAGGAGGAGGATCTGTTCATCAGCCAGGCTTCTCAAAAGGGGGGCAAAACTGGTGGCAAAGCAAGTAAGGGCAAAGGTGCCTACCAAGGTGCTCCGGGTCCAGGAGGCGAATGTCTTGGCAATTGGATGTGTGTCCCCCCCAACCAGTTCCAGCAGTATGGCAAGGGGTCAGGAGACGTTCGCCTTCCGAACTTCAGCACTCGCCCACCTCGCCCAAAATCTGACCCCAATCCTTGGAGCAGAGCATCCAGAACACCCTCGCCCACCTCAAGCGAGCCCAGATCGATCCAGATGTGGTTTCTCAGTTTGAGGCAGCAGTGTGTTCGGTCCGTCAGGAACGCTCCGCACAGCAACCCCCTCCCGCAGGTTTTGCGAGAAGGGAGGGCCGGCGATCAGCAACATGCAAAAGAGGCTCGAACAACTCCAGGGTGAAGTTCAGGAGATCTGTACCGTTATAGAATCCCTCCAGATCCAGAAGGATTTTCTTTTGGAGCAGGCAGACAAGGTACAGGCTGAGATCGACGCGGCCCAGCAGCAGCAGGCCCAAAGGTAACGTCAACATGTTGCAGCCCCTGATGAGGCCAAACTCATCATAGGTTGTCAGCTCTTCTCGAATTCCTCGATGGTCATCCCGATGAAGATCGCATCTTGGGAGAATACCAGGTGTGGCTCGAAGAACACGGTTTTGGAAATGAAGAGGATGAAAGGGGGGATTTTCGCACCGGGACAGAAGGCATGGACGCGACCCCCTTTCCAGGATATCTTTACAACAATAAAACTTTGGAGGGCGTGGGTGAGGAGCGCGGCTGCGCGAAGGGCCATGAGAGGCCAGCAGATGTGGACATTGAGGCGCCCCTGGCCAAGCTCCAAACCTCTGGTGCTTTTCGTGACTCGGCCCCTCCGGGAACCACCCCAGATGCACATGCGCAGATGGTGGGCTCTCGTGAAAAGAAGTCATCGGCAAAAATTAGGAGGAAGAAGGGCGAGGGGGCGCCCGCTCAGGAGGGGGGGTGGCAGGGCACAGGATGGTCAGACGCAAGTGGCAGCTCGGCAGGAGCGCACGCGCCAGTGGCCCCTCCCCAGCAGCAGCAAGCGCAGAACCTCCCGCCCCAGCAGCAGATGCAGCAGGGGCATGCGCAGGAGGGGGCGATGTCGTCGACTCCTACTGGGGGTTCTCAGGCATGGGGGGCGGCTGGGCTCCGCCGCCGGCCTCGACGTCGGCGCCGCGCCCATCTCCGCCCCTGTAACCTCTAACCTCTCCGACTTCTCCATCGCGGGGGGGGGGGGGGGGGGGGGGCCTTGTTGGGCGGAGTTGATGCAGATGCGATCCTCATTCAAGAGCACAGGTTGCGTGGGCAGAGGCATCGGGATGCCTCGTCAGCTCAGAGGAAGAAAGGATGTAAGGTTTTCCGGGCGGAAGGCTTTCCATGCATGTATGTGGGAATATCGAGCGGCGCGCTCATCTTCGCGAGGCCGCGCCGCGGTGCTTGGGCCGCCCCCGACCAGGAATCAGTAATCCCAGGAAGAGCCGCCAATTGCTTCCTGCGCACTTCCACTTTCGGAATCGTCGCCATTCGCATCGTAGATCGAAGGTCCGGGGTGGAGCGGGCGAAGAGAGCCCGGGATTCCTCAAGGCATTGGGGCAACATGCATTGAAGCATGGGCACTCCTGCATCGTAGGTGGCGGCTTTTACATCCCTTTGTCCCAGTTTCTGGAGACCGTAGCCCTCATCCAGCTTGATGGCAGAGTCCAGGCCTGGGTGAATCGCGATGTCCTCTGGGGCCTCGCAGGCCAGCGCAGCTCGCGCTCAGCAGAGCCACGCAGGACATCTTGGTAGACCATGCCAGAACGAGCGCTTGCGCGGGTTGTTGACCGTCTCACAGAAATGCGGGCGACGCACTTCAGGGGACTCACGAGCGCGGCCAGGCAGACAGCGCATTGCGAGAAATTGTTGGCTTCGCTTAGACACCCCCCCCAGCGTGGAGGGCCGTTTCGCATTCATTGGGCGGAAGGTCGCAAGCATCGTGTTCGACCTTCTCAGCTGGCATCTGACCTCCCGGGCGCAGCAGACCCAGTCTCCTCCCCCAGCGCCCCCCTCACCTTCCTCGTCCAGCTGCAGGAAGTCAGCCGGGGGAAGGACATGAAGGAGCAGCAGCAAAAGCGGGGGGGCCGGTGTGAGAGGGCATGCGAAGGGGGAGGACCATCTGTTATCATGCATCTGAAACTTGGTGGGCAGCAGCAGGAAGAGGCAACGTGCGCGGAACGCGGCCCTTTGTAGTCGCTGACGGAGCGCGTGCAGGATCAGTTGATGTCTTGGTCTCAGAAGTGGGCAGCCACCTCAGAACCCCCGCAGTGAGCCCGGACTGGTTGAAGCAGAGAGGCGCGCATGAGGTCCCCGGCCCCGTGCCCCCAGTAAAACTCCGCAGAGTAGCAGCGGGTTTCAAGGGGCGCGCGTGCCAGGCAGACGGGCGTCACCCACGGCGCGTTGGATTTTCAGGTGATGAAAGCTTGGAGGCGTTAGGTCTCAATGTTCTACTGGGCGTGCTTGGGGGCGCCCCCCCCCCCCCCCGACAAGTGCGAGCCCCCCGGCCACACTTGGCCCTCATGCACAAAGGAGAAGGCAGAAGGTGCATGGCAAGCTTTCCGCGGGCTGCTGCAGGCACTAGGAGAAGGGGCACGGGCTGGGGAAGAGGCCAGTGCCAGTCAGGGTAGAAGTCTAGAAGACACGGTATGGAGGCAAGCAGTTCGCAGTGAAGCGGCAGCTAGTGCGGGCTGCTATCTATCTAGCTAGCTGTACGATGGGATCTAAAGGCTTCTACGACACGATGGATCACTGCATTCCCTGGAAGCGCGGTAAGAGGAGCATGTGTCCAATGCGCGTCCTAATCCATTCGATCAATATGCATCGCTGGCCTCGACGGGTTCAGCTGAGCGGAGGGCGCTCTGCGCGGGTGTTTTCCGAAGGAGGGGTCGCGGCAGGCAGCGGCCCAGCGACGTGCGAAGCGAAAGCTCCCCCCCCCCGTCGTGGATGAGGTGTCATCCCCAGATTGTATCAATAGCTTGCACGCTGATGACCGCTCTCTCTTGTTCGGGCCCTTCCACGACAATAGTGCTGGGGGACCTAGTCTCGCGCGCGTTCTGGATGAAGGGGGGCTCGACGAGGTCATGCTGAAGCTGGCTTTGTAAACTATTGATATACCAGGTAGTTGCACTGCGATTGTGGACAAAGCAACAGCAGTGCTACAAGAGCTCGCTGGCGCAGATGTTCGGTCAGCGGAAAATGCGGACATCGATTTCCAGGCCGGCAAGGGTTCCGTGCAGGACAAGGCTAGAGCAGTTCACAAACGACGACATCTCACGCCCACGGCCAAAGCGAAGAAGCCCCACCGCGTGGAGGGCGTCGAGATAAAGCAAGTGAAAGGAACATTCTTCTTGACTGGAATGCGGTCCACAATTCGCTGCGGCGCGGCCGCAGCCGAATTCATCCCAGGTGAAATCCGAATGTTGAGGGCCCTTCAGGCTAAAGCTTCACTTTGGTATCAGACGCGGGCCCAGTCTGACCTCTGGTGGGCTATTGTTAGCTCAGTTGAGAAGGATCCACTGCATCTGGCGGCAGCTGGGCTCGAACGTTGCGCCGTGGAATGGTGGGGCGCGACAGCGCCGCGTCGCAGCCGCATGCGCGCCGACGCCTTGTCGCCAAATGCGTTGAATGCAGCTGTCAGGCCCCGAAACGTGGCTTGGGCAAACGACGGGGATTGCAAGCGTAACTCGTACGTGGCTACGAGCAGGCAACTGGTCAGTAACTTCCCCCACCGACTTCGAGGACTCGCAGGGCAGCCGCGCATGCCCCATCCACGTCTTGATGTTCAGGCGCTCGTGGCAGATGCATTGAACCAGACGGTCCAGGGGCATGCCGGGCCCAAGTATCCAGATGACCAGGCCTATGCCAACTGGGGGCTTTGGCGGGGGCCTTTTCGGGGAATTTTGACCAGGACATAGAGCGTGCAACACGTCAGAAGAGGCGATGCAGAGCAAATTTTTGCGGAGGATACATAGTGGGACAATTTCTTCACACTGGGGTTGCAATGTTTCAGGAGTCTGCCCGTACTGTGGCCGGGAGGGCACAATCTGCCATCGCATCTGGGCATGTAGCTTCTACGAGGAGCTCAGGCAGGAGGTGTTAGGGGACTGCGTAGCAGATGCTGTAGCAGCAGGACCAGGACATCCTCTCTTCTGCCGTCTATGGGCACCTCGTCCCGACCCTCCAGCTGTTGCAGACGACTGGTGCTTTCAGCTTTTCTGTATCCATGGGCCTTGTGACCCAGGTTTGTTGGCAGCAGATCTACTTATCTGAATTGACGGAAGTGCTTTTGGCCCAACCTGGAAAGCTCTCTCGGGCAGGCTGTGGGGCATCGCAAATCGCATTCTCAGGCCAGCTGCTACGAGCAATGCGCTCCCCTCTCCCAGGCTGGCTTCTCCAAAAATCCAGCAATGCGGGGCGTGGCAGTTTGGTTATGGCCCTGCAGGGTTCGGAACATCCCAGAACTGCCCCGTTTGTCTTCGATTTTTTAGAATCCAGGTGGGGCCATGCCTCATCTTAGGCAATAGAGCAGCAAACCATCATGCAGGGCAAGCAGCATCAGCACATGCAGTGGGACAGGAGCAGGCAGAGGAGTGGCATGCTAGTATGCGCATGCATGAGGACTTCTTGGTTGGAACAGGTATTCTGATAGACGCCTGGCCGGCCAGCGAGGGCCTTTACGATGGCCTCGAGAAACCGGTTGCCCAGAGACAGCCAGGGAGATTTGTCACACAGCATGCTTCCATACGGCGTGGGTCAGGTTTCAGATGTGAGAACTGTTTTGTAGCAGCGAAGCCAGGCGCAAAGAAGCCCGGCAGACGGCAGCCAGCAGCATTCAGGGATATTTCAACACAGGCACGTACTCAAACGCGCGTCCTGCAGTTAGGCTGGATCGAAGGCAGCGGCGACATGCCGATTGTGTTTCGTACCCAGTGCGGTGGATTCACCACAGGGGCTAAGAATGCTCCCAAGCTGCATGGCCTCTGTCCGCGTAAGTCTTCGTCGGGGCTCCGCGTGCTTCGCAAGCGCGAGTGCCAGGGCACCAATGTAACACTTCATAATGTCACCGCGTTTTTGGTAGAGTTATCTCATGTAGGAAATCAGGGCAAGGTCCGTAGCAGGGGCATGCAGGAGCGCGCCCCAACGGCCCTTCCTCCGTGATAGTTGCGCCTCAAGCTTCTGGCTGCTCTTTTCCCGCTTGGGCCCCAGAAGTTGCTATGTCGTCGTGCCCCGCGGCCGCCTGCCTCGTCTGCGAGAATTGCGCTCGCTGCGGAGGATGGATGTTCGAGCCGCGCCTCTCCTTCAATCCCCGCAAGCTGTGCGAGCGCGGGGGCAGCCGGAACCGGGGCCCTGACTTTGAGTGGACATTCGACGGCTACGACTACTCAGGGCACGGGGGTCAGCCGCGCCACGCAGGAGCACCAGTGCTACCATCAGCATCAGGAGCAGCAGGGCATGCAGGAGCAGCGGGAGTGGGCCAGCCCGTTGCGCAGGCGCCTCCAGCCCCTCCGCCTCCGTAGGCCCTGCTCAAGGCCAGACCTTTTTCAGCCCGTCTCCACGTGGAGGGGGCCAGATGGCCGCGGGCTCGCCGGAGCCAGGCCCCCGCCCCCGATGGGGCCTCCCCCGCCCCATCTGCGGAGGGGGGGGGGGGGGCTCTTCTGAGGCCCCGTCAAAGGCCTCCAGCGCTGCTGCGAAGCCCGAGGCAGCCCCCCGGGCGCCGCTCTGAGACCGCTGCGCTCAAGGCGCGTGTTAAGGGGTTGAAGCGCATCGTGGACACGCAGCGTGGCCCGCGCAGGGCAGTTTTTCGCAAGTCATTCGCCCTGTGGGGCCGCATCTCCAAGTATAAGTCGGAGTTGCGCTCCCTTGGTCAGGGCGTGACTGACGACGCCGACGCTGACCGTGACTGATAGTGCCAGGGGAACTCTCAGTCGTCGGTGCCATCGTCCCCAGTAGCAGTTGCAGTAGCCCTCGACGGGGGGCCTTGGGAAGATCACGCGGGATCTGAGGATAGGAGGTAGCAGCAGGCGGACGCTGCAAGGGCCCCCCCCTCCCCCCGCCTGCCCTGTTTTCGCGCGAGTGGCGACGGCGGCGCGGTGCAGGATCCGGGGGGGGGATCGTTTTTGTTTTTGTTGTTGTTGTCCCCCTCGTGTTTTTTTTGTTATTATATATCTCTGTCTCTCTGTTCCCCCCTCTCTCTCTCTCTCTCGCTCCCTTTCTCATTTCTCTCTTTCTTCCTTCCCTTTCCTCTCCAGAAGAGTCATGTGACTCTTCTAGGCGGCGGCCGCTCGGATCTCTGGGTTCGCTGTGGGCGCGCGCGCGTGTGCGTACGCGCGAAGAGAAGCGCGGCCAGTGTAAACCCAAGACTCATCAACGATATTGCCATACTCCCTCCCTCCAAATTCCTTTTCCATGTGCCTCTACGATCGCCATCGTTGATGGAAGGGCTCAGTTGGAATATAACTGTTCGACAGTCCGGAACACTACCAAGTGCAATTTCTGGGACACCAGCGTCGCGAATAACCGCTACTGTTGCGTATTGACGATCCTGAATCGTGCGGGACCACCGTGTCTCGGACTTTTTCACCGCCGCGAACCAACGTGACAGTTGCGCCGTGATGTTCCGACATCGTGCCAACCAAAAAAAACATTTGTTACTGACGTTCGCTATGGGATCCCTTCAACTTGATGTGGAACTCTCAAGACACATGATCACGGCGCTAAGGCGATTACCACATGTTTGAAACGAACCGCTTTCCCTCTGTGAAGCTCTTGCAAACTTTTCAGTCGAATGTGCACGGCGCTACGGCGAGAGTCAAATTTTGAAACCGACCCGCCCTCCATTAATGAAGCTCATGCAACGTGTTAACACGAATGTGCGCCGCGCTAAGGCAAGGGCCGCATTTTGAAATCCATCCGCCCACCATGGGTGAAACTGCTGCACATTCCAAGCTTCAGGATCGTAAGTAGCGAGGAGGTCTCGGGCGAACCCGCCGGCCCGCCCTTTCGACCGGTGTCCCGGTGCGACAAGGAGGGGTTAGTCATGATGAAGAGGGATGAAAAAGGAGGAGGAAGAGGAGGAGGAGGAGGAAGAGGAGGAGGTAGTTTTCGTCGGTTGTGGTCTTTCAGGCTGGGGCTGTCTCAGCTGCTGCCGCCGCTTTGTCGTAGTCGCCACGGGTGGGGGAGAGGGACGGGTGTTTTTTTTTCGTCGGCTGTCGGCTCTCATGCGGAAGGTTCGTCGCGGCGGCGGCGGCGGTCGGCTGACGTCCAGGTACAATAAAGAATCACAACCACACCTAGGTGGATTTTTCGGGAGGTCCCCTTGGAGGAGAGCCCAACGACCTCGACATGATTACTTTGGTTGTGGTTGTGGTCCATTCGGCCGTTCTGGGACGCCACATCGACCACAACCATAACGAAGTTTTTAGTGTAGATGTAGCTGCTGGTGACAGAGTAAAGGTCGACACGTTTGCTGCGGCCATTCTGCCGTTGAATTGTGGGTACGCTTGCTGCCCGTGCCAATTGAAACGTGCGTACGTTTGCGGCGATCTTGCTGTGTAGCTGGCGGTGGCAGTTGAAGTGTGGGTACATTTGCGGCCTTCCTGTGTAGCTGCTGGTGGTAAATAAAGTGTGCGTATATCTGCTGTGGCATTTCTGTCCTGAGATATTGGTATGTTTGTTGCCAGTGGCAATGGGACTGATGGCACGTTTGCTGCCCTCCTGTCGTATGGCTGCTGGTGTCAACTGAAATTTGGCTACGTTTGCTGCGGCTCTCATGGCTCAACGGCCCCCCCCCCATGGTGCTTGGCACGTCTGCTGCAATTGTGTGGCATCGCTGCTGATGGTTGTTGAAATGTCTGTATGTTTGTTGCGGCCCTTAAGTCGTTGAAATGTCGTTGCGTTTGCTTGAAACGTGGGTGCGTTTGCTGTCACTCTGTGGTGGCAGCGCCAATTGAAATTTGGGTACGTGTGCTCCGCTTTACGATTCCCATCCTCGTGGTTTCACGATTTAGCCCCCCTCATGGTTTCGCGACTGGTATGTGTGCTGCCTGTGGCAATTGAAATGTTGGCGCGCTCTTTGCCATCATTTCGTATAGCTGTTGGTGTCAACTAACATGTGGGTACGTTTGCTGCGGCTCTCATGGTTCCACGACCCATCCCCCATGGTTTTGGGCACGTTTGCGGCACTCTTGTGGCATCGTTGCTGATGTTTTGCTCGACATGCTGCGGCCCTCCTGTCGTTGAAATGAGGGGTCGTTTGCTGCCGGCGTCAGTTGACACGTGGGTACGCTTGCTGTCGTTCTGCGGTGTCAGTAGCAATTGAAATGTGGGTGCGTTTGCTGCGGCCCCCTGCCGTTCTACGGTTGTCCCCTTTATGGTTTCAAAATTTACCCCCCCTCATGGTTTCGCGATTGTCCCCTCTGGTTGCCCGACTCACTCCCTCATGGTTTCACGGCTGCCCCTGGATGCATTTAGCCTCTCCACTGTTTGAGGATGTCTCGAGCGGAACCTCACTGTCGAGTTTTGGGTGCGTTTGCTGCTAATGGCATTTGACATTTTGGTACGTTTGTAGTGTAGGTGTAGCTGCTGGTGACAGGAAACGTCGACATGTTTACTGCGGCCCTTCTGCCGTTGAACTGTGGGTACGTTTGCTGCCCGTGGCAATTGAAATGTGGGTACGTTTGCGGCGGCCTTGCTGCCGTTTTGCGGTTGTTCCCCATGGTTTCACGATTCGTCTCCCTTCATGGTTTTGCGATTGTCCCTTCATGGTTTCTAGACCATCCCCCTCATGGTTTCACTGATGCCCCCAGGTGTATCCAGCATCTCCACTGCTTGAGGATTTCTCGAGCGGGACTTTCGTGGTGAAATGTGGGTACGTCTGTTGTCCATGGCATCTGACATCTGGGTACGTTGAGGATGTCTCGAGCGGGACCTTCATGTTGAAGTGTTGGTACGTGTGCTGCTCATGGCATTTGACATCTGGGTACGTTTTTTGTGTATGTGTAGCTGCTGGTGAAACGTGGTTATATTTGCTGCGGCCCTTCTGCCGTTGGACTGTGGGTGCGTTTGCTGCCCGCGGCAGTTGACATGTGGGTACTTTTGTGGCGATCCTCCTGTGTAGCTAGCTGGTGGTGGCAGTTGAAATCTGGGCACGTTTGCCGCGGTCCTCCCGCCGCTGAACTGATTGAATGAAGGCGCGCGCGCGCAAGCTCAGAGAAGCGGCGCTCCCCTCCCGACAGGTTCTGGACAAAAGGCTTGAGACATCCTCAAAACATCAGCTCCAGAAGGGGCTCCAAACTAGCATTATCTAGGAATCGCTCCCAGAGAGTCTCAAAACGGCCCCAGAGAGCCCCCGAAGGCTCCCCAGGGGACCCCTTAAGTGCCCCAATATGCCCCCAAGAGGCCCCGAAGAGCGCCCGAAGAGGCCCGGGGACTGCCTAAGAGGGCCCCAAGACGGCCCAAGGCAGCCCAAGATGGTGCCAAGTTGGGCTGAGAGAGCCCTCATTGAACCCTAAGACATGCCCAGACAGCCCAAGAAGACCCAGTAGCCCCACAGAGGACCCCGACTTGCCCCCAAGATCCCCCCAGGATACCCCAAGATGGTCCTGGACGGCCTCAACAGCCCAGAGGGTAGCCTCGAAAGATCACGAGGACCCCTCTCTTCTTCGACATCATTTTCATCGGGCGCCTAATCGTTCTTTTTCGGCGTCGTCGTCTTTCTTTTTATTTTCTTATGTTTCTTATTCTTATTCTCCATATCCAAAGGACGGGGTTATTGTTATTCTCTGACCGCGCAGGACCTTTTCCTTCCCTCCTCCCTCTCTGCACTGAAAATGGTGATGATGATGATGATGATGATGATGATGATGATGATGATGATGATGATGATGATGATGATGATGATGATGATGATGCTGATGCTGATGATGATGATGATGATGATGATGATGATGATGATGATGATGATGATGATGATGATGATGTCGACGATGATGATGATGATGATGATGATGATGATGATGATGATGATGATGATGATGATGATGATGATGATGATGATGATGATGATGATGAGATGATGATGATGATGATGATGATGATGATGATGATGATGATGATGATGATGATGATGATGATGATGATGATGATGATGATGATGATGATGATGATGATGATGATGATGATGATGATGATGATGATGATGATGATGGGCTGTTCTCGAAGTGTAATCGTAGAGCGAGGGAGGGCCGTGCGGTCTGTCTGCATCCGCGACGGCTCAAGCCTTTTCTGTGAGGGCCCCAGGAGGCCCACTCGCGAGGGCTCGTGCATGCGCCCGGTGGCTCGCGGCGTGACGCTCGTCGTGTTCCACGCCTGCGCCGCCTGGCTGGGTCGCCTGTGTGGAGGCGCCCGACCGCCGCCGGCGGTGCCAGTGGTCCCTGAGGCGCCGCGGCAGGCGCCTGCTCCCGCGCCGCCAGCGCGGGGCTGCCCGGCGGCGTCGCCGCCGCTCGCCGCGCAGGTCGAGGACCTCTGCGCGGCTATCGCCCAGTGCCCTTCAGCGCTGGGCCAGCCTGCCTGGTACGCCTGCCCCGACCCTTGCCCGGCCTGCCCCGAGCCGGAGCCTGGGCGCTGGTCGTGGGGCGGCGAGTTGGGCTTCGGGCTGCTCGCGCTGCTGCTGTGGGAGGTGATCACCCGTTGCGTGGCCGCTGCCTGCGGCCTGGCGCGCCGCTTCGTCTCGGGCTGGTGGAGCTCGCTGCGCGGGCTGCCTGCTGATCGCACGCCGACGCTCTCGCTGGAAAACGTCCAGGACCGTAGGCTACCTCGTGGACGCGGACGGGTTCTGACGCCAGATGAATATCGGCGATGAGGTGCTTGTGTCGTGCGCAGTTGCAGGTCCTCCTCTTCTCCATCGCCGCGTGGTGGCGCGGGTCAGCGCCGTGCAACGTTTGCACGCTGCCGTGGTCACGCCTGACCACGATCTCTTCGTGGAGCACTCCACGGCGGACAACGCGGACATTTCGGCTTGGCATCTGCGCGGTCCAGGAGGAGCCACGCCGGCGGCGGCCATGGGTCAGCCGATCTATGACTCCAGCCGCCGCTGTCGGTCGGTGAGTTCTTTGCCTTCGCGGCGGAGGCGGACCGCCTCATCCTGGCCCACGACGCTCAGCTTGGAGCTGGCGGCGGCGCGGCCATCGGAGGTCCCGCGCCCCCAGGCGCTGCAGGTGGCGGTGGAGGCCTTGGAGTGGCGGGGGGGCCAGGAGGCGGCTTGGCGGCTCTTCTCGGAGGGGGCGGAGCGGCGGCAGGAGGAGGCGGCGGCGTTGCGGCTGGGGGCGGAGGCGCTGGGGCGGTGGTGCCTGCGGGTGCTGCTCCTGGTGGAGCCGGCGGTGGCATGGCGGGTGCCGCCTTGGCGGCCGCAGGCCCCCCGGCCACGGCCGCAGCGGCTGGTGGCGGACCAGCGGCAGCAGCTGGGGCCGCGGCGGGCGGAGACGGACATGCTGGGCTTGCTGCAGCTCTCGCGGACGGTGGCGGAGGAGGTGTCCTTCCTGCACCAGCTCCAGGGGCGGGGGCTGGCCCCTCGGACAGCCGCGCGCTGGCCGTGCGTTACGACGCGAACGGTCAGAGGCACAGGTCCTTCGCGGACGCCGTGGCGATCCTGGCCCCAGCCGAGTGGCGGGGCTGGCCCGTGCCAGGGCCGCGAACGGTGGCTTGGAATGCTCGCTTCATGTTCGAGAATGGCGGCAGCGCTCCTGGCCATCGCGCGCAGTGGAGGTCGATCATCAGGCTCGCGCTGGACGACATCACGGTCTCAACCCACCATCATTGTCCGACAAGACACCCTCGACCCCATACAAGCCTTGGGGGGGTCTTGGGGGGCCTGGGGCGTAGTGGCCCCTGGGCGGAGACCCATGGTGGGGCCATGGGCGCTTCCCGTTCTTTCCTGTTGTATGAAAAAAATGGATGAGGAGTGAGGGGGGAGGACCAATAGGGGCGGAATAGATATCGGGGGAGGGGGGGGCAGGAAATGGAGGTGCTGGGAGCGGGCTTCGTCGTGCGTCGTCGTCGTCGTCGTCCTCGGTCGGTCGGTCGGTCGGTCGGTCGGTCGGTCGTCGTCGTGGTCGTCGTTGTAGTCGTGTTCGTCGTCGTCGTGGTCGTCGTCGTGGTCGTCGTCGTCGTCGTCGATCGTCGTCGTCGTCGTCGCGGTCGTCGTCGTGGTCGTGGTCGTGGTCGTCGTCGTCGTCGTCGTGGTCGTGGTCGTCGTCGTCTCCGTCGTCGTCGTCCTCGTCGTAATCGTCGTCGTCGTCGTCGTCGTCGTCGTCGTCGCGGTCGCCGCCGCCGTCGTCGTCGCGTCCGTCGTCGTCGTATCCGCCCTTCCCACGTCGTCGTCGTTGCCCCGCTGTGCCGCCCTCGCTCCGCCTGCGAGCCCTTTGGGTTCAGGGCCGCGTCGCGGGCGCCAGGGGGAGGCGCTGCAAGGGCGAGCAGCCATGCCGCCCAAGGGGGTCGCCAAGGTCCCCTTCGAGCACCGCGTGCTCGCGAGGCTCCTGCTGAAGCAGGAGCGCGCGCCTCCCCCCCATTCGCGTCGTCGTCGTCGTCGTCGTCGTCCGCGCCAGGAAGTGACGTTCGACACGGTGGAGGAGGAGGTGAAGCTCAAGGCCGTGCAGAAGGTCCACGGCATCTGCCTGGACTTGTTCGCGGCCCGCCGCGCGCGCGGGGGGAGGGGGCCTGATGATGGAGGCGGGAGGGGGTGGAGGACGACGGCGGCGGCGGTGGCGACGTCGACGACGACGACGACGAATACGACGACGACGACGACGACGACGAGGTCCGCTCGACGACGACGACGACGACGGCGACGACGGCGACGACGACGACGACGACGACGCCCGCACGACGATGGCGGCGACGACGACGGCGACGACGACGTCAACCCGACGATAACGACGACCACGACGACGACGCCCTCCCCCCACCCGAGAGGCCCCCGACAAGATCGACACGGTGGCCGTGGTGACGAAGCGCAAGCTCGAGGACATCGCGCCGCGCCCGAGCAGCAGGAAGAAGTCAAAGCAGGTGGAGGCGGCGGTGAAGAGCATGAATGAGGATCCAGAGTTTCCGAGTGCAGTGAAACAAGTTTCAGATATTCCCCCGAGTTGGATGTTCGGAGTTTTTCGGAAGTGCACGGCCCATGATATTCCAGCTATCAAGATTCAGCACGCGTGCAGCTCGGGGCCCCTTCCCATGCGGCACGTCGTGCAGTATCTTGCGGGTCCCGTGGCCGTAGGTATGTTCGAGCTCGCCGAACCGTCTTTCGGAGCCCCTCCCCTCCCGAAATCGGCTCGCCCTCCCCTCCGCCCCCGCCGCCCCTCTACGATTCACCCGTGATCTCCACCTTCTTCCCTCGCCCTCTCCCTCTGGCCCCCCCTCGCCATCTCTTTCTCCCTCCTCCCCCCTCTATTCCTTTGTTTCCCCTCGCCCTCTCCTTCAGCCCCTCCCCCATCGCATTCCCCATCTGCTCCTGAGCCAGGTTTGCATCCAGCTGCGCCGATCACGGCTGAGATGCGCAAAAAGGACGTGTGCGCCAGGTGGCTCATCGGTTTGATCAAGGGCCGCGCGCTGATTGACAAGGGCCGTGGCTTCTTCAATGACTGCGTCAGCGAAGATGGCGTCAGCTTCCGCAGTCCGCACTGCGTGTTCGTGCACAGGGTGGAGGAGGTCCAGCAGCAGCCACCTGCTGAGCAGGATCGTGCGCCTTGCTCGCCATCGTCGTGGTCGTCGCCGTCGTCGTCGCTGCGGCGAGGGGTGCTTCCACCCTCCATGCGTCCCCCGATCCATCCCCCCTCCGCTCCTCATCGTCTTTCGTCGGCGCGAGCCTCTCCGCGCCGCCCCGCACTCCCCCCCCCCCCTTCCGCCTACGCTGGCGCCACAGTGCGAGGGAGGGGCGGCTGGAGACGACGGCGATGGCCCTGGCGACGGCGAGGGGCGCGGGCGACGGCGGCGACTGCAAGGACGGCGCGTGCGGCGACGTCGAAGTCGACGGCGACGACGATGACGTCCGCGACGACGGCGGCGAAGACAACGGCGACGACGTCCACGGCGACGGCGGTGACCGCGACGACGTGCAGCGACCGCGACGGCGACGACGACGATCGCCACGACGACGACGACGGCGGCGACGACGACGACGATCACGACCAACACGACTACGATGACCCGCGCCCCAATCGCCTCAGGACGCGATGGAGGGCGACCAGGCCGCGACGATCTTCAGGGAGCACCACATCTTCAACAACATCACGCAGAAGGACAAGGTGGTGGACGACGACTTCCCGACAGGCCAGAGCCGCCTCCCACCCCGACGGAGGATTATGAGGGGTGATCTTGATGAGGGATGGGCTAGGTCGACGAGGGGTGCGCTCGGGCGGATGACCTCGCTCGACGAGGGATGGCCATCGTGGGGAGTGCGCGTGCCGACGTAGGCTACTGGCGGGGGATGGGTAGGATCTAGGACGTCGGTATCGGCCGGGTGCTCTCCCGAGGGCTCCCGCGAGGGCGCGAAGTTACTCGCGCGTCGCGCTTCGCGCTCCTCACTCCCCTCTCCCCCTCTTCGTCCTCCTCTTCTCCCCTTTGGAGGGCGGTGCGAGAGCGCGCAGTTATTCGCGCTTCGCGAAGCGCGTGGCGCGACGTTAGGGGCCCTTGTCTCCTGGCCGAGGAGGGCCGACTGGGCTCGACATCCGTAGCCTTTTCGGTTCGAGTTGCGATCTTCGCATCTCTGCGTCGCTCGACGGCCCAGTGCGGCCGCGCGACCGATCGTGCCCTCTTCGCGGCGTTTCGCGAAGCTCCATGTCGTCGCAGGGCCCGCAGGCGGACCGCGCAGGGCCCGAGGCGGCGCGGAGGGGGCGGTCGCGGTCGCCCTCGGCGAGCCATGCAGTCAGGATCGCGTCGGCGCACGCCAAGATCGCGTCGCTGGAGCGCCAGCTCCGCGAGGCGGGGCGGTGGGATATGGGCGGGGGGCCTCCAGGAGGAAATGGCGTCGAGGATGCGGGATGGGGGTGGATGGGGGAGGAGGGCCGACCCTAAGGATAAGGAGGGGGAGGATGGGGGGTGGAGGGAGATGCCTCCTCACGTTCATTCCCCTTCCTCTTCCTCCCCCCACGTCCCCATCTTTGAAGCCATTCCTCCTCCCCTCTCCTCCTTGAGGTCCTCCTCATCTTCTTCCTCGTCCTCCCTCAACGCCCTCCCCTTACTCCTCCCGAGGTGGAGGGGGAGGGGGCGGGGGTCGGTGATGGGGGAGGGGAAAGCGAGGCACTTCGCCGCATCGACGCGCTCGAGCGCCGCGTGTCGACGGTGGAGAGCGAGATTAACTTCTCGCCTGCTGCGTGCGATGGGCAGCGCTACGAGTTCGAGGGGGCGATCTGCGAGGGGCGGCGGGAGATCGCGCGCATCGCGCGCAACAGCGGCAGGGGCTCCGCGAGCTGCCAGAGCGAGTCGGACTAGATGCCCAGGCCGACACCCAGCCCGACGTCCAGCCCGACGCCCAGCCAGACGCGTCATTTTTTGGAGCTCCTGGCAAAAAAAAAAAAACGCTCAGCACGATGATGACGGGGGCGAGTCTGAGTCACGATGGGCGGGGGGGATGACGAGGTGGGAGTGGCGATGTGGACGAGGCGGGCGGGGCGGTGATGGTGACGACGACGACGATGAAGATGACGACGAGGGGTGCATAGGGGCGCGGGCGATGACGATGATGATGAACTTGAGGGGGCGGGGGTGGACGATGATAAGGGTGAGGAGGAGGAGGAGGCCCAAGTTGCGTGCCCTCTTATCTCCCATATCGCTCTCCCCCCTAACCCCCCCTATCCCACTTGCCCCCCATGCCTCCCGTCCTTCCTCGCCTCCCCTGGCCCTGCCCATCCCGCGTGTCACCCTTGCCCCATCCCTTTCCTGCTTATCCTCCTGGCCTTCCCCCTGCTCATAATTTTCATCCTTCTCCTCGCCCCCCCCCTCATCCTCGGGCTCTTCGAACTCGCCCCTCGCCCGCCCAACGTCCATTCATTCATTCCCTCGCCCCGCTTCCCCCCCGTGCTCTCACAGTGAAGCTCTCCCACTCTCGCTTCTCTTGGTCCATCCTTTTTCTTTCGCGTCGTCGTCGTCGCCGAGCTGCCGCAATCGTCGTCGTGCATGCGTGTGTTTCCGCTGGCGGTGCAGTCGAGTTCTAATGGCGCGTGCTGGCGCGCACGCCCTGCGTGCTGCGTAGCTGCTCACATGCCTCTCGTCGCAGCCGTCGCCGTCGTCGCCCCCGCGCCCCGCCGCGGTGCCAGGCAAGCCCATCCTGGACAACTACAGCGAGGACTCGGCGTACGTGGTCATCTGCGGGAACAACCAGAAGATCTCCAAGCTGGCCGCCGAGGCCACGAAGGGGGCCAGGAGGGTGGCGGCCGCCAAGTCCGCCAAGCAGCAGGCTCAGAAGTCAGCGGAGGATTTCCTCGCGTCGCACCAGGAGCAGAGGGCGGAGGCGGTGATCTGCGTCGACGCGACTGTTGTCGACGCGTCCAAGCGCCGCCGCCGTGCATCGGCGCAGGGGGCCGTGGGTGCCTCTCTCTCTTTGGTCTCCGTGGGCGCTCCTGGCACGGCGACGTGATCACGTCGCGAGGCGAGGTCTGATCTCACGTCGGCCGTCCTGCTGCGATCGGCGGCCCGCGCCTCGCGGGGCTGTTTCCATTCAGCGGGGGGCGCGCGTTTTCCGCCATCTTCGGGCTTGGAGGAAGGCGGCGCGGATCGGCCTCCCAGGAGCGCGGGTCGATTTGGATCGGCTTAGTGACGCAGTTTCGAATTTCAGACTTGCTGCAGCTAGTGCGTTGCCGAGGGTCTTGCTGGAGCCACGTCGTGTCTCGATGAGTCGAGGGAGGTCGGGTGCTCTGGTTCACCCCAACCTCCCGTTCAGCCACTCATAACCAGTTCGTTGCACATGCAGGGAAGGGTGGGAGTCGGGCTGGGAGTGTGGGCGGGCCTGTGAGGGCGGATGAGGAATGCGATGGGATGGGGTTTTGCGATTGCAGGGGTGGCGAACATGATGATGAGGAGCATGCGGAGACTGTCTCATTTGAGGGGTCGGGGGTTGTCGTATCCTTGGGCACGGCTCTTGCTTGGCATATCATAGCATTCGTCGTCGGCTTGGAAGGTGCTCCAGTATGATCCTACATGCGTGCACGTGACAGGAGTTCGGTTTGCACGCCCTGCGTCGGGCGTGATCTTCTGGCGGCGCTGCGGTCACTAGCTGCTAGTGCGGAGCGCATCGGGGAGCTGAAAAGGCAGGTGGAACGTCTCGCCTCGGCCACTGGCCAGCGACCCTCGCATCTGCGGTTCGGTCGGACGCCCCCGAGTCGCGGGGCCATGCTTGTGATCGAGTGTAAGCGCGGCGCGCCAGCGCCCCCGCTTCGCTGGCACTCCCCCCGTGGGCCCCCATCTCCGCCAACCCCTGTCGCCCTCCGGGCTCCGTGCCGTGCTCTCCCTTGGGCCCTTCTTCCTCCTGCACCCCATCCACTTCATCTCATTCGCGCTTCTCCCGCTACCCTCAGCGCCCGCCCTCGCCGTGCCCCCGCGGCCCTGCGAGGCGGCATCGATCGGTGGTGGCGAGGGGTGCCTTTCTCAAATGGTCGTGGTCGTGCGGGTCTGCCCCTCGGTCCAGGGTCAGTCCCCTTCCCTCGCGATCGGTTGTAGTATCATGTCTTTGATCGGAGGGGCCTCGGCTGCGCGTTGCGTCGGGCCCCGCGCAGAGGGCCCTCAGGTCGTGTAATTCCCCATGGTGTGCTTGCACTCGGGATCGCGTTTCATGGGCCTGGGGTCGCAGACAATTGGGATCGTGGCGCATGACTTACATCGCAGCGGATGCCCCTGTGCCGCGTATCTTTCACGATCTAGCATGCGCCCCATCTCAAGCACGGCGCGTCGCAAACCACATGCTCTCGCATTGCATATCGCATGGGGGGGGGGGGGCGTGCACTAAGTAACCCAGTGGGGTCCACGCTGGCGTTCATCGATCATGGCAGGTAGGCCCTCGAATGCACGCCGACATGCGTGATGTTCTCAAGCGTGTAGTCCCCTTGGTCGAGGGCAATCGCCTCAACGGCTTCGCGTCCGATGTCGGATGCCAGCGGAAACAAAGCTTACGCATATAACCGCCAGCCATTTTGGCTGGAATGTTTGGAGAGGCAGGTGACGCCTCAGCATGGCTCTCCGAGCTAGCGCGGATGTTTACACGATCGTCTGTGACTACTCGGCGGATGGCGCCGTGTCGCAACAGTACCTCTTGAATAAGCTGACGCACGAAGCGGCGAGGCTGCCGACGGATAAGGATATTGGCTTCTTTTGCTTTCTCTCGCTGGTTCAATCGGCCATTTGGCCAGCTTGGGTTGCGCAAATTTCGTTCATGGCGTCGCCGCAGTTAGAATGCGGGGGGTGGGCAGTTTCACCCATGCGTCTACTGCGGGGGAGGGAGCGCAGGAGGAGGGAGGACAGATGGGGATGAGGATGAGGAGGGTTGCTGGTTCACTCTCTGAAGTGGCCCCGAGGGGGAACGTGGGGAGCACTAGGGCGAGGAGGAAGGATGCGCGTTGCACCCCCCTGCCCCCTCGTCGCTGCCGTTCCCCATCGTCGCGCCCAGGAGTGGGCGCTGTGGCAGGACGACGGTGACGGCGAGGATCCGAACGCGGTGAAGCTCTGCGAGGTGGTGCCGAAAGGCGAGGACGACGAGAGCCCTGGCATCTTCGCCCAGAGCTTCATGAAGGTGGCAATGTATCAGGACGACAATGGCGTCTACACTGCTGTCTCGCCCTCAGGCGAGCGCCTGCTCTTCTACGACCTTCGGGGAGCTCACCACATGAGGAACGTCGAGCTCGTGCCCGCGGGCCCTGGCAGGGCGCCCTTGTCGGTTGCGGCTGCTGTGTTCGACCACCACAGCGCGTTCGGCCACGTGTGGATCGACATGTGTAGTTTCGCAAAGACGTTAGGCATGCCAGGTAAGTGCGCGTCTGGATCCAAGTGGTTCCACGCGAGCCTCAAGCCTTGGGTTGGCATTGCCAACAGGATGGGTCTCGGCCCGTTGGCCGCCAGGCGGTCGCAGCCGTGCAGCGTGGGCGCTGGTTTTGCCGACCCTGATCGGCCGTTGCTCGTGCCGACCGTGTCTGTCAGGCTCCTGCTCGCGATCATTACCCGCAGTGCTTTCTCCAAGTGCAACAAGCAGGGCAGGTTGAAGGACGAGGTCAACAGGCAGGCGCTGTCCACGGTCTACGAGCATATGTTCGAGATGTTGCCGTCGGATTTCATTATTTCCATGCGGGCAGATCCTGGCCCCATCAAGGATTGCCATGGTTTTTTTCCCTTCGGTCCAGATGTCTTGTTTCGCTGCACGGGCGATCGCGCGTTTGCTGTGCATGCGCAGCGCTCGTTGTTGGCCCCGTGCCCCTCGCGAGCGCACGAGGCATCATCCAGGGCAGGTGCGAGTGCGCGTGGAGGGGGTGGGGGATCGGCGCATGTCGCATCGGGGCTAGCCACCGCTCTTCCTGTCGCTCGTGCCCCATGGGGGAGTCTCACCGATGGCGCCGCGGGTGTCCTCGGTGAGAGGATGAGGATGATTAGGATGAGGATAGCAGCGAGGGGTGAGGATGAGAGGATGAAGGTTAGGATTCGGATGAGGATCGTCTTCCCCAAGGTGAACGTGCAGCCCCGACGTTTCCACGCGCGCCGCTCGCAGGGCGATCTGCATGCGCGCGGAGACGTCGGGGCTGCACGGTCACCCTGCGAAATCATGGTTGCAGTCCGCTGCTCGGGTGGCGGGGGGACAGGGGAGGCTGGTGACACGATCGTCGGCGCGATGCCTTGGGAGCTGAAGGTGATGGGCGGCGTCGTCGACGTGTCGGGCGTGAGCGCCTGCGCCGAGAACTCCCCCTCGGTCGTCCGCGCGACGGGCCAGATCCAGGAGTTGCTGGACATGAACCGCATGCCCCTCCGTGTCTTCTTCAGGCGCCTCATGAACTTGAGCGCGGAGAATAAGTCGCAGTTGCACTTCCGCTTCGCGACGCAGGTGCCGAGCTTAGGTTTAGTTGCCGCGTGCTTCGCCGCGTCCGCAGCGACGCGCAGCACGCCGCAGCGCGGGCGGGCGGGTGGGCGGCGAAGGGGGGGGGGGGGGGGAGAGTTGTAGCTCAGGCTCGGCGGGGGGCACGTCATGTGGGATGGAGGTTGCCGCTCGGGCTGGGAACGGGCGCAGGCCGCGTCGACGCGGATGGCATTGCCAGTTCCCGCCAACGTTCGATGGGCGGATGGGTGCGAGGTCAGCGGCAGCAGATTCTTTTTCTTATCATCCCGATGCTACTTAGGTGCTGTGGGACATCGGCGGCCGCCTGGATGAGATCCTGGCGCAGGGCTGCCGCGTCCGCGGGCCCGACTACGAGCTGCGCACCGCGGGCGAGGGCGGCAGTGACAGCGCCGCCACGACCGACGTGAAATGCTACGACCCGAAGAACTGGAGGTCCACCGAGCGGGAGCTGTTGCGCTACGTCGCCGCGAGCCGCCAGTCCATGGAGGACGTGTGTTTTTTTTTTTTGCCCCCCTTCCTTACGAGCGCAGCTTTGGGCGGGGGCATCGGTGCGTCGTGCAGGGGGGCGATGGGCCGTTGCCGATTCGACGGGCGACGGTGGTGGCTCGTGCTTTCAGTGCCTATGCAACGGCAGCTTGTGCCACTCCCCCGAGCCTCGATCCCCAACTGCACTACCACACGCAATATGTGATGCCAGTGGGCTCGCATGTGTCTCCTCTCGGCCCTTCATTTCCCAGGCGCGCCTCCCTCTCTTAAAGTCCTGCCCAATGCTTGCGCCATCCACCCCGCCCCCGATGCTTTAGTGCAGCCGCCCACCCAGCCCGCCCATGAGATATGTCCGCGCCCGCTGTCCATCCGAATTTCGGTGGGGCTCCGCAGGTGACGATCGGTCGAACGCGCGATGGGGGGGGGGGTGCGAGCGCGTGATAATGCAATGCGCTTCTGCATCATGTGCCCGCCATCGTCATTGACGTCGTCGTAGTCGTGGTCGTCGTCGCGGACGTCGTCGCCGTCGTCGTCGTCGTCGTCGCCGTCGTCGTCGTCGCGAGCTTCGCGTTTGCCTCCGAGGCTTTACCTTCGCAGCCCGTCAGCTACCCATTGGGTGGCTCATGTATTGAGGTCGGCCAGTGTGTCTCGACCGCTCCCAGTCCCGATCGCAGCCCTCGCATAGTTGCCTCCTCATTTCCTTTCCCCCGCTCCCCAGGGCCCGAGACAGGCGCTGTCTTTTTGGATTCGCCCATCCTCCAGGCATCCGCTTCGCCATACCTGTCCACTCTTGCTCTGCCGCTCTCCCCCGCCCCCTCCTGCCACCTCCCCCCGCCGACTGGGGCCTCTAGCCATCGCGGCGTCAGGGCAGCCGCACCATCTCCATCGCGGGGCCCGACGCAACGAAGGTGGGAACGGACTTCGCGGTGACCATGTCCATCATGATGAACACCGAGAACGGCGCGGCATGCGTTTGCTTGCCCCAGGTGTTGTTGCGGGGATGGCGGCGGGGGTCGGGCTTTTGGGCGAGCGTTGCACGAGGGCGGCCGAAGGGGGCGAGGCGGCGCCAGCGCCGAAGAGAGGGGGGGGCGATGGCGGCAGCGGGCGCTGACGGATGGGACATCGGGCGAGCCAGCGGGGAGGAGGAGGGGTGGTCCCGTGCTTCCTTCTTCGTCGTCGTCGTCGTCGTTTTCGTCGTCGTCGTCGTCGTCTCGTCCTTCTCGTCCTCCTCGTCGTCCTCGTCCTCCTCGTCGTCCCCATCCCTATCCCATATCGCCCTCGCCGTCCTCCTCATCGTCGTCGTCCTCCTCGTCCTTCTCATCCTCCTCATCCTCCTCGTCCTCCTCGTCGTCCTCATCCTCCTCGTCCTCCTCGTCCTCCTAGTCGTCCTCATCCTCCCCGTCCTCATCCAACTCGTCCTCCTCGCCGTCCCCGCCGCCCTCCCCTTCCTCCTCGTCGTCTTCTCGCTTTTCCTGGCGCATCCCTCCCCCTCCCAGCCTGCCTTAGCCTTCATTTCGCTTGTGCCCCGCCCCTCATCCCTCCCGCCCCCCGCCCCCTCGCCCGTCCTCCTCCTATCTCCCTCGCCCTCCTCTCCCTCACCCCTCACTCCTCGCATTGTCATGGACAGTCCCGCGCGCGTGTGCATGTGCAACGTGATGGGCACCATGCGCATCATAACGTACGCGCCGTTTGCCACAGTAAGCGTTGAGGTGCGAGCTAGCAGAGCGATGCGAGCATGCGCGGTTTGCAATGTAGACGCGTTTAGGGCCAGTCATAGTGTAAATATGGGTTCTTATGGTTCCGCCCACTTTTTTTGTTTGGCGGGGGCTCTTCCTAGTTCGTGCGCGCCAGGCCGCGAAGGCTAATGGGTTCTTGACGGATGCCACAATTGCGCCGCGCTTATACTTATATTGGTACCGTTGCGCAGGGGTTTTCTAAGTGCGGCGTTCTAGCGCGTTGGGCTTATTCTGTTGTATTGTTTTATGTTGCATTTTGTTGTTATTTCTTGGGGTTGGTGTACTTGTACCCTAAACGCCCGGTGCCATATGTCAAGTTTCGCCTAGCCCCTACGCCCCATCCGCCAGAGGGGCGTCCCAAGTGAACTCGTTCACTTGTGACTTCCTGGCGCGGCTCCCATCTGCCCTCTTATGTTTTGCGTCGCCGCCTCACTGCGCCCCACAGTGCAAGCCCGTCTTCCACGATGGGTTCTCGCCGTTGCATTTTCCATTGCATGCCATCAAATTGCGTTAAACATGGTCGGCCGATTCAATGCTACACCGCCCGTGCGTCAGCCTCGGCCCGCGCGCCTTAGCATGCGCCTCCGTCTGCATGTCTGTGCGCGCGGCCTTTCGCTATGTTCGGCATGCGCGCGTGCGCGGGTCGCGAAACCGCCCTGCGCGGCGCGCAGGCCCGCGGGCCGTTTCGTCGCCACGTCGGCGCGCCCCTCGCTCGCGTCGTCGCCCCATGGGCTCCCGACCGATAGGGCCAGTGCCAGCGTTCGCGCTCATTGTTCCCGCTATCTCGACACGCCGCGCGCGCGCTTCGTTGTTCCTCATGCGGGGCCGACCAATGCCCCATTGCATGGCCCCGCATGTTTGCCCCGCGGCGCTTCGGCGCACCCCTCGCGCGGGGCCCCGCCGAAATCGCCAGTTGGAACGCCTTCGCGCGCCGAGTCTGGGATTCCCTTCTTTTCGGCCGTTCGTTGTTTCCCGCGCCCTCTCCGCCTCCTCCTGCCCGCTTCCAATTCGCCTGCCCGCGAGAGCGAAACTGCCCGCCTCCAGAGGCGGGCATTCAAGCGCGGCTCCGCGCGCAGCCGCGCGCTACGCCGCGCCCAGCGGTTGCCCTGCGCCCAGCCGGCGCGCCCTGGAGCGGTCATGATTCGTAGGTGGTGGTGGTGATTCGTTGGTGGTGGTGGTGACGATGGTGATGATTCGTTGGTGGTGGTGATGGTGATGATTTGTTGGTGGTGGTGATGGAGTCGGTGATGGTGACGCTGGTCCCTCTGGGGCGATGGCGATGATTCGTTGGTGGTGGCGATGGAGTCGTTGCTGGTGACGGTGGCCAGGGTCGAGGTTGTCAGGGTGTTGGGGCATTTATGAGGATGGCGATTGTCATGGTGATGTTGGAATGGCGATGATTAGGATTGCCACAGTGAGGTGCCCTAATGCGGATCAGGCTTCGCCCACCCTCGCGGGCCAGCGCTACTCATCGGGGTTTCGCTTGGGGCTCAAAGCGCCCAAGCAAAACAACATGCCCGTGCGCGGGGGTGTCATGTACCACGCGCCGCGCGCGTCGGGTGGCGAGGCCGCTATCTCAACCTGGGAGTGCCTTTGTTTCCATGGCGGCGGAGATCGCGGCGGTCCTGCTACAGGGGCTTCCGCCACAGCTGCCCCGAGGAGACAGGCTGCGCTTTCTAAGGCGAAGGCGTTGAGGTGGAGCTCGGCGCAGCGCGGGACTGCATGCATCATGGCAGTCACGACGGGTCCCCCGCCGACGTGGGAAGGTTTTTGAAGGGCGCCGCTACCAGTGCGGGCGCGCCTTCCGAGTTTCTTGTCGATTTGCCTTGGGCGGGTGGCGATCGGGGCATTCGCGGCCGATGTGGCGGCGGATGCGATGGGAGGCCGTTGCGGCGGTGTCCCCCGACGCCTTCAGGCCCGATGGGGGTGGCCCGCGCCAACGGTGGCGAGGTGGACCTCATGTTCCAGTTCCCCCAGGGCGTGGATGTCCGACTGACGTGCAAGCCTGGTTGGCCCTGCCCAAGCACGGGGCGAGTTCGCGTTCTTGCGGGGGAAGGCTGGTCTTTTGCCGACAGTCTTCGTGTTGAATCTGTACACGTACGCACTTGGCTGCCAGACGCACGGGGTGCTGCGATCGCCAGGATTCCGAACAGTTTGTCGGCGCCGCGGCGGGTGTTCTTTCTGCCGTGCCTCCCGCTCGCTTATATTTTTATACTCGCGATTCGGGTTGGCGGTGGGGGGGTGGGAGGGGCGGGGGGGGGGGGGGGGGGGGGGGGGGGGGGGGGAAGGGGAAGGGGGGGGGGGTGCGGGGGGTGGTGGGTGGGGGGGGGGGAGGGGGGGAGGTGCGCGGGATGTGGGTTGGGCAGGGGGGGTGGAGGGGGGGGTGCGGGGCATGGGGGAAAGGGGGATGTGTGGTGGTGGTGGTGGTGGGGGGGGGGGTCGGAGGGTGCGGGGGCTGGGCGGGCGCCATGCGCATGGTCGCGGACATCGCGCGTCCCCAGCGGGCGACTTGGTGTTCTCGCGGCACGGGGTCAACGTATTCACGGCCGCGTCCAACCCGTGCGCGGCGCGGGGGCCGCTCGCTGACAATGCTCTCATGGTCGACAGCGAGTTCGGGAGGGGCAGCCCTTTCCGCGGAGCGGTCGTTTGGGATGCGGGTCACGTCCGGTTCTTGGGGGCATGGGCGGTTCGCTGGGCACGCAGGACATGGCGCGCAGGCGCTTGAATGCCGATCCGAGGGCGCGCGGAGCTGTGGGCGCAGGGTGCAAGCCCTCTTCGACGCGCTGCCCGAGACGTTGCGCGGGCGGCGCGGGCGCTTATCAGTGCGGGGTGTATATTCGTTGTCCAATTGGGCTTCCTCATCCCTCTTCCATTTCTGCCCCCCTCCCCATGACGTCATCTCCCTCCCGTGCGCTTCGCATTTCCCTATCGCCCCCTCCTCCTCCCTCCTCCTCCCCCCCCCCCCCCCCCCTCCTCCACTCCCCTCCCCCCGTGCCGCATTCCGTTCCCCGCCCCGTCCCCCCCCCCCCCCCCTCGCCCACTGCCCTTCTTCAAGCGGCGGGGTATTCAACATTGCTGCTAGGCGCGCCTGGCGGCCGCGCCCCCAGTGCCGCCGCGCCCCGCGCGGCGACAAGTATGGGCATATCTGTTAGGGCCCGAAAGGTGTTGAACCATGCTTGGGCATGGCTAACTCAGGGGCAGCTCTGACGCAAGCTCCGTTGCCGACATGAGCTCATGTCGGGCCCAGCCTGGCTTGGAGAAGGCGCGGCAGTTGCGGCGACGCGGTTGCTATCTGCCAGCCCGCCGTCTTCGGGTGCGCCCGCGGCGTGGCAAGACAGGCGGGCACGCGGCGCCCCCCTCCGACATGGGCGTTGCGCGCCTGGGCTTCAACGCGGCCAGGGGGGCCCACGGCATTCTTCATGGCGCGGTCCTCGGGGGGCAGGGGCCTCGCCGAGGGCAGTCCAGGTCCTGGCGGGGTCGCATTGCAGGCCTGCGCGGAAGGCCTCTGCCCTCGGCGCAGGTCGCGCGCGCGGCGCTGGGGGCAGCGGCGGTCTGCCAGCGCCGCTGCCCCCCACGGTGGCCGCGCGCCCGTCGTAGGGGGCAGCGGCGGTGTGCCAGCGCCGCTGCCCCCTGCGACGGGGCGCCTTGCCGCGGCGGGGGGGCTCGTGTCGGCGGTCGCCGAGGCTCTCGAATTTGCTGCGGCGCCGTTCATTTCGTTGTTCCTTCCCTTCTTCCCCCCACCCCCCCCCTTCCCTCCCTCTCCCCCCCCTTCCCCGCCCCTCTTCCCATTGCCCTGCTTCCTTCTCTTCCACTTGCCTGCCCCTCCCCTTTCTCCGCCCCCCCTCCCCCCTTTCCTTCTTTTTCCCCCTTCCCCTCCCTCTTCCCTCTCCTTCCTCCCTTCCCCCCTCCCTCCCCATCTCCTTCCCCTCCCCCTTCCTCTCCTCCATGTCCCCTCTCCCTCCTCCCTTTCCACCCCTGTCCAAGGTTTGGCTCGAGGCTCAAGGTTTGGCTCAAGGTTTGGCTCAGGTTTGGCTCATTCATTACCACAAGCCATTCCGGTGCCGCAACTGTTCCTTGAGCCTTTGGGGATCGGTTATTGGGTTCAATCAGTGGGATATCGCCTCAATTTGGTGAATTCGTGAATCTTACTGGGTTTTGTCAATTCAGCGCTTCATTTCTATCTCAAATTTTGGGAAACTGGCTCTTGCTTCATCCTTTTGGCCATGCCGGCATTGCAGATTGGAGAAACCATGCAAAAGCTCTTATCATTGGACATCGATAAGCAGAAAAGACTGAGGGACGAAGCTCGGATGGTAGACGACGACAAAGAAAATCAGCAAGAAGCCTCGAAAGCTATGAGAACCTTGGCGGCCAAGGGAGCTGCTAAGGGTACTGGTTTGGGAGAAAATGGTTCGATTCCATCGGGGGCTGCCTCGACCGCCACCGGTGCCGACGGGTTTCTTGCCCAACTCGAGTCTCTCCTAGACAAAAAGATCGCTCCTATCAAAGATCGTATTGATTCGTTACAATTCGATGTGTTGGGAACTCAAAAGGCGATGGCTCAGGAATTTTCAGTGGCCGTCACTCTGATCAATGACCATGAAGTAAAGCTTGCCAACCTTGAAGCGGGTGAAACCGAGGTGCAGAAAGCCTTCAACGAAAGGATTCTTGCCGTTGAGCTGGAGCAGAAGTCTCTGCGCGCGGAAATGGCGGCCAAACAGTTAGAAAGTCAGTCGAGCCAGGGTCCGTCGAGGAAAAAGGGTCCGCCGTGGGCTAGCACCCCAAGGGCAGATAGGGACATCTTCATTCTCACCAACCTGGGCTGGAATCTCAAGAAGCAGGAGGCCCTGGAGAAGGCACGGGCTGTCCTTCGCCGGGCGGATGTTCCCCAGCCCACGCATATTGTTGCACCATTTGGGTATGGGAGTTGTGTGGAGATTAAATGGAGTTCGATTGCAGTGGGACTTCAAGCGGCAGCTGCGATTCGTGATCTTAAGATCCCTGGGCACTTGGAACATACGATCTGGTGTGGCCAGATTAGTACGAAGGAGGAGCGTGGCCCAGCAAAATTGTTCAAGACCGTATCAGAAGCCCTGGAAAGGGCAATGGGAGATCGCACGGACAGTTACGTGGTTTGCTCTCGGACTCGAAAATTTTTCGTCTTGGACCGTCAGATAGGTGCTATCAAAGATGGGGAATTTCAGTGGCACGAGTCACTCAAGGAGATTCCCGACGAAGCGCTCCGTAAGACGCTCAAAGACACAATCGACGAAGCACTATCTCTTTGAGATGCTCACGTGAGGGGTCTCGTATGTGCACTCAATGTGCAGGGTAAATGGGCCGACGAGACTCAAATGCAAGCCAACCTAGATTTGCTCGAGCTGAAGTGCTGGGGCTTAATTTGTATCTTAGAGGCGGATTTTAAGGGCTGTCTTCAAAACGATGGGCTACTACGCCCTGTTTTCAATGGCCACGCTTACTACCGCCATCACTCTGGCCCTGGGTGTAGGGCCATGGGCGTGCTTGTGCACAAATCTCTGAGAAAACGTGTGAAAGACATTGTCTGCGATTGGAGATCTATCCGTGTTGATCTTCGTCCCGACTGTCTCGATGGTTGCCACCATCATGCCAGATCCTTTCTCTTCTCTCATCTTGCCCACGATTTTTTCCATGATTCTCTCAACTGTGCCATCCAACTCGGTCGATCCCGCCCCGTGGGGTCTACTCTTTCTTGGTTGGGGGACATGAATGCCGATCAAGGTAACGGAGATCCGAAATTCCGATCATTCAGTGAAGCTTGTTCATGCCTCAATCTCCGTTGGTGTCCTCTCAGGTTCCAAGAGACCTCCATGCATTTCACTAGGAAGCCTGATGGTGATCAGGCGCTCTCTCAGGCCAACAGCACGATCGATCACATAGCTCTCGCCAGGAGTGATCTCACTTTTGATTGTTTCGCCCGCTGGGCGGGCGTCCCAGGGGACCATGCTCTTGTTGGCTGTGATGTGCTTGCCTTTCACCAGCAGATGCGTAAGAGGAGACCTCTCATGTGGACTCCTACAAACATTTTGGAGGTTAGGAAGATCGCCCAAGGTCTGTTTCCCGAATCATCGGAACTTATTCGTTTAAATGACGAAGAACAGCCCGATTCATGTGCGGTCAGGCATCATGACCCAAGGGACCTCACCCTCTCCTTTGATTTCTGGGGAAACATGTTGGGCCAGGTTTATGAAGCGACTCAGGCTCTCCCAAGGAGTTTTAGGAGATTTGCCGAAGAGCCATTTTGGGTCAAGAGTCTCAGGACACGGTTCAACTCCGAACTTCACGAAGCCACGAGGGTCGCCTTGGGTCAGCTCCTCTTGAAAGCTCT
>CAUYUJ010017582.1:341203-406203 GCA_963575745.1 Prorocentrum cordatum
GAAGAACAAGGAGAAGTGGAGCGCCTCGATGTCTGCGACGAATCCAGTAACACTGAAGAGTGAAACTTGGATAGGCTGCGTAGGTGGTAGATTTGCAGTCTGCTTGTTCTGCTCGGCGTTCAAGGGCGCTCGCTGCTATTCCACCATAGGCCAGGGATCCGCGAGTTTCCAACGCAAGGAAGACCTCGTGCGCCATGCACAGCGCGAGGAGCACCAGGCAGCAAAGGCGGCGTGGAAAGAGCGGATTCGAGCGGAAGGTGCGCGCCAGGGTCTCCCCGTGTCTGTGCTCCCCACAACGGCTGCATCAGCTGCAGCAGCTGCAACAGCCGTGGCGCCTGCGCCCGCCGTCGTCCGCAACGCCGACCGGCGCCCTGGTTGCCGCGCAGCGGTCGCCACCCGTGCAATGTTGGAGACAACCAGTTCCTTCTGTAGTTTCGACGCGTGGCGGGATGCGTTCGCTGGGGGCGACCGCCAAGTTTTGGGGTCTAGCCGGCGGCGCCGAAGGCTGGTGACCACCATGGCTCAGCACGAGAAGATCATCACGCAGAGGATCCTCAAACATGGTGATGTGTTTCGTTTGGCTGCGGACGGCCTCGACCGCACGTGCCAGGTCGAAATTGGCGCCGCGCTGTGGTCGATCCCGAAGGCTTTGGACTTCCTCCCAAGCTACGGTCTGAAGGCTGGCTGGCTGGAACAGCTGGGCCCCAGAGGGCCCTGGATCGTGGATCGGGTGATCGGGATGCGGGAGTTCCCGCGGGGCATGGACTGCGACGGCAAGGCTTCCATGCTGGAGGAGTGCGTCCGTCGCGCGTGCCAGACGGCAGGCGGGGAGCTGGACGGGGACTTGCACAAGCATGTGCGACAGGAGACTCGGGCATGGTGCAGCGATGGGGCGGATCTAAGTGTACCCCTGGCTGCAACAGCTACGTTCCCTGGGCTGGCGTTTCACGCGTGGGACGAGTCTCACTCGTCCCAGAAGGTTCTGGCCAATTCGATGAAAGGAGACAGCGAAATAACGACCGCGGACGAGCTGCTGGTAACGGGTAAGAAGCCGCCAAGTCTGGCCAAGCTCCTGACTACCTCCACCGTGTTCCGCAACACACTCGGGGAGCAGCAGCTGGTGGAAGACGGCGTTGCGTTCGTCAAAAACTTCGGCTGGGCCCCCCAGCGTTTCAACAGTCGGGCGAGGCCCTCAGCACGGGAAAGTCGGCGTTGGGAAGTCATTTTCGAGGCGCTCGGAGTGGAGTCCCAGGGGAAGGACAAAGATCGGCGCATTCTCGCCCGACAGATTCTGGAAGGGCTCGGGGGCGAGAACAGTTCGCGCTTGCTCCTAGGGGGGTTGCTGGCCGACTTGAGCGCGGAGCACTACTCCTGGGTCGCCACCGGAGACAAGAGCAACCCCGACGCTGCCAGCGTTCAATCCAGGGCCGCCGCTTTCCTCTCCAAGCAGGATACATTGTTCGTCCAGGGGAATATTCTGGCCATCCCCAACACGTTTACTTGCGTCACCCTCAAGTTTCTGAAGGCCACGAAGCCGCTGGCGTGCGGCACTGGCGCCCAGGCCGCTGGCATCGGCGATTGGAGCACGGGGCCCCGAGCCCGCGAAGCCGCCCACGCGGCCCTTCGACGAGCGCAGGGGATCGTGGCCCATATGAAGGAGAACATGAAGCTATATCGGCCAGAGCATTCTTGGTTGCACGCCTTTACAGCCTTTCGCTTGCCTTCCCCCCTGTCCCTGTCTGCAACAGCAGAGCATGCAACAGAAGCCGAGGCCTGTTTGAAGCGCATCTGCCAGGCGGCAGACCTCCCCGAGCAGAAGGCAATCTCCCAGCTGCGGCAAATGATGCCCCGTGCCGAGGTGCATCATCGAGAAGGGGGCACCACGCGGCAGGCTTGGGGCCGCGCTGCGGTGGAGTGGCCCGAGCTCCCCAGCGGCCGTCGCCTCGTGGAGCTCTTCCTTGCGTGGAAAACGAGCACGGGCAACGTGGAGAGGCGATTCCGCCGTTTCTCGGAGGTGCATTGCCCCGAGAGGGCGCGGCTCCTCGACGCGCCCGTCGAGGAGTGCACGCTCGTGGACCAGGCGCCCTCCAGCAGGTTGCTGCGCACGTGGCTGGACGACAACGACGAGAGCAGCTCTGCCGCCAGTCGTTGGTATAGGCATGTGCTCAAGCTACATGAGGTCGCGCAGGGGAAGATCGTGCCGCTGAGGAGGGCCGAGAGGCGCGACAAGGGAAGCGCGCGGGAGCCTGGGGCAGCACGTCGGACAGAGGTAGGCTTCGGGCGCAGGCGAGCAGCTGCCATCGACGCCATGGCGGCCGCTTCCCCGAGCAAGCGCGCCCGCCTTCTCGCGGAGGGCGCCCCCGATCTCGCTGCGCTGGCTCAGGAGGCGGCCCAGGCGAGCGGCGCAGATCCAGTCGGGCCCGCTGCAAAAGTCGTCGCCGCCGTCGCCAAGCGGGAGGCCAAGATCCGAGAGCGCAATCTTGGAGGGGCGAAGGCCGCCGCCAAGGCCAGGAGTACCCGAGAGAAGAAAGTCCTGCGCAGTGCCAGGCCAGCTGCGGGCCGTGACGCTTACTTGCTGCCCCCCCGCGCCCCGCTGGGCTCATGCTGGCTCGCATGGTAGATGTGGGCGCTCGCAACAAGGCGCAGCGCTTGCGTTTCAAGGTGTTTCAGGACCCGGTGGACTTCCTGGACTATCTTGCCCGTCATACGGCCCAGGGGAAGAAGGGGAACGTAGTCTTGGCGCCAACAGCTGACACCGACTATTGCATCGCCGCCCAGATTGTAGCAGCGTTCACGGGAGCTTTTTTTTTCACAACGCCGACTGACTTTGCACGGGAGGATTCTCCAAAAGGCATCCAGTACACGGAGAAGCTTCGGAACTCGAGCAAGTGCTACCACGTGACTGTAACAGAGGCTCTCGCGAAAGACCTGCCTACACTGCCCCACGTTTTGCGAGCGCTTGCCCAGACGCCGAGTGGGTGTGCGATCTATTACAAGAGCCCCAGGGAGCTCTGCAAGTTCTTCAAGAGGCAGGCATCCCCGCCTGGCGCAGCGAACTTGCGTGCTGTGCCGCTCGGGAGAAGAAGCGGGCGTCGACAGAGCCGTCAAACAGCTCTACAACAGCCCGAGGAACTGGGTTCTGCGTTTCGACGCGACGGTTGAAGCACGGTGCCCGGGCACCAAGGCTGTGACAGCGTGAGTAAGTAGCGCGTCCCATAGATTGCGATCGCGCCAGCTTCGTTGAAAAAGAGCGCCGCCCAACGTCGTCCGACCTTACCTCCCCTGCGCCCCTTCGTGGGCGCCGCTGCCGCGGGCGGCGCTGCCCGCCGCTGGGGACCTGAAGGTCGCCGATGGGGGGGGGGGGCTGCTGTTGCCCGCGGCGGCGGTTGTCGGCGGCGAGGGTGGGGGGGTGGGGGTGGGAAGCATCGGGCGCCCAGGGCCGCCCTCAGGAGGAGGGGGGTGAGGGGGGTGATGGGGCTGAAGGAGGAGGGGAGAGCAGGGCGAGGCAGGAGTAGCGACGAGGCCGTCTTCCACCGCACATGCCCAGCCCAGCCCCCAGCCCAGCCCCCAGCCCCCAGCCCAGCCCCCGGCCCCCAGTCCAGCCCAGCCCCCAGTCCCCCCAGTTCAACCTTCCCATCCCCGTCGAAACCTCTGCAGTGATCTCATCCGAAAACTTTGGGGATCTCTCTCTCCCTCTCTCTGTCTCCCTCGTAACCGTAGCTGTCGGCTCGACTCCCTACTCTGCCCGCGCGCCGCGCGCGCGCTGGCAATGGGCAAGGGCGCCGAGGGCAAGGGCAACGACGCGCGCAAGGGCAAAGGCAACTGGCGCCAGGTCAGACCAGCCAAATCTGGGCTAGCTGTAGTACCCCCCCCTGTCTGATAAGAGCTCCCATGGAGCTCTAACATGCCATGTTAGAGCTCCCATGGGGCTCTAACGTGGCAGGTTAGAGGATGTTAGGGCTACATTGCAGCTCTAACATGCCATGTTAGAGCTCACCTGGAGCTCTAACATGGCATGCTACATGATGTTAGAGCTCACAGGGAGCTCTAACATGCCATGTTAGAGTTCCCTGGGAGCTCTAACATGGCATGTTAGAGGGTGTTCGAGCTCCATTGGAGCTCTAACATACCATGTTAGAGCTCCCATGGAGATCTAACATGGCATGCTACAGGATGTTAGAGCTCCCAGGGAGCTCTGACATGCCATGTTAGCGCTCCCGCGCAGCTCCTACTAGCCAAAATTGGAGGAGCTGTAGTACACGTCGACGTCTAACTTGACATGTTGCACCTCCCTGGGGATACCCCAGGGAGGTGTAACATATCAAGTTAGACGTCGAATTGTACTACAGCTACTCCAGTTTTGGCTAGTAGGAGCTGCGTGGGAGCTCTGACATGGGATGTTGTTAGTAGAGCTCCCATCTTCAGGTCGGCAGCTGGGAGTACTTGCTCAACCATCGCAAAGGCTTGCGGAGCCAGAGGGAGCGGTGCGAGTTGAATATCACGTTGGCGCGCCAGGAGGGCAAACACGATGAGGCGTTGGATCATCATGAGCGCCGCCTGCGCTGGGTCCAACATAAGCAGCAGCAGTTGGACAATGACGGCATGATGATCTTCGACCGTCCAGGAGTCTGGGAGGGCCAGGAGAGACCCTACGGATGCCTGGGCGCGACCGCACGCAGGCAGTCGAGCGATGAGGAGATCAGGCGGAACATTCAGATGATAGACTGGGAGCGTCGGAACCCGCCACGGGCGACTGGGATCGAAGACTGTGTACGGCACCACTGGGATCTGCATCGGTGGGTGAGGCAGCAGCGGCGCCTGTCAAACGCCCAGAGTCGCCAGAGAGAGGCGTCGCCGCGCCAGCGCCAGTTGGCTGCAACATAGTCATCAAGCGGGCGGCGAGAGGCAGCAACAGCTCGTGAGGGCGCAGGCGCTAGTGGCCCGCCGATGGCGGCGAGGAGCGGGCTCAGGCTGACGGAGCTTCCGTCGGGGGCCGACAGAACGCGGGCCCAGGCCGAGCAGCCGGGTGGTCCGCGCCATACGATTGTGATCTCCGACAGCGACTCCCCCCGAGAGGCTGGTGACCGTACCCGCAGAGGCAGAGAGCGCACCCGCAGCACGGCGCGGAGTGCTCCTGTCACGGCACGGACACGGCCAGAAAGCCATGCACGGCGCGGGATGGGTGCTCCCCTCACATCTCCGCCTCGGCAGGAGGACGATGATTGGAGACAAAAGACTCCGTGAGCCAAGCACGCGCCAGCGAAGAGGGTCAGTGGCGCGCCCGCGGAGGGCCAGCCTCTTCCGAAACGGATGCCCTCCCGCCCGCCACGGCCAATCGATTTATCGGGCAGGGTCGCGCCGCCGCCGCCGCCGCCGATGACGAGAGAGCAGCTGCGACAAGAGGCGGACCACTACAAGCCCGAGCCAGAGCGAGCGCGGCAGGAACACATGGAGGCTGAACGGCGCCAGCTCTTATCCCAGGCTCCACGTGGGTCAGCCGCGCGGGCGACGACGGTTTCTGCCACCGTGAAGCACAGCGAGGAGCCTATCGAGCGCGGGCAACTTCTTAAGCGGCAGGCGGAACAGACGACGAATGCCCGCATTGCTGCAAGAGCCAAGGCAGCCTTCCCACTACGTGCAAAGGTCGGTCAGACGGCGGAGCAGTCCAAAGGTTACAAGTCCATCGCCAAGTTGCCCCCCGAGGAGGCCGCAGTCGTCGAGCAGAGCAAGCCGAAGCGCCTTCCACCCTCTGTTTTGTCTTCCCCGCACGAGGCCATTCCCGTGCCCCACAAGGATGGGACGCTGGTCGAGGGTGCAGCGTCGGACCCCGACAAGTTCGTTCTGGAATTAAAGCTGCGGGCAGAGAGGAACAAGATGATACATGAGTACCTCCAAGCCGGCTTCCCCGTGTGGTACCCGAGCTCGGGGAACTCCATGTGGCCTCTGGCGCGGTCGCACGACTTCTGCACCTTCCACCCCATCGAAGTTGTAACAGCGGAAGCGGGCCCTGGCTGCGTCGTGAAGGAGGCGTCCACCGCGCAGAAAGGAGACATCGTCTTCTGCTTGGTGCAACCGCAGCACCAATACTACGCGCACATTGTGATCAAGGCAGAATGGGACTTCCACGTGCGCGAGTACAAGTACTGGATCGGCGGCATGAGGCAGAACATCAATGGCTATTGTTTCAGGGAGCACATATTCGGGATCCTCGTGGACGTGCAGGTGCAGTACCATGGCAACTACTACAGTCGCCCGCACCCAAAAACGCTGCACGACAGAGTCGCGCCCATTTATTACACGAACCCTGACGAGGCAATGCAACTCTGTGAGCCTCGGTGGGAGCAGCCCGCGTCTGGGAGCAGCTGACAGCTTGCACAGACTGTCGCAGTAAATCGCGGGGCCTCTCCGAGCGCGCTTCTGGTAGACTGCAACAGTCGACTGCGACACGCCAGTTCTGGTTTAGGCATTGCTTCTGTCAGCGCCAGTTTTGGCCGACCTGCACAGATGCGCCTCTCGGATGAGCCCTGCCTTCCGCTATGCAACGGATACGCACGCAATTCGAGTACGCGGCACCCTCGCACACATTTCGAATGGGGTCGTGGGCGGCTAGCATGGCTGCTGAACACCGCAAGTTCTCGAGCGCCTGACCCAGTTGGCGAAGTGCTTCCAGTCGCGTCGGGTGGTGACTGTCTGTCAGATACCCCTCGGCGCGGGTGGCCTGAAGTTTGCCTTATACTGTAACAGTGGCACGCCTGTGCGGCCGCCCGCATACGCTTTGACGCTGTGCGGACTGGGTTTGTCTTGCGGTTCTCCTTGATGCTGAGCCGGCTTGGCTGCGCGACTGAGGTGTGTGTGTGTGTGTGTGTGTGTGTGTGTGTGTGTGTGTGTGTGTGTTTGTGTTTGTATATGTTTAGCACGCATATCAACGCGAAGTACATGTATTGTGTGTGGTATTGTCCTCTCGTGCGTCTCATCTTAGGAGCGTGCCACTCGTTCAGGGACCCTGGCATCCAGCTCGCTGGCCTCAGGTTGCCAGTTGACTTACTCAGGGGGATGGCAGTGGTGAGGGGAATGGGAAGGGGCTGGGATGGGGACGGTTGCGCGGAATCGGCAGAGTCTTTCTGGCCAGCGCTCCGCTGCAACAGCGCCTCCGTTCGGCGTGCTGCCGTTGTCGTGCTGGAGGCAGGTAATTTGTAGTTTCCCTTTCAAGCTCTCCCCAGAGGAGCGCCGCCCTCCGTCTGTCGGCTTGCAGAAGCCTGTCCACTAGGCTCCTAGTGATAGGCATGCGGGCGGGCGCCCGAGGTTCGATAGGGCCAGGCATCGTAGGAACAGCTGCTTATGCAGAGAAGCGTGACAACAAAACGGCGAGCTTCTCCGACGCGTCTCCTCTCGCCGTCTGCTGCGCCTCCGCTGCAACAGCTCCTGCGCCTCCCCAGAAACAGGTACCTGGTGGGGGGCGGCGCTGCCGCGGGCGGCCGCGGCGCCCCCGCAGGCCCACGCGGGGGAACCAGCATAACGATGACGAGGAGGGCGAGGCTAGGAGGAGGAGCAGGAGGAGGAGTCCAGGTGCCCGCGAGAGCATCTGTTACTGGCGCGAGTGGGAATGGGCCCACGATAGGACTCTGCGCACGTGCTGCGCATGGCTGGAACAGCGAGCGCAGGCGCCCCCACGCATCCCTGAGCTCAGAGATGAGGAGAAAGACGCTCATGTTCAGATCAACTGCATTCCTTATGCAGGTTGTCTCACTCTCCAGGCCGCTAGGCGCTTGGATGCTTGGGCTGCCTGGTTCGAATTGTTCTAGCCTCTAGCCTTCGGCGTTCTGGTGCCCAGTACCTCCCTGGTCGCCACCAGCTGGACGCAGCAAGCGAGGAGGAAGAGGCCACCAGAGAGGGCCCTAGGGCCCTAGGGCACCACACCCAGGACCCCACAGAGCCCCGAGCACCCCAGCAGATCCGCGACAGGATACGCATCCTTACATCATCTTGGCATATTGGCCCAAGCTAGTTCCCCATGGCTGGGGCAAGAGCCATGGGGGATCCTTTATTCAGCACCTCATCCCAGGGGTCTCCCAGCGCGGACTCGCAGTCGGTGTCTGCCTGCCTTCTGCGAGACATGTTCGGCGGCTCGGATGACGAGGCCACTGAAGGTATGTCGCTCTATGTTGAAGCCAGAGTTGCTGTGGACGTTCGGACCGTGGCCGCCGCCGCTGCGAGTCCGCAACAAGCCAACCAGGGAGGTTGCGCAGCGGGCGTGGGCGCCGCTGGCGGCGCCCACAGAGCAGCGCGAGATCCAGACAGTATCGCTTCCTCCAGAGATAAGGGCCTGCAAGAGCCGTCGGCATCGCCTCCAGAGATCAGGGCCTGCGAGATCCAGACAGCATCGCCCTCTCCAGCACAGGTGCATCCAGCATCAGCATCGCCGCTTCCTCCAGGGAGCGTCGGAGACGGCGGAGCAGCTCGAGGGCCTTGCGGCGTGAACGTCAAGGTCAAGGTCATGGCCAATGACACCATCAGCGCCGAGGGCGTCAATGGTGGTGGCATGGGCAAGGGGGACAATGACACATTTTCGTTCATCACAGATCGCTTGGGGCTCGACCTTTCGCGCGGGGGACCGCCTACCGACGCTGTCGAGGGCCGAGCAGGACGCGGCGGCGGCGGCGACAAGGCCTCTGGAGTTCGGAGCCCGAGGGCCTTTGCAGGGGTCGATGGCGGCAGCGCATTTCAGTTCGCGAAGGTCGCCTGTTTCGACGACAACGGCAACAGAGTGACAGCGCCTGCCAGGCGTCGCATGCCTTCGCGCAGCCGAGAGACGCGGCTTAAGATGATGTGGGAAGGCGCCCGGGAGGACGCTCGACAGGTGCTTAGTGATTGTCGCGGCATGCAATCGATGTTTGTACACCAGCCCCTCATCGACATTGACGCTGGTCTAGTGATGAAGCGCGTGCGGCACCTCCACGATCGCGCCATCGCCTCTGGGCGCTCCGTCTACATCGGCACGACGAGCGACCCTTCATGGCGATGGAATGGAGGATGGGGGTGGCGAGGAAACGACCGAAGCTTCATGCGCGGGCACAAGCTCAGCTACGATGAGATGCAAGTGGTCGCGTCCTTCCCCGACAAAACAATGCGGAGAGGTTGAGAAGCATGTGATCGCGCACTTCCCCCGCGCTGACAACAAGGTCGCGTCGCAGCAGGGGCTTGCGGTCAGGCACTGCGCATGCAGCTTCCTGTATGTCTGTAGGACATTATGAGCGCCATTTGCGAAGCTGCCCAGCTCCGCTGTCTTGTGCGCGCAGTGGCCACTACCCAGACGTGGTACGCTGCAACAGCCGCTGCAACAGCCGCTGCGACAGCCGCTGCAGTAGTAGAGCACACCCAGCTTTCCTGTCGCGCAAGCATCTCGGCTCAAGGCATTTCTTGCAGCGCCTGCAGGCTGCCATGCCAGAAATGGGGGGCAGCGCAGGGGGGCCTCCCGGCCCATGTCCAGAAACCGTCATCATGGACCCTGACACTGGACGCATTGATGCTCCATGGCTACAAGTTAAGGGGTACGTTTCGAAGACGAGTGGAGAACCTGATGAGCCCTGGTGGCGTTGTTCGCCGCGCGACAAATGGTCAGCCCCGACGCACCAGATTTCGCAGGACCACACCAATAATGTAAATAAAAAGCATCTCTGTTTCCATGATGCTTGTCCACAGGGTTCTGGTGAGGACAAGACCGCATGGTGCTCTACCATCATGAGCACTGTGGAGCTCCACTCGAGCTACGTCCAGAAGCGGGAAGACGATGAAGCGGAGGACTGGAGGTCGACGAGGAAGGCCAAGGTCAAGGCCAGAGAGGGCAGAGGAGAGCAATGGCAAAGTGAAGGCCATCTGGAACAGCTGCAGGAGAGAAGAACAACTGGAAAAGCTGGAACAGCTCAAGAGCTGCGCCATCAGGAGCTGCAGCAGCAGGAGCTGATACAGCAGGAGCACAGCAGTGGCAGCAGAAGCTTCCGCCGCAGCAGCAGCAGCAGGACGGGCTAACCACCGTTATCACCACGATGCTCAATTTCTTGACCAACGCACAGAACAAGGGCGAGGAGATGGATGAGATTCTGGCTCTCCTGCGGGCACAGTGACAGATGCTCACGGCTCTAATGCGGGCACAGGACAACCTGCAGAATAAAGTCGAGGAGCTCGATCAGAAAGTGGAGGAGCTCAAGCAGAAGGACAAACAGCAGCACCAGTGAGCTCAGCAGCAGGACAAGTGACCTCGCATGGGCGTCTGGTAGCCGATGTCGGAGGCGCGCAGCCTGGCTCGCGCGCTGGCTCTTTCGCCGCGCTGACGCGGCGCATGGGGGCTGGAATATGGCTCCTGAAGTTTTGGAAGGCTCTGGATTTGTTCGCAAACAGGGTATGCTCTTATGGCCCCCACAGCGCCCACCTGTCGGAGCCCCACCTCAAGCTCGATCCTCGACTACTTCGTTTTGGGAGCAGGTGTTGCTATATTGATTTCAGGCGCTGACTTCGTGCGTCCACGGAGTTCTAACATATCATGTTAGAGCTCCCACGGAGCTCTAACATACGATGGTAGGGCTCCATTGGGGCTCTACCATAATCTAACATGCTATGTATGTTAGAGCTCCACTGGAGCTCTAACATGCCATGTTAGAGCTTCCAGGGAGCTCTAATATAATCTAACGTGCTATGTTAGAGCTCCGTTGGAGCTCTAACATGCAATGTTAGAGCCCCCCCTGGGAGGTCTAACATGCAAGGTTAGCGGTGCCAGGGAGTTCCCTGGCATCACATGGTTCAGCTCCCAGGGAGCTATATATAACATGACATGTTAGAGGTCCCAAGGAGTTCTAACGTACGATGGTAGAACTCCCAAGGAGCTCCAACATACTCTAACTTGCTATGCTAACAGCATGTTAGAGTTGCCTCCCATACTCGATGGGACCTCTAACATACCATGTTAGAGCTCCCATCGAGCCGTCCCCCCCGCCGTCGTCGTCGTCGTCGTCGTCGTCGTCGTCCCCTTGGGCACGTCCGCATGCCGTCCCCTCGCCATCGTCGTCGTCGTCGTGATGATGATGATGATGGTGATGATGGTGGTGATGATGGTGATGGATGATGGTGATGATGGTGATGGAGATGATGTTGATTGTATATATACGACCGGATAGCCGCCATTCGAAATTATCAGTATCATCGTCATAAACATCGTCATCATCACAATCAGAAAACAGGACATCGCCATAATCACAAACAAAAAAAACATCAAACAACAGGAAAGACCATAGTCACATCAACAACACATCAAGCACATCAACCTAAACCAGCCCTAATCTCAGCCAGTCGAGGGGGCCGCTTCCGACGAGGAGGCCGGGAGCTCTAACATGCCATGTTAGAGCTCCCACGGAGCTCTAACATACCATGTTAGAGCTCCCAGTGAGCTCTAACATACTCTAACATGCTATGTTAGATTTCCGTTGGAGCTCTAACAAGCTCCCTGGGAGCTCTAACATAGCATGTAAGAGCATGTTAGAGCTCCGCTCGGTATGTTAGAGCTCCCAGGGAGCTCTAATATGGGAGCTCTAACATAGCATGTTAGAGCTCCCTGGGAGCTCTAACATGCTATGTTAGAGCTCCCGGGTAGTTCTAACCTACCCGCCGCCGCCGCCGCCGCGTTAGAGCTCCCACGGAGCTCTAACATACGATGTTAGAGCTCCCAGGGAGCTCTACCATAATCTAACATGCTACGTTAGAGCTCCATTGGAGCTCTAATGGAGCTCTAACATACGATGTTAGAGCTCCCAGGGAGCTCTAACATACTCTAGCATGCTATGTTAGAGCTCCGCTGGGGCTCTAACATGCCATGTTAGAGCCCCCTGGGAGTGCCAACATAACATGTTAGAACTTCCTGGGGCTCGATCATGCCAGGGAGTTCCCCGGGTGCTCTTACATGACATGTTTCAGCTCCCAGGGAGCTATAACATGACATGTTAGAGGTCCCACGGAGCGCTAACATACGATGTTAGAGCTACCACGGAGCTTTAACATACGATGTTAGAGCTCCCAGGGAGCTCTAACATAATATAACATGTTATGTTAGAGCTCCATTGGAGCTCTAACATACGATGTTAGAGCTCACAGGGAGCTCTAACATAGCATGTTAGAGCTCCCACGGAGCTCTCACATACGATGTTAGAGCTCCCAGGGAGCGCTAACATGATATAACATGCTATGTTAGAGCTCCATTGGAGCTCTAACATCGCATGTTAGAGCTCCCAGGGAGCTCTAACATGCCATGTTAGAGCTCCCACGGAGCTTTAACATGCCATGCTAGGGCTCCCAGGGAGCTCTAACATACTCTAACTTGCTATGTTAGAGCTCCCTGGGAGCTCTAACCCGCCGCCGCCGCCGCCGCCGCCGCCGCCCCTTAACCGTTTCACAATCGATTGCGCAACGGTTAAGACCCCCCCCCCTCTCGACCAGGGGGGGGGACTCAGCCGCGTCGCATCTCAGCCGCGTCGCAATCGATTGTGAAACGGTTAAGCACTCCGCCGCCGCCGCCGCTGCCGCCGCCGCCCCTTAACCGTTTCGCAATCGATTGCGCAGCGGTTGAGGCCCCCCCTCTCGCCAGGGGGTGGTCTTAACCGTTGCGCGATCGGTTGTGAAACGGTCAAGGCCCCCCCCCTGACAGGGGGGGGGGGGGGGGGGCGGCGCAACCGCGTCGCAACGATGTGGCGCAAACGGTTAAGGCCCCCGCCTGCGAGGGGGGGGGGTTTAAACTGTCGTGCGGACCCATCGAATTCGGTTAAGGGACCCTCCACTCGGAGGAAGGGGTCTTAACCAGGATTCGATCGATCGCGCAACGGTTAAGACCCCCCCCCTGGCGAGAGGGGGGTCTTAACCGCTGCGCCATCGATTGTGAAACGGTTAAGGGGCGGCGGCGGCAGCGGCGGCGGCGGCGGAGCGCTTAACCGTTTGACAATCGATTGCGCAACGGTTAAGGCCCCCTGGCGAGAGGGGGGTCTTAACCGTTGCGCAATCGAATTGAAACGAATAAGCGGCTTCGCGGGGCTAGGCGGCGGCGGCGGCGGCGGCGGCTCCTGCGGCGCTAAAACCGTTTCCCCCCCCCAACAACCAAAAATTTTTTCTTTTTTTGGACAACGATGCGCAACGGTTAAGGCCCCCCCCTGGCGAGGGGGGGGCCTTAACCGTTGCGCAGTCGATTGTGAAGCGATTGCGCGGCGGCGGCGGCGGCGGCGGCGGCGGCCGCTTAAGCCGTTTCACAGTTCGATTGCGCAATGTAAGGCCCCCCCCCTGGCGAGAGGGGGTCTTAACCGTTGCGCAATCGATTGTGAAAACGGTTTGGGGGCGGCGGCGGCGGCGCGGCGCGGCGGTGGAGTGGAGCGCCTAACCGTTTCACATCGTTGCGCAACTAAGACCCCCCTGGCGAGAGGGGTCTTAACCGTTGCGCAATCGTTTGTAAAACGGTTAAGGGGCGGCGGCGGCGGCGGCGGGTAGGTTAGAGCTCCCAGGGAGCTCTAACATGGTATGTTAGAGCTCCAGGGGGCTCTAACATGGCATGTTAGAGCTCCCAGGGAGCTCTAACATGGCATGGTAGAACTCTCGCGGAGATCTAACATAGCATGTTAGAGTATGTTAGAGCTCCCTGGGGGCTCTAACATCGTATGTTTCAGCTCCGTGGGAGCTCTAACATAGCACGTTCGAGCTCCATGGGAGATCTAACATGCCATGGTAGAGTTCCACGGGAGCTCTAACATAGCATGTTAGAGCTCCCAGGGAGATCTAACATAGCTTGTTCGAGCTCCCTGAAGCTCTAAACTACCATGTTAGAGCTCCCTGGGAGCTCTACCATGTGAGGGAAATCGACCAACGAAAGGGGGATCCCTCAAATCGCCCCGTCCCTCGGGAACCCACAAAATAGCCTCCTGCACCCCTCTTGGTTCCATTTATCAGATCACCCAGCTTTCCTGTAGCACAGGCGCCTCGGCTCAAGGTATTTCTTGCGGCGCATGCAGGCTGCCATGTCAGAAATGGGGGCCAGCGCAGGGAGGCCTGGCCCATGTCCAGAAACCGTCATCATGGACCCTGACACTGGACCCATTGATGCGCCATGGCTAGAAGTTCGCGAGTACGTTTCGAAGAAGAGTGGAGAACCTAAGGAGCCCTGGTGGTTTTGTTTACCGCGCGAGAAATGGGCAGCCCCGACGTACCAGATTTCGGCGGACCACATCAAGAATGTAAAGAATAAGCATCTCTGGTGGCATAATGCTTGTTCACAGGGTTCTGATGAGAAGAAGGCCGCATGGTGCTCACAGATCATGAACACTGCGGTGCTCCACTCGAGCTACGCCCCGAAGCGGAAAAACGATGAAGCGGATGATTGGAGGTCGTCGAAGAAGCCCAAGCTCAAGGGCAGAGAGAGCAGAGAGCAACGTCAAAGTGAAGGCCATCAGCAAGAAGCTGGAACAGCTGCAGGAGAGAACGCCTGGAAAAGCTGGAACAGCTCAAGAGCTGCGTCGTCAGGAGCTGCAACAGCAGGAGCTGCAACAGCAGGCGCACAGCAGTGGCAGCAGAAGCTCACGCAGCAACAGCAGCAGGACGGGCTAACCACCGTTATCACTTCGGTGCTCAATTTCTTGACCAACGCTGCTCCAAACCTTATGGCACAGAACATGGCCGAGAAGATGGATCAGATTCTGGACCTCCTGCGGGCGCAGGGACAGGCGCTCCAGGACCTGCAGGAGAAAGCCGAGGAGCTCGATCAGAAAGTGGAGGAGCTCAAGCAGCAGGACAAGCAGCAGGACCAGTGAGCTCAGCAGCAGGACAAGTGACCTCGCATGGGCGTCTGGTAGCCGGTGTCGGAGGCGCGCAGCCTGGCTCGCGCGCTGGCTCCTTCGCCGCGCTCACGCGGTGCGCCCGTGCAGCGGGCCAACGAATTCGTCGTAAGGGTAACAGATTTATGGGGTTCTGCATCTGGTGGGACTGAAAAATGAGTGCGTTGAAGATTGGGATCTCCTCTTGACGCCCTGAGGGGCGAGGAATTTCTGGCAATCTCTCTTGAGGCCCTGCGGGGAGATAGAATTTCTGGGATCTCCTCTTGAGGCCCGTAGGGTGGTTGGATGATGTTAGAGCTCCAGGGAGCTGTAACATGACATGGTAGAGCTCCAACGGAGCTCTGTCATAGCATGCTGTTAGATTATGTTAGAGTTCCCTGGGAGCTCTAACATGGCATGTTAGATGATGTGAGAGTTCCCTGGGGACTCTAACATCGCACGTTAGAGCTCCAAGGGAGCTCTAACATGGCATGTTAGATTATGTTAGAGTTCCCTGGGGACTCTAACATCGTATGTTAGAGCTCCGTGGGAGCTCTGACATGTCATGTTAGACCTCCCTGGGAGCTCTAACATCGCATGTTAGAGCTCCGTGGGGGCTCGAACATGTCAGGACAGATGCCAGCTAAAGAAACCAAGCTACCATGATAGGCTGCTCTACCATAAGAAACCCAGCTACCATAAGATACCAAACTACCATGAGAAGCCAAGCGGCCCTAAGAAACCCAGCTACCATAAGAAACCAAATGCCATAAGAAACCAAGCTACCATACGAAGAAGGACGACCGAGTGACCTCACGCGGGCCGCTGCCTGCGGCAGTAGCTTCTCACACGGGTAGCGTTGTCGTATAAGTCTTCTTACAGCGGCGTGCCACCGCATTCCCTTGTCACAGTCCCCATCAGGCTTCTCGCAGCAGCCTCGCGCAATTATGCTGAGGCCTTCCTGTGCTGGCTCATCCTTGGGTCCCCCAGTAGGCTCTTCCAATGCTCATCCTGACCCTGGGCTGATGCATCCACCGCCGCTCTGGGGTCTTCCAGTTTCCTGGCCCGCGCCATCTGATTGTACGTAGTCTCGCTTGGCTCGAGAAGTTGTTGGCGAGTTTGCTCTATCGAGGGCCTGCCGCCTTTCTCCCCGATTGCCCCGAAGGTCTTGAACCTCCGCGGCAAGAGCGAAATCGCGGTATACCGCGCTCACGGCCATAAATCGATCTCCCCTCAGGCGTTGACGAAGAGGATATCGGTTGGGAGCGGCGCCAACTTGGTTACCACGGCGGCCATGCTTCAATCGCTGGCCATAGCACTCATTACGGGATTCAACGAGAAGCGCGTCTTCATATTGCCAGGAGTGTGTACTTTCTCAGTGAAGAGCTCGCCAGCACGGGACGGATACATGATGAAAGTCGGCGGTGCGTGGAGGGCGGTGAAGCCTTCCTCCTCCTTCTCCTCCTCCTCCTCCCCCTCCTCCCCCCCACCTTCTAGTTCTAATTCAGAAGTCCCTGAATCCCCGCCGCCCCTGATCCCCGACCGCGCCCCTGGGGGCAAGGCCGCCCCGCGAGGGCGGGGAGGGCCGCGCCCTATTCATGTTTCACCGTGGTCGAAGACAGGGCCCCACCCCCATGTTTCACCGCGGTCGAAGACAGGGCCCCACCCCTGTGCCCCCGCCTTTCAAGGGGGGAGCCTTCGTTCTCGAGGTCGACGGCGACGGCGACGATGACGGCGACGTCGGCGACGACGACGGCGGGGGGGGCGGCTCGATGGGAGCACTAACATGCTATGCTAGAGCTCCATCGGGCTCTAACATAGCATGTTAGAGTTCACAACCCTCACATCGAAATCTAGCATAACACGTTAGAGCTCCCACGGAGCTCTTACATAGCATGTTAGAGTTCCATGGGAGCTCTAACGTGCCATGATAGAGCTCCAAGGGATCTCTAACAACATCCTATGTTAGAGCTCAAGGCTAATATACCATGTTAGAACTCCCTGGGAGCTCTAACATACCATGTTAGAGCTCCCAGGGAGCTCTAACATACTCGAACATGCCATGTTGGAGCTCAGTTGGAGCTCTAACATGCTATGTCAGAGCTCCCTGGGAGCTCTAACATATCATGTTAGAGCATGTTAGGGCTCCCACGGAGCTCTAACCTACCATGTTAGAGCTCCCAGGGAGCTCCCACGGAGCTCTAACATGATATGTTAAAGCTCCGTTGGAGCTCGGTATGTCAGAGCTCCCAGGGAGCTCTAACATGGGAGCTCTAACGTAGCATGTTAGAGCTCTGTTGGAGCTCTAACATGCTATGTTAGAGCTCCCTGGTAGCTCTAACCTACCCGCCGCCGCCGCCGCCTCAGAGCTCCCACGGAGCTCTAGCATGCGATGTTAGAGCTCCCAGGGAGCTCTAACATAATCCAACATGCCATGATAGAGCTCCAAGCGGCCTCTACCATCCTATGTTAGAGCTCAAGGCTAACATGCCATGTTAGAACTCCCTGGGGGCTCTAACATGCCATGTTAGAGCTCCCACGGAGCTCTAGCATACCATTATAGAACTCCCAGGGAGCTCTAACATACTCGAACATGCTATGTTAGAGCTCACTTGGAGCTCTAACAAGCCATGTTCGAGCTCCCACGGAGCTCTAGCATACCATGTTAGAGCTCCTAGGGAGCTCCCACTGAGCTCTAACATGCTATGTTAAAGCTCCGATGGAGCTCGGTAGTTTAGAGCTCCATGGGAGCTCTAACATGCTATGTTAGAGCTCTCTGGTAGCTTTAACCTACCCGCCGCCGCCGCCGCCGCCGCCTCAGAGCTCCCACGGAGCTCTAACATACGATGTTTAGAGCTCCCAGGGAGCTCTGACATAATCTAAATACATGTTAGAGCTCCCAGGAGCTCTACATACTCGAACATGCTATGTTAGAGCTCTGTTGGAGCTCTAACATGCATGTTAGAGCTCCCTGGGAGCTCTAAACATAGCATGTTAGAGCATTAGAGTTCCCACGGAGCTCTAACATACCATGTTAGAGCTCCCAGGGAGCTCCCACGGAGCTCTAACGTGATATGCTAAAGCTCGTTGGAGGCTCGGTATGTTAGAGCTCCCAGGGAGGTCGAACATGGGAGCTCTAAACATACCATGTTAGAGCTCCCAGGGAGCTCGAACATACTCGAACATGATATGTAGAGCTCCGTTGGAGCTCTAACAAGCCACGTTAGAGCTCCCACGGAGCTCTAACATACCATGTTAGAGCTCCCAGGGAGCTCATTACCAGTTAGAGCTCCCACGGAGCTCTGCCATGTTAGTAGAGCTCCCAGGGAGCTCTACCCTCCAACTTCGCCCTTCCCCCCCCCCCCCCCCCCTCCCCCTCCCACTCCCTCCCGCCCCCTCGCCCCTCCCTTCGGAGCCTCCGAACGGCCGAACCAACAGCGAGGAAAGGCTAGCGGGCTGGGGCGGCTTCGGTCCTCGCGCTTCCCCTCGCAGCACGCAGTCATGCCCAGCGCGGCCGCGATGGGCGGCGGCGGCGGGTGCTGGCCGAACTCCTTCGGCCAAGGCTTGGCCGAGTGGCAGTCGAAGCCGACGTAGCAGTTGCGGCGCGCCCCTGTAGGGGCGAGCGCTCGCGCTGCTCTCACCCACGCGACCTTCCCGTATCAATGCGACAGTGCTACTGCGAATCTGTCTGCAGTCGTGTTTAGCAAGTAAATGGCCCTATGGCCTTCTGGCCCCATGGCTGCTGAGACGGCCGTTCTCATGCTTAGTTGACCTGCCTTACCCCCGACAATTCAATTTTTGATCCAGCCCCTCGCACCTCTGCTCCTCGTCGGCGTGGCCGGGGCGGCCTGCGACGCGGACCTTGGCGGGCCCCGCGGGCAGGATCGGGGCGACCGTGACGTCGTGAGGGGGCGCGCTCAGGGCGAACCGAGGGATGTCCTGATTCTATTGCTGCATTACCATCCCTTTCAGCCTGGGCCATCCACGGAGAGGAAGTTCAACGGCAACAGGCGAACGGAAGGGAGGATGGGGGAGGGGGCGAGGTGGATGAAGGAGGGGGTAGAGGGCAGAAGAAAGGGAGGGGGAGCAGCAAGAGGGAACAGGGTGGCAAAAGGAAAATTGACCAGGGGAGGCGCATGAGGAACGGTGGCAACGTCGGACCGTCGGGAGGCAGTGCTGACGTCTTGCCAGGAGCCACTTGGGACCCGCCCGCGCGAAACGGAAGGGCGCGAGGGGCCAGGGCGAGGAGAGGGGGAGAGAGGGAGAGGGAGAGGGAGAGAGGGTGAAAGAGAGGGAGGGCGAAAGAGAGAGAGAGAGAGAGAGAGAGAGAGAGAGAGAGAGAGAGAGAGAGAGAGAGAGAGAGAGGGAGGGAGAGGGAGAGGCAACTGGAAAGAGCGAGAGACAGAGAGAGCGAGAGAGAGGGAGACAGAGCGAGAGAAAGAAAGAGAGAGAACGAGAGAGAGGGCGGAAGGGGGAGGGGCGGAGGGGGGGAGTGGGTGGGAGAGGGAGGCAAAGTAGCAGAGTGGCTCCTCCTCGTCCTTCCTTCCCCCCCTTCGTCGTCGTCGTCGGCGTCGTCGTGGTCGTGGTGCGTGTTGCTCTGCTCGGGATTATGCTTCCCTTATGCAGTGACCACCCACTTGGCTTGCCAGGCATTGCACGTCGCCTGGCTGTCCGTCCGTCCGTCTGTCTGTCTGTCTTCCCGACTCTCTGAGCCGCGGCGCTTTGAGCTTCTTAGCTCGGGGGCGCGTCGGCCACCGCCGCCCTCTCCCTTGTCGGTGGCCCTGACGAGGTTGGGGGAGAGGGTGCCGAAACGCGCCCAGAGCCCAGCAAGGCACGAGGGTGCAAACCCGACTTGTCTGGCTGATGCTCTGGGGGGGCTTGTGCTCAGGGGAGGCTGCAGCACCGCTCAACGATGTGCTGTTTGACCGAACCTGCAGGGTGGGCCCTTTCCCAAATCCGTGCGTCGGTGCGGATCGCAAGCGCGCCTCGTCTCCGTCGTCGTCGTCGTCGGCGTCGTCGTGGTCGTGGTGCGTGTTGCTCTGCTCGGGATTATGCCTCCCTTATGCAGTGACCACCACCACCACCCTTCTCCCCCTTACCTCATGCCTCCTTCTCCCTTCCCCCCCTAATGTCACCCTTGCTCGGCCGCTCCATGTCCCTCTCCTTGTTCCCAGTGTAATTGTATGTGCGTTGTGTTTGTACTTCTCTTTATTAGTACACGCATGTTCCTTAGCTTGCGGGATAATCCATGTATGTTCGGCGGGAGCGCCGTGGTTTGCACAGTCATCAGATGAATTGAAACTCAGTTGATTATGTGTCCGTAGTCCGACTTGTTTGCTCAAGCTGTTTTCTTGTCAGTCTATGGGCCTCCCAAAATCTTTCCACGTGGCAGTCGCCACGCTATGGGGGTTCATGTTGGGATCAGAGAAGCAGACTTGGCTGCGCGCGATGCAGCCCGTTCATGTGGATGTGGAGGTTAACAACACTGGTGTTTGTAATTGCACGTGTGACTCCCTCTCGCGCCTCTCGGGAAACGGATCTGTCAATCAGACGCACATCGAGAACCATTTCCACAGCCGTCTCCCATCCGAGCCCTTCTCGTGGATCAACCTCTTCTGCGTTCTGCAGAGTGCCTGCTGTACCTCGGTGGCCGTCTGTGCGTGGTGCTGCGATGGCGCATGTCGGAGGACTGCCTCCCCTGATGGGGCCGCCCGGGGTGCCCCCGCCAGGGCCGGGGCCAGCTCCTCCTGCGGCGCCCCCGTTGCAGATGCGCCTCGACGGGCGGCCGCAGCCGACAAGTGCGGGGCTGCGCAGTTGGCGACGCCTGCTGGTCGAGTTCGTGGGGGAGGCGTTCTTACACGAACGCTTGGTGATTAAAGCACACCCGAACGGCGGCTCAGCCTGGATTGCGACGCCTGATCAGGATGAGTACGAGGAGGACTACCGTAATGATCCCGACATCGTGGGGGTCACCTTCTTGGATGATGCGGGGCGCCCTCCAGCGCCGCCTCATTTGCCCGTGTACGCCTTGCGGGCTGCCCCGACTCAGGCGGTCTTGCAGGCAGCGCTCGGCAACGCGGAGGTGCAGACTCAGCTGTTGGGCTGGGGCCAGCCTGTCGCGGCGCCGCAGGTCCAGGCGGGCGCGATCGGCGCCCCAGGCTCGGGGAAGTGGCTCCTGGCGGAGCCGCGCGGCAGCATGAAGATCGGGGACGAGGCGCCGATCGCTCCCACGGGCCCGTTCACGAGCGTGAAGGCGGCGTCGGCCTGCACGCTGCCGTCGGGGAACACCGCGGCTGTCTTCGTGGAGTGGGTGCCGACGCAGAAGGTTGGCAGCTTCAGGGATGACAAGATCGATCTCTACGCGTCGGAGGTGACTGATTGTCGCATTATGAAGCCCCGCTTCGAGCATGGCGTTCGCAGTCGTACCTTCAACGACGGTGTGTTGGAGTTGTTCGAGGAGCCTGACCTCGATGGCTTCCCGAAGGGTCCTCGCATCACGCTGGGCACCGCACAGACTCTGAGGTCTCAGGGGCTGACCTGGCAGACCCAGGCTCGTGAGTGGCCCGTGGCGGCTCGCGTCCCTCCTGGAGACAGGTCGGTGCACGAGTACAAGCTGATCTGCGAGGTTCTGAATGCGTTGCAGTGCATCGATCAGTGTAACCTGCCGAATCTGGTAGGGGCCGAGCTCCTGGTGAGGCGCAAGAGCGTGCTGGAGGAGGCGCACGCCTCGTCTCCCAGCAACCCGGACTACAGCGCAGCCGACATCATGATGGGCTGGGCCGAGACGAGGGGCACTGGGAGCACTCCTGAGGCACTCATGAGCTACACTGCTAACAGGCTGAAGGACAAGGCAGCGATCTTGAATGAGAAGAGGAAGGCAGTCGATGAGTCCAGGCTCGGGGGAAAAGGTCAGCCCCCGAAGGACAAGGACAAGGGCGCCAAGGGCTAGGGGGTCGAGTTCGACCCCTTCGGCACCCTCGCGGGTGCCTTCGTCGAGCGTCGATCTCTGACGATGTTCGACAATCGTGCAGCTCCTCGTGAGCTTCTACCTCTTCCTATACCCCCTGCATGGTCTTCGCCGTCCTGGCCGAGGCATCGCTGCAGGAGGCTGCAGCAGCGCTTCGACCGCAAGAAGGCAGTTCTGAGCCGCGCCGTCGACTCCGTCAAGGCGCTGAATTGGTTGCATGGTGGGCGCCAGCCTCCAAGTTTTTCGAGTCCGACCCTGTCGCAGGCTACGGCTCTTCAACACCTTCTGGACGTTCATCGGACTGACGTCCCGGAGATCGTTAATGCCGAGGCAGCCCGTGTGGAGTTGCTCGGCGCAGGACAGGACTACGCTGGTGGTCCTGAGCTCCCCATCGCGAGTTACGACAAGGATCTGCTCTCCATGCCCCAGCTTGGGGCGGAGCCCGTCGACCTGTCCACGGTGCTGGAGGGCAGGGCCAGAGAATGTCTCGTTAACTTCGAAGAGGAGATCTTGCACGGTCCTGACGATTGGGGCCATATTACTGAGTGTGAGGAGCATGTCAAGCCGTACATGGATCCAGTGCTTAAGACCGACGCTGACGCTTACTTCGACTTCGTGATGAGGGGTCACAGGTCTGGTTTGTTTCGCTTCGGCCGCACGTCCCATGTCATCGTCACACCCTTCTTTGTGAGGAAGAAGGCTGGCACTTTGAGATTGATACTTGACTGCCGCCCGAGTAATCGCAGGATGCGTGAGAGCCCCTACGTTCGGCTGGGAGGGCCGGCTGATGTGGCTCGGCTGCTGCACTCGCGCGGTGACGGGGACCCGTACGTGGCCCTCGGCGACGTGAAGGATTATTTTCATTGCTGCGGGCTTCCACCAGGCCTTAGTCCATATTTTTCCCTGCCGCCCGTGTCAGGTCTGCGACTTCTTCAGGCTGGTATTCACAATGTCGAAGATGTTCCTGTCCTTCCAGGTGACAGAATCTTTCCACAGTCCAGGGTCGTTCCCATGGGGTGGTCTTGGGCCTGTTACTTTGCGCAGTCTGCTACAACGTCCCTGGTGCATCGTTTCTCGGGCTCCGAGGGTGACAGCTTCTTGGAATCCTGTAAGCCTCCTCCTGGTCTCGATCGGCCCGCTTACAACGTCTACATAGACAACATTAGCATCTTTGGCCAAGGTAAGTCACAGACCGATAGGATCGCCAACCAGGTTTTCGACGGGGTCGAGAGTGTCGGCTTTCGGGTTCACGAGCGCGCGTCTGCCAGCAAGTGGGCTCTTACGCTCGGCCTAGAGATCGACCTCTTGCATAGCACGGTCCAAGGAAAAAGGCAGAAGAGGTGGAAGTTGAAGGCAGTCTTGGATTGGTTGGCAGGTGCTCCGTATGTGTCGGGTCAGGAGGTTGAGAGACTTCTGGGCCATACCACCTTCCACTTCGGTCCTAATCGGCTGTTCTTGTCCATCTTTAACAATGCCTATGACTTCATTCGTTCGAGTTACACCTCTCGAGTGCGCCTCTGGCCCTCGGTGGCAAGGGAGTGCTGGGCCGCTGGGTGTCTTATTTCGTTTGCGTTCGCAGATCTGGCAGGAACCTCCGCAGATCGGGAAACGCCGCTCGACGCGCCGGCACGCCCAGACGTGCGCATGCCCCGGCCGAGACCATTGTGAGCACGGCAGATCCCGGTGGGGCCAGGCGCGCCCGTGTCAGAGGTGCGGTCGGGCCGCGACCACCCGAACCTAGCGCCCAGCCGCGCCTAGTCTCCACGGATAGGACGCGCAGGAGCCCGTCCCGCCGAGCCCCCCGGGGCAGGGCCGAAGGCACACGCAGGACCACACTGCGAGACGCGGTTCGCGCCAGAACAGCAGGCAACACAAGCAGGGAAAGGTCCACCAGACCAGGCACCAGAGCACCTAACCCTAGGACCCTGGTCGAGCTCTGGGAGCGCTCTCGCCAGGGAACAGGCGAAGGCACCCCCGCCGGTGTCGCCGGCAGAGGCGTCACAAGACGGGCATCCAGGCCAGCAAGTGCGGAGGGCGGACGGACCCGCAGGCCTCGGCCACGACCAGCTGGGTTCACACCAGATGAACCCACCGCGGCCCCCCAGCCTGCCGACGTGCTCCAGCAGGTTTGGGAGCGGCACAGGGACGGACGTACGGGCCTCTCTCCAGTCGTTCCCGCCGACACGACGCTCGCCGCTTACCAAATTGCAGGCCTGGACAACACGCAGATCATCAGTACGCTCAGGACTCTTCAGCAGGACGGCATTGTCTCCAACGGCTCCCCTGACGGCACCTGGGACATCACTGGACACCTTAGGCTCCACTCAAGCGTCGACCCCAGGCTTGGGGACGACTGGGTGTTCGATTTCACCCAGCAAGCAAGAGCCCGAGTGGTCGACCCTAGACCGAGCCCGAATGCCGCTTCGGGACCAAGCCTACACTTCGTCTCGCTTTTCGATGGATGGGGTCTGGCGAGACTTGCGATTGGCGACCTCATGGCCAAAGTCAGCACTGTTCCACGTTTCAGATCCTCCGCTTTCGTCGAAATCAACGAAGAAGCGGCCTCTCGAGTCGAGAGGCGTTGGGACCGTGACAGCGCCACAGGCTTTGACGGGGGCCCCCCGCACGTTAGACTAGGAGTCGACGCCTGGGATCTCTTGAGAGGAGACGACGGACGAAATCCTTGTTCGACCACCTCAGAACCCTGGATCCTGGAAGTCTCCTCGTCATCATAGCCGGACTCCCAAGTAACAACCTGTCCGCGGCCAGCCAACACGGAGGACTTGACGGGCTTGCAGGTTCTCAGTCAGTGCATTTCTTTGCCGCGCCGCTACTTTGGAGCATTGCGCGCGGGCTCCGCCCGGACATACGCATCCTTATATGCTGCGAAGGCCCAGCTTCGATCCTATCCGCGCACAGGCAGGCGATGTGCACGGCCCTGGGAGAGCTTCCACTTGACTGGGCGGTCCGCCTGGACGCCGCTCCCACAGTGGCCAGCCCGAGAGATCGTCTATGGTTCAGCAACTGCCCTACCGCCGAGGACCTCGTCACGTATCCCCGACTCCCCAGTTCCTGGGAAAGACGATGGACCTACAGACCAGACGGGCGCATCCCCTCCTGGACCCAATCCAAGGCTCCCGCCGATGCCCCCGAGGCCATAGCTCCGTGCAGCTACCAGACGCACCCACTTTGCCTTCTGTACAGCGAGGACAGCAGCTACAGGTGGCTCCTCCGCACCCTATCCGACACCAGGAACGGCATTAAGAGCATACTCGCGGAAACCGGAGCCGAGCGTAGCTTCCAGGGATACACAGAAGGATTGGCCCTCGTCTGCCAAGGTAGAGAGCGGGAGAGCCTAGCCAGCGAAGGAAAGGTGAAGGCCTGGGCAGGATGGCTGCTTGCGCATGGAAGAGAGCATGGACTCAGGATCCCATCCCCCGAAGAGCGGGCTCGAGCAGTGGGCCTCGGGTCCTACTATCGGTCCTTGGACATTAGGGGGAGGAGGCTCTACGATGCCGTAGGGATTCATTGCGACCCGAGGTGCCTCCAACGCAGACTCGTGACCTCTATTCTAGCCTGGAGCAGAAACGAACCCATCCCCGGCCAGCATCACGAGGCTCCGACTGGGAGGCACATGTGGGCCGCATGGAGACAGGCGCGCAGCTTCGCGGATAGAAATTGCCCGTGGGCGCCGCTTGCTGAGAACCCTTTTCCAGACGACATAGTAAGAGCCATGCTGCAGCAGCAGCTCGCTGATTGCGGGTCGCCGCTCCCCTAGACTCGCCCGAAGGCCCCGGGACGCTCCACCGCGCCCTTGGGTCTCCCCCGCTCGCAAGTCTCGTTCCGGGGGCGAGAACCAGAGCCTGGCAAGCTGCCTGCTCCTCCCTGAGCCGCGCCCTGGCGCTCCTCAGCAATTGCACCGTCCGCCGGCCGCGTTCCCTCTGGGCCTACCTGCATGCAACCGCCTGGAGCAATCCCACGTGGGCTGCTCTCTGCGGGGACCGTTCTCTACGGGCCCTAGCCGACGCAATCTCCAACGCCGTTCAGACCGGCACGCTCAAAGTGGGCAGCTGGAACGTCAGATATCTCAAAAGCACCACTGCACACAAAAACATGATCAAGCACGCCTTCTTAACGCAGATGACCACCAACGGGAGGATCGGACTCATACAGGAGACCCACTGGACGGAGCATGAAGCGGCCGTTTGGTCCACCATGTTCCACGCGCGCACTCTGGTCGCCTCACCAGCCTACATTGGACCAGCTGGGGGCTGTGCTGGCGGAGTGGCAATGCTCATTCCGCACGGCACAACGCCCCTCCACTCGGAAGACCTCGTCCCTGGGTGCGCCGACGCTAGTACGTGTGGGGCAGGGGTCGTCACGGCGCCTTGGGACTCGGCAAGGGTTCGTTCAGGATGCGAGTGGGAGGAGAGGTGGCGGTTCAAGTGGGATGTGTACGATCGGGTTGCGCCCAGGGACAACAACTTCTTATCGCTGGACTGGGGGGACATCGAAAGCGTCAAGCCTTGTCGTGACAGGTCGTCGCTCTGGTCGCTGGACAAGTCGTTCAGAGAGGTCCCGAAGGAGAACCTAGTGGGCCCCACCTGGACCAAGGTCGTTCGGAGTTTTTGGAAGGACGAGGAGCCGATATTCTGTCTGGAGGCCCGCGCGGGTCTGCTGGCGGTGCGCCATAAGTTACGGGCGGTCTCAAGTTTCGGTAAGACTCATCTACACCTCGGGGACTCCATGACCGCCATCCTGGCTTTCGAGAAGGGTAGGGCCAAACATCGAGGTCTTCTGGGTGCCTGCCGTCGTCTTTTGGCTCTGAGCGTGGCCTCCAACACCAGGCACCATTTCAGGTGGGTGCCGTCAGAGCTGAACCCGAGTGACCCTGATTCACGCTACTTCGAGCTTCCAGTTGACAGCGATGGCCGTCGTTTGCTTCGTCGCTCCACGTCTCGGGCCTGGACGGCGCAGGCAGATGGCAAGGGGAGCTGGCGGGCCGTCGATCCAGGCGGCAGTGCCTTCGCCGACGGCGGGCGTGGTCATCGTGAACCGCCTGGTGCCTTCGGCGGGCCCGACTGCCCTGGCTGGGCCGCGCCCTCGGCGCCGCCCAGCGGCTGGCGCGCCGCTCCCTCGACCTCGCCGCGAGGCGGACCCGCTGGACACGGTGCTGGCCGAGAAGAGACGTCGGTCGGCTCGACGTCTGGTGCTCATGCGTCAGAGGGCGTTGAAGCGCGTCCGTGCCATCGGGGGCGCGATGCCAGCCCTGAAGGCTCTGAAGGGCGAGCGCACAGTGCTGGAGAGCTCTCACCCGTCGACTCCCGTCAGGAGGGACTACTGTCGGCGGCTCGACAGGTTCTGGGAGTTCGGGCGAAGCCAAGGTCTCTCCTTGGCCAACCTGAAAGTCTGCGACGACGCGCTGTGCGACTTTGCCGACCTGCTGTTCCTGGACGGCGAGCAGGTCGACGCGGGGACCAAGCTCCTGGCCGCTCTGGAGGACCACGACGTGCAGCGGTTCGGCAAGCCCAGCCTTCCTCGGTTTCGGCGAGTTCTTCGAGCTTGGCATCGAAAGGGGCCTGTGGGCAGCAGGGACCCTCTACCGTTCCGCCTCTTGGCGGGCATCCTGGGCATCCTGTCGCTCCACGGCCTTCACGAGGAGGTGCTGGCGCTGGCCCTCATGTTCTGCTGCTACCTGCGCCCGTCCGAGCTCCTGACGGTGGTCGAAGGCGACCTCCTCGAGCCGGTGGCCAACGCGGTCGTGGCCCTCGCGTGCTGGAGTCTGCTCCTGCGGCCGTTCGAGAGGGAGGAGCCGACCAAGGTCGGCCAGTTCGACGACACGCTCCCGCTCGACAGCCCCGACTTCCCCGGCCTGGGGGCCCTCCTTGCTGGCTTGCGCGGAGGGGGCGCGGAGGTCTGGCTCTTCAGTTTCAGCCAGACGCAGCTGCGGCGCCGCTTTCAGGCGGCTTGTCGCGCGGCGGGCCTGGGCTCGCTGAACCTCGAGATGCACCAGCTGCGCCACGGAGGTGCGTCGAGGGACTTCCTGATGAAGACGAGGGAGATCCAGGCGGTCAAGCAGCGGGGGCGCTGGGCGAACGATCGCACCTTGCTCCGCTACATGAAGGCGGGCAGGGCGCAAAGGCTTCACAAGGCCCTGACGCCCGAGGCCAGCCGCTGGTGCCAGGAGGCGGAGGCCAACCTTTCGCTCATCCTTCGCGGCGAGTGGCAGCCTTCCCTTCGGCCGCCAGGAGCCTGCCGCGGTCCCTCGGCGGCGGGTTTGTGATCGAGGTCTTCTCGGGCAGCGGGAGGCTGGCCAAATCCTTCGCGGAGCTGGGCATCCCGGCGCTGACCTGGGACATCGAGCACGGCCCCGCTGGCGACCTGCTGGATGACGACGTACTGCGCTGCGTGATGTCGCACATCGCCTCTGGTAGGTGTCTTTTCCTCTGGTTGGGCACGCCGTGCACTTCTTTTTCTCGGGCCCGAAAAAACGACGGTCGCGGCCCTGGGCCTCTTCGGGATCCCTGGCACCTGGAGGGCCGTCCCGAGCTTTCTCCCTCCGACCTCGCCAAGGTCGAGAACGGGAACCGTCTTTTAGAGGTCTCGCTGATGCTAATGCGATGTGCAGCAGCTCGCGGCGTCCCAGCGGTGTTGGAAAACCCTAACACGAGTTTTGTATGGGGCATGCCTCAGATGCTAGATTTTCGATTATCTCATGACACTAAGTTCACGGTGCTTCATTTCTGTCAATATGGAGAGCTGGATTTCTGGCTCAAGACGTTTGAGGTAGGTTTGGTTCAAGCCAGACCGGTACCGTATTCTCCCGGCCTGTCGTACTTGGGTTGGTCAGCGTGTGACTCAAGTTCGGTGCCTCCCCTGTGGGTTGCTTAGTGACTCATTTGGGTTTTGACAGTTCTTGTAAGTGGTCCCTCTGGATGGTGCGGGCCCGACTGGAGCATCAATTCGATCATGCATACTCGTCTTATTGTTTCTCAGCTCCTCCCTCCTCCTCCTGGAAAAGGAAGATGCGTAGATTTCGATTGGTTGCGTTTCGACAAGCTCAATTTGACTTCGGCACAGTGGGTTTTCAGTCAGGTGACAAACCATTTGACATCTATGATTCTTTGAACAAATATAACATTCTCTTGGGTTCTCCTTCAGTAGATGTGGGTTATCCTTACGTGGGTTATCCTTCAGCAGATGTGGGTTACCCTTCAGCTGATGTGGGACTTGCTTCAACAGATATGGGCTCTTCTTCAGCAGACGTGGGAATGGACACATCTTCGGCGAAAGGGGGTCTCTCTTCAGCGGATGTGGGACCTTCCACTACAGATGTGGGCTCTGTTTCAGTGCCGGTGGGTTCTTCTTCTCCCTTTTTGGGTTGTCCTTCAGCAGATGAGGGTTCTCCTTCAGCAGACACTGGACTTTCTGCAGCAGCGGTGGGCTTTTCTTGTGTCTTACTTCCGAATGAGGGGGAAGGGGACGGGATGAGCAGGAAGGAGGAGGATGAAAAGGAAAAGCGGGGCCATGGGTTGGCCGGTGCCTCTTCTACGTGTCATACACTTCGCAAGTGTCCGGATGAGTTCTCCATTGGGGCTGGCGTCCATATTCACAGTCTTACCTGTGCCGCAGGGAGGAACCTGAATGGACTGAGCGGCCACATATGCACTTGGGACGTCGCTTCAGGGCGGTGGGGCGTTCGAGTTTTGGGATTTCCAGATGTCAAGTTAATCAAAGAGTGTAACTTACGTCAAGGATCAAGACGCTACACGGGTAATCTTCGTCCTCGTCCTCCTTCAGCAGATGTGGGTTCTCCTTCAGCATATGTTGGTTCTCTCTCAGCAACTGGGTGTTCTCCTTCAGCAGACGTGGGTTGTCCTTCAGCGGATAGGTGTTCCTCCCTAGCATATGTGGGACTTTTTACCGCAGCTGCGGATTCTTCTGGTGTCAAAGTTGCTCCTACGATGGACGGCAGTTTTTCGAACGTGGGAGGGAGCGGGAGGAGGAGGAAGGAGGAGGACGACGAGGAAAAGTGTGGCCAGCATGGTGCTGTCTTGGGTTGCAGCGACAATTGCTCACGTCCCAACAGCTGCGTTTCTTTGCCCAATGATCCCGCGTTGTCAGAAGCCCATGCCGCACCTGTCTCTGTATCTCCACAATTAGTTCCCGAACCGCCTAAAGTCAGGGCTGCGCCCGTCCCCGGCGACGCTGTGGACTCCCAGCCTCCTCCTTTGTCCCGCGTAAGGGAAGTTTCGGTTGGACATTTCCGGCAATTTCTCATGGTCAGTGTGGCAGAAACTCATCCGACGGGTCCCGAGGTCGATTTGTTGTTCAGTATGGGGGACGTTGGGGACATGATGCAAAGATTCGCCGAAAGAGAAGTGGACAGGTTCTATGGGCACCTCGTGACTTTGGATAGTGAGCTGAAGACGTTGCTGCCGCCCAGGAGGGGCGATTCGACTCAGCTCTATTCGGTCTATATATCGAACATGAGCGAAATACTTGTTGCAATGGCGGGGGGTATCATGGAATTTTTTGGGCACGACAAGGAGAAAATCCACACTGTGTGCAAAGCAATTCGGGCGGATGCCGATGCTTGTGCAGATCACATTTGTACGAATATGATATATGATTTCACTCACCGCGATTATATGCAAACCGTGGCCGACCAAATGGAGACATGGGTTGATCAGTTTGGGATTCACATACCAGGCTGTTTCGTCCGGCGACGGGGCGGTGTGGACAGATGGTATTCCCATTTTGTTCCTTAGGCTGTGGGTTTGCCCTCTTTAATTTGGTTTTTAGTTTACAAGACGGCCGTTTTCTGTTAAGTATTTCTGCCTTCTGGGTTGTCACTGGGACGCAGGGATATTCATTTCACGTCTCGGACATGTCTGCACCTGGGACCTTGTCTTTCTTTGTTTCTTTGGGTTGTATTCCCTTGCTCAATTCCAACAGGTCAGTGGGATTCAAATCTTGGGTTGGTTTCTTGTCATCAGTCACGCCGACTCAGCGGACCTGGGTTTGCCTTCAATTCTGTTGCCTTACACTTGGGTTGAATCTTACAGCTCACTTATGTGCATTACTTCTGTGGGTTCTGTTTTGGGTTGAAACGTTTTCTCCTGTCTTACTCCCTCTCCTTCTTCTGTCTTGAGTCCCTGCCTCGCGCTTTTGGCGCCTGGTGGCTTCTCAGTGTTCGTGGTTTTGGAGGACCGACCTTTCAAGGCGCTTCATCATCATCATCATCATCCTCCTCTTTTGCCTGCTCCTCGTCTTGCCCCAGCCGTATCCCCCATGCGCATCCCGCCCCCTCGCCCCCCCCTTCTTCCTTTGACGTCTCCCCCTCCGTGTCCCCCCTCCCCCTCGCCACCCCCCCTCCCCCGCCGCCCCCCCCTCCTGCTCATCCGCTCTCCTCCTCCTCCTCCCTCTTCCTCCGTCGCGCCATCCCCCCCTGCTCCGCGGGCCCTTGCATCCGCCCCCCCCTGCCCAGATGGGCCCCGCGTGCAGCGACCACGAGGGGGGCCAGATGTTGTACGACTCCATCATGACGGGCCCCCTGTTGATGAGCAAGGGCGAGCGGGCCAACCTCGGCAAGTGCCAGATGGCGACGTCGGTGGCGAAAAGAACGCTGTGCCACTACTCCCAGAAGGCATGCATCTACAACGTGGCGGCGCTGTCTATGGGCATGAAAGGCTTCGACCGTCCGCCCGAGGTTCCCGCGGGGGGCCCGCAGCTTGAGGACGGCGCGGAGGCGACTTTGAAGCAGCACGGCAAGCTCCAGCAGCCATGGGATGATTCGTGCAAGAACCAGTTGGATCGCGCAGCGATGTTATATGGGTCGACCGAGAACTACTTCAATCAGCGGCACATCATCCAGGTCCTCACTCCAACGCAGGAGTTTCACGGCAGGCGCGGGGGTCCTCCCTCATGATGTCGTCGTTCGGCATGTCGCGAAGTGAGGGGGGGGGGGGGGGGCGCGGTGTCCGCGGTCTCGTGGAGGGGGGTGTGGGCGGGGGAGTGTGTAGAGCTGTCCGGGGAGGGGGGAGGGGGGGGGGGGGGGGGGGGGGTCCGACGGGCGCGGGGGACCTCCCTCGTCCCTTTTTGAGGGTCGCAGCCTAGTTCCGCAATGCGGTGCGCGGCTTGCCCAGAGCGCACCTTGACGAGGTCGCATGCGGATGCGGTAGGGATGGTAAGGGGGCGGATGGGGGATGAGGCGAGAGGGGTTGCAGCCCGCGCGCGGCCCGCCAGGCAGAACCAGCGCCTACGCAGCGCGGATGCGACGATCCCTTGGGAGCTTGAGCAGAGGAAGGGCGCGGTGCACAGGTGCGAGCAGTTGGGGATGTACCAGCTATTGCATAAGAAAGGGTATCCCTTCTGCGGCATCGAAGCGGCTTGGACGAAGTGCACGATCCACCCAGATCATCCTAGGGTGGCGTCTTCTGATGATTTCTGTTTGATGATGGCTGATTTGATCGCTAACTTGACTTTGGAACACGTGAGAAGGAACCTGTGCTTGACCCACGCCTACCCCAGGCGCCAGGTGCTCTTGCTAGATGCTGCTTGTGCTGAGGGCTTCATTACGGAGCTGCGCGAGGACCTTCGGATCTTCCGCCACATCGAGAAGGAGTTGCCCTTCGTGGGCGCCGAGCAGCTGGTCAAGCGCAGCCTCTTCCAGAAGACGGCCGTCAAGCAGCTCGTCGGTTGCCTGGGCGAGGAGGGCTGGCAGAGCACCCCGAGGCTTTCGCGCGAGCGGGTGGGGGGTGGCGGTGAGTGATAGAGATGGGGAGGAGGAGGGGGAGGAGGAGGTGGAGCGGTGCCCGATGATGGGGGGGGAGGAGGAGGAGGAGGCGGACGGAGGAGGGGGGATATTGGGAGGCACATAACGGGGGCGGCCGTGCCACCCCCCTCTCCTGCCGTCGCCCCGCCCCCCTTCCCTTCCCCCCCCCCTCCCTCCAGCAGGCTGCAGGAGTTCGCGAAGAAGAAATGCCAGAGGTTTATTGTGCGGCAGATTGTGGAAGACTGCTTTAACAAGATCAAGGCCCGCGTGGACAGGAACCGCAGCACAGTTTGCAAATCGCACACTGCTATGGCAGTGACGGTCGACGCGGATGTCATCGGCAAGACGCACCACTACAGGGAGGTCGATAAGAGCGCCATCGTCTTGACTAGGCAGTGCGAGTTCGAGGATCACGCGTCCCAGCCGCAGATTCGGCTTGACAAGGTTCCTGCCGACATCAGGGGGCTCAACCTCCACAAGGTCGCGGGCTTCGGGCCGCCGACCTGGTATTCACCTGGGGCCGCGAACCACGCGCAGGCGCGCGCTGACCTTGAGGCTTGCAGGCAGGCTGACCAGAACAATGAAATCAAGAGTCTCCACAGGCGGTTCATGTGCAAGCTAGTGAACAAGCATATGGCGTACAGGAAGATCGGCTCCCCCACGTGGTTCCTCGGCATTGGTCACCTCAACGGCAGCGTGGCAGTCGGATGGGCTCTTGAGCAGGCTGGGGCGAAGCAGTTCGTGCCAGTCGAGGGGGCCGTGCGCGCGTTGCACCTGATCGTGGAGCCGTGGGAGTGGGGGGCCTTCCCGCGCGCGTGCTGGTCTCCGCTTCACCAGGCCATCGGCGAGGAGACCAGCAAGAGCGAGGCGTGGGCGGGCTCCGAGATCACCTTGAAGGACTCACTGCGGGGGTGGGAACACTCGGGAGGATAGGTGTTGGATTTGGCGATATTCGCCTAACAGGTTGCTGTGACCCCCCGGCCCACATCCTCCCTACCGCTCCCTTCAGGTAGGTCGTCCTTGTCGTCGTCGTCGTTTCTTCCATTTCTATGCCTCTCCGCGCAAGCCTCCCTCGGCGCCCTTCCGATCCGTTTGTCATCGACCTCTCCCTTGCCCCAGCCATCGTCTGCCTGCGTCGTCCCGCCTGCCGCGGCAGGATTCCAGCGAGTACGACGAGAAGCCCATCGTCGTGCGTCAGCTTCGGGAACCCCGCGGGCTCCTGCAGTGCGCGGCGGAGGAAGGGTTCTGGGCTCTCCCAGTGTCCGTTCTGCGCGAGCTTGGTGTCGACGTTGATCGAGTGCCTCGCCAAGCGTTTCAGTCCAAACTGCGGCACGGAGCAGGTGATTAAGGCCATGGAGATGCACGGCCTCGCTTACGAGAGCGACGAGTGCGTGGAGGAGCTGGCGAGCCTCGAGTGGGTGACCGACTGCATGGACAAGTCCACGTCGGAGGAGTTGCAGCAGGCCATCGTGTCGGCGAAGACGCACAAGCGCAACCAGGAGGAGTTCACCCGCGACCTTGTCGCCTACAAGGCTCGGCCCGCGCGCTCGACCAGGTCGGGGTTCCGGTTGCCGCCTTGATGCGTGTGGATGCTGCGTTTGTTAGTTGGCGTAGGGGGCGAGGGCGAGGGGGAGGGCGTGAGCGGGCATGACGAGGTAGGAGGAGGAGAGGTGACGATGGCGAGACAGAACGAAATAACGGCATTTGCGGGAATCTCTGACGGAATGTAAGGGAGGGTGCGGAGGGGGCGGTGGAGGAGGATGGGGGATGACGACGAGGGGGGCGACGGGGTTGGCAGGGGAAGGAGAGGAGGTAAGGGCAGAGCAGGATGACGGCGCGGGCTGACGAGGGGTGGCGATGAGTTAGGACGAGGTAGGGTGAGGAGGTAGGAAGAGGCAGGAAGATGCGGCAGGAGGAGAGGATGTGAGGGCACGTCGCGCCCGCTGTGCGGTGCAGCGCCATCGGCTCTCGAGCCCGCCATGGCGCCGCGCGAACGATTCGGGATGATTCCGTTCCAGGGTTGGCAACTCTCAGCGCGGCGCATGCGCGCATCCCACGGGTCGCCCCCTTCGCATCCGTTTTGGCCTTCGGTGTCGGCGCCGAGGAGTGTTCAGGATAGGTTTTCGTTGTCTCGCAGCAGTTGGTGGCGCCGATTCGTCCAGCCCTGCTGCGCCCATCCCGTGCTCCTCGCTCGCGCCAGGCCCACCATCTCCATTGCATGTTCTATCGTGCCCTGCCCTCCGTCGCACTCCCCGCCTACCCCGCTTGCCTCCCTCACCCTTTCCCTCGGCATTCCCCGCCAATCCCTCTTCCTCGGGCTTCTCCTCTCCACTTGTTCCTCCTTCCCCACTCCCTCCTCCCCTCCTCTTCCCCCCTTTCGTTGCGCTGCATCGCATTGCATTCGCATGATATCAGCCCCGTGCGTTGGTTACTATGCGGCCGCACGCTGCCTCGCGTCACTAAGAGCGTCGCCCGTAGCATGCTATCCGTCACACTCCTCAGTGCCGCAAGAACTTCCAGCCACCATCCACCCCATCACCCACATCATCATCATCACTTTCTGAGGCATTGCACTCAACATCATCCGTGTAACTGTACAGCGGCTAGGTACTTGGCACAGCAACGCGCTCCTAATCTAACCCCCTCTCTTTGCTACACCAATGCAGTCATAACTTCATTTTTTGCTGCGGTTGCTTTTGCTTTCCAGCGACATCCTTCCTCATAGAATCACCCCGCCACCCAGTGTTTGCCATTCGCTGTCGCGCTGTGCAGTGGTTCCGTTTTCTTTAGTGCCCGCGCCCAAAATGCATTCGTGCCCCCCCCCCCCCTCCCTGCTCGGGTGGCTCGCAAAGGGCGTCTCGGTAAGTCCACGCTTGTGTGTTAAGGCTGCGCCGCCGCTACGGTTGGCGCCGTTGGCGCATGCGATTGTTTCGTTTCCCCGCCATCCAGTTGTGTTGGCTCTTCGTAATGAAGAGAGAGCGCCTCGCGTCTCCTGCCCTTTCATCCGTTCAATATGTTTATTTTCTTTTCCCGCCTCCTCATCAGCGTCTTCGTTCTGGCCCCCTTCTCCCTTCCTCGCTCCTGCTCTCCGCGTGCTGACAATTTCGGCGCGCGCGCGCGCCCGCGCGCCCCGTTGCCCAATAGGCGCCGCGATGGTCTCAGCTGCGCCGCCTGCATGCGCCCCCCCCCCCCCCCTTCCACGCCCGCGCCCCTCTCTGCGCGCCTCCGCGCACTCGGGGGACACGTGGAGACGTAGGCCGAGGTCCCAGTTACATCGCTCGCATATCCCATAGTCTCGGCCCGTGTCGGCGCACCCCTCGCGCGCGCCGTTGCCCCCGTGGATGGGGGGGGGGTGGGTGGGGGGGGTGGGGGGGGGCAGAAAAAAGGTCACAGTGGCATCGTTCGCGCGCGCCCCCTCCCAATTCGGCGCACGGTTCACGCGGCGCGCGGCCCCCAGGGGGGTTCACGGGAGGTCCATTCCGCACCGTTCGCAGGCGCCCCCGCTAGCGCTGTCGGCACACTTCGCGCACGTTCCGCGGCCAGATGGAGAGCCCCCCGTGCGGACGGCACTAGGGGCGCCGTTCACATGCGCCCATGTCCCACCGACCCCGCCCCGCATAGCCAGCTTGCGGGCCATGTGGGAACCTGGGGGTCCCACGGCGCCAATTCGCGTTTCGTGTTTCGCGCCCCTCACTCCTCCTCCATCTCTTCCTCGTCCTCCTCTTCCCCCCACTGGGGGGTGGGCGTGGGGGTGGGGGGCGGCGCGCAAGCGCGAAGTTGTCGCGCTTCGCTCAGCGCGACGCGGGAAGTAGGAGCTCGTGGGGGTCGCGCGGCTCGCACCTTTCACGGCACTCGCGCCCTGCATGGGCGCCCTCCCCATGATTCGCCCCGCGTGCCGCTCGACCTTAATTCGCAGCTGCGCGCGGTTGGATCATGCGTGTTTTTTTTTTCCGGTGGCAGCAGAAGTTATTTAACGTCGCGCTACAAATGCCAATGTTCGCGCCGCCTGCTCGCGCATCCCGCGCCCGCCGCGCGCGCCCGTTTCTCGCGCCGCCTGCCCCCCGATGCCTCCGCCTCACCGCCGCGCCCGCGCAACAGCAAAACCAGCGACCCTCTCATGTATGAGCCAGAAGCTCTGCGTGCTCTTCGTCGCGCTAGTTTTCGCCCTGCTTCGCGGTCTGTTGGGAATTGGCGCAGCGAACAGCGCAGTTCCCGTGGCCTTTCAGAGCGACGGCGGCCAAGGCGCGCGCGCGGGCGGCGAAAGCGCGCGGTGGTTGGAGAGGAGTATTTCGTGTTGGAGGAGAATGGAGGCGCCGAACATACCTGCGCCGCCCGCCCGACATCGCGGCGAGCCCTCCGTGGGGGTCGGCATTGCCACGGCGGGGGTCGACATCGCCACGCCACGGCGTTTCGCCCACGGCGGAACTGCCCCATGGCGTGGCAGGGGTGGGCCCAGAGTTCGTGGACCGCGCGCTTCTGGTCATGGGGCGTTGTCCGCGCCGCGCCAGCGCTTTGTCCCCGAGACAAGGAGGGCAAGCTCATCCCGTTCGCAGGCAAGTCGGTCCATAACGCCCGCGCGGGCAGCTGCGCGGCCAGCTCGGGCCCGTCGCCGCGGGCCCGCACGGCCACGGAGGGCGCGGTGTCCTGGGGCGTTGGAGGCGCCGCATTGCGGTTCGCCCCGGGTGGGTCCCGCCAGGCAAGTGGGCGGGAGCACTGAGCCGCGCCCTGGCCGATGGCGAGCGCGACGTCACGCCTGCGCAGAGCGCGTTGTCGGAGCTAGAGTGGCGCAACGAAGGCGTCGCCATGGCGGGCCGACCTCGGGCGCGCGCCATTCTTCGGGCGCCGCCCATGCACCGCGCCGCGTTCTCCCCCTCCCTTCTCCACCCCCCATTGCCCGCCCGCCCCTCTCCAGCGCGCAACGCCGCCATCATGCGCAATTCGCTCGGCCAGAGTGCAGATGGCCGCGGCACCTGGCGCCGCGCGCGGCGCGGCCTCTGGGCGGCTGCTGGCGCCGCGCTCATGCGCGAGTTCTACCGCGTCGTGGGGGTTGAATATTCCAACGGCTTGGGAAGCCCAGAGGCTGCGGCGAGAGATTGCCGCAAGGCCGCCCCGACAAAGGCGGCCTGCAGGAGCGATGCATCGACGCCGAGTATCGCCCCCGAGCCATTGCCGCGCCCGATCGGCGGCGACGTGCGGTGCGCGTTGTCAGGGCGCCGACTCCACGAAGCTTTGCGGAATGCCGTGGCGGTGCGATATTGGGCGGGGGGGCAACGGGTGCGACGCCCCCAGGGCGCCCTCGCGGAGCGGTTCGTTGGACAGGGGGCGGGGCTTTCCGCCTCGCAGACGCCAGGCATCTGCCAGTTCGGTCGGGGTCTCATCATGAGGCATTACCTTGCAGATAAAGGGTCATCGAGATAGACGGTGACCTGCCCTCGATCGACGGCGCGGGCTGCCGCCGCAGCGCAGCTTTCATTGACGAGGGCGCGAGCCGCGCGGGGGCCAAGCCCGCAGGGGCGCGCCGCGCATGCATTTGCGATTCGATGTGCGGGAGAGGCACGGGGCGCGGAAGCGGCGCGGGGGAACTGGGGCGGACGCGGGGCAGGAGGAGGGGGGGGGGGAGGGGGGGGAAGTGGGGGGGGGGGTGAGGAGGGGTCGGGATGGGGGAGGGAGGGGGGGGGGGGGGAGGAGGAGGAGGAGGAGGAGGGGTGGGAGGGAGGGGGAAGAGGAGGAGGGAGCGATGAGGATGACGGGAGGAGGAGTATATAGGCGGAGAGGCGGGTATGCACGGGGGGGGGGAACACATGATGGAGGGATGGGGTGGTGGGACAAGGGGGGAGGGCGGTGCGCGGCATGAGATTAGCGCGCGGGGAGTGAGGTTGGGCGGGGGGAAGAGAGGAGCATCGGGGGGGAAGGGGGGATGTATGGAGGGGAGGGGGCTCGGAGATTGGGTAGGAGTGGACGGGATTGTGATGGCCCCTACGAGGGCGCCATTGCGGGCGCAGTTTGAGGGGCGGCGGGTTGCGTTACCGTTGCTAGAGAATCTGTTTTCACTTATATGTTTTCTTTGGCCTTCGGTTTTCGCGCTGCGTCGATTGGCAAGAATTCATGCCCCGCAGGATGCCCCGGCGCCACGGCGGCGCCCGTGCGCCGCCGCGGCGCCACCAGGCGGCGGGTGTTCGGTGGTGGTGCGCGTCATGGAGGACTACGGGCGTTGCTTCGAGTACCGACAGCGCGGCCATCAGCTGCTGCGGCACGACTTGCTGTCGGCGCGCACCACCAACCGCAGAAGTGGCGGCTGCTCCACAAGTTCCCCGCCCGCGCTCGGGCTGCCGACCCGAGCCTTTCGCCGACCAGGGCTATGCCGATCCCGATGCTTCCGCCCAGTTGCCGAGTTGCAACGCTGCCCCCTTCGGGGCCGCCGCCGAAACGTTTCGCGCCAAAGTTTCGCGGCGGTCCCGCGTGGCTGGCGCGCTTGCTGCGCAGGCGCGTTCGATAGCGCGGGTATCGAGGGCACCGCGGGGTTGCGCATCGCGAACAAAGTCGCGCTGAGAGCTCCTGAGGGGGGGGCTCGGAGAAGCGGACCGCCAGCGCATTAGGACCGTGGTTCCGTTCATCGGCGAGGACGTGCGCCGGGCGCGCGCGGCGCAAGTGCCGAACGCGGGGGTACGACATGCAAGTGGAGCCCCTGGGGCGCGCGCTTTCCGCGACGGGCGATGTCAAGCCAGGCGGGGGCATGCTCGCGCTGCTCGGCCAGGCGGCGGCGTCGGCACGGCCGCGGCACCAGCCGGCGCGCGCGGGCTGCCCAGGTGATGCGCGAGTACATGTCGGCAGACGTCATGTGCATGGCCACGGAGATCCCGTCGCGCCGTGGGACGCCGACTTCTCGTGGCGCGCGTGAATGTGTTCACAGCGGCGCCCGAGCCGTACGCGGCCTTCGGGGGTGCGACAATGCGGGCCCCGCGACGCCATGCGCGCAGTCTCAGGGCCGCGGGGTGATTGCAGTAGGAGATCATAAAGGTTGTATTTTTTTGCCGCGTATGGGGGGTTATATGGGTGGGGCCCAAACCAGCTGCCCCGTCGCCGATCGCCCATGCAAGGGCGGCGCGCCTGCCGCGCGCATGGCGCCTGCTTGCAGCGCGGATTTAAGCCAGGGCCTTGCGGCGCGGGCCAGCGCGTTCGCAGCGGAAACGCGATGCCCTTTGCGAATCGATTGCGGCGTTCCGCGCGCCCTGCCATCATTTGCCTCCGCTACGCGTCCGCCTTCCGCGATCCCCCGAACGACCTCCTGTGCGTCTCTCCCGCCCGCGCCATGTTCCCCCCCCCTTCGCTCCACCGCTCGCCGCCCCTACCATTCGCCCCTCTCCCTCACCGCGTGCGCGCCAACGTCGGGGGGGGGGCGCGCGCCATGCAGCGCGCGCTGTCCGCGTCGCAATTTGGTGGCAGCGCGCCGCCTGGTTGGTTGGAAAGCGCGCAGCGGCGGCGGCGAAGCCGACGACGACGCCGATTGACCGACCGAGGGGGCCGAGTGGCGACGCTTGGCGCAGACGGCGACGGTGGATAAAATATGGTCACGGCGGCTTCTGGGACTCCCCCTAAGTGGCGGCAGTGAAGATCATCCGTGCTTTTTGTTCATGTATGCGCACCTATCCTTGCGCGCAGCCGTCCTCGCAGCTTGGTGCGCGATAGTGCCCCCACTCGCCGCTTTAATCGTTTTTCCTTATTCTTCGCTCCGTGTCAATTTTCGCATCATCTACGAGCTGCACGACTTATCTCTCTAGCAGCAGAAGGTAGCATATCCACCATCAGACCCCCTTGCATAACGGTCGCATCATCTAGCGTACGTGTCAATCGATATCACTAACCACACTTGTAGTTTCTTCTCGCATTAACTTCAGCAGGATCGCCTGGGGGTTGGGCACAGGGGCGGGGGCCATGCCGACGCGGGTGCAATGTCAGATGTGGTGCGGGCGCGCAAACCGTGACCTCCCCCGCGTTGCCTTGCCCCCCTCGCCCCCCCCCCCCTTTCCTCTCCGTTTTCTCCATCCTGCTTTCTTTCCATGTCCCTTTCCGCCTCCCCCCACCTTCTCTTCCCCCTTCCCAGTGCCCCCCCTCTTTCCCTCAACCTTCGGCCTCCTTCTGCCTCCCTCGCCCGCGTCACATCCATTCTCCTTGTGTTTTCTTGGCCCCGCATTGGGATGCGGTGGGGAGCGGCGAGGCGCGCGCGGGGTCGGGGGCGGAGGGGGGGGGGGGGGGGGGGGGGGGGGGGGGGGGGGCGCGGGCCGCATTCCACGGGGGGAGGGGAGGGGGGGGGTCAGACAGGCGGGCCGCGCGGGGGAGGGAGGTGAAGGGACAATTCTTTAGATTGTGCGGGATGGGGGGGGGGGGGGGGGACATAGGGCCTCATGGGCGAACGCGGGGGTTCGGGAACGGATGGGGGGGAAGATGTGCGTGGAGGCGGAGGGCCCACCCCCCTCGCCGACCTCGTTTCCGTCCTCTCACCTGTTCTCTCTCCACCTAGCTCACTAGGCCCGCGTTCCCCGCCCCCCCCTCCCTCCGTCCGCGCCCCCGCCCTTCCGCCAGCCAGGTGAAGGCGCGCGGTGCGCCCCCGAACAGCAGCAAGAACCCCAGGCATCCGCTCCACAAGCTCAAATCCCCGTCCGCCCTGCCGTCCTCGGAGGACGACTTGACGCAGGTGTTCGCCAAGCAGTTCATGCCGTCGAAGGTTTCCGTGTGGCGCTCGAACAACAGAGGCGCGTGACACTGCCGCGTCCTGGGGCACCGCCGCGGGAGTGAGCCCTGGTCCGCTCACAACGGCTCGTCCCGCACTGCCTTCACGGCTGCGTGCCGCGGGGCTTGGTCCACGTGGTTGACGGACAAGTGTTTGCCCAGCGGTCATTGCCCAATCCCATGCATTTTCTGAGGAGGTGGCCCGAGTTATGCCCCCCCCCCCCCCCCCCCCCCCCCCCCCCCACACACACGCACACACACACGCAAGCACGCGCGAGCCTCCGGGATTCAACGGCCGACCGAGTTGAATTGAAAGCAGAATTGCTCACCATCGTTTCGGGGCACCTCCTCGCGGCCTCAGTTGGTTTCAGGTGGGAGGTGGAGCCTGGTTTTTAGCCCAGGCAAGGCCCGCTTGCTTCGCTCGCCGACGGCGTCATGTCGGCCGCGTGTTTTCACGAAAACTTGCGCTGCTGGGGTTCGCAGTGCACCTGGAGAGAGTGAAAGAAGAAGCGTGTGCGTGTTCTCTTATTGATGGGCGGTCCGTTGGCCCAGCATTCGCGTCGTCGTCGTCGCCGAGGCGATCCGTCGTCGTCGTCGTCGTCGTCGTCGTCGTCGTCGGCGTGTCGTCGTCGACGTCGTCGCCGCCGCCATCATCGTCACTGTCGTCGTCGTCGCCGTCGGCGGCGTTCGAGCGTCCCTCAGTCTCTCGGCGCTGCAGGTTTCGGGACAGGGTGGCTTATTCCCATTCTCGGTTGCCTCTTTGCCCGCGCGGGCCATGCCGAAGAACGCTTGGATGACGACCATGCACCTCTCTGCGGATGCGATCGAGGATTCCGCCCGTCTGGCCACATTTTCTTTCAGCGCGTCGTCGCTGTTCCCAGTAGATCAGGCAGGCCGTCGGCAAGAATTCGATAGTCGGTTCGGCAACGCCCACGCGTCGATCGCATCGGGTCTGTAATTCATCGGCTCCTCGCCGAAACGTCCGTTCTTGAGCGCCGAAACGTTTCTTCTTGGCGTCTTGGGTGCCGAAACGTATTTTCTTGGCTGCGATTCTCGGCCCTGGCTGGAGCGTCTCCTCTCGATCGCGCGCCGAAGCGCCCCCTCTTGGTCACCCCCCTGGTTTGTTTTTGGGGGTTGGGGGGGGGGGCTGCTGGAGAACGATGGACAGCCGCGGGGTGCTGGTGATCAGCGTCGTGGCATCATTGCCCCTCCCTGCCTGTCGCCCCTGTCCTCCCAGATGTCCCTCCCCCATCTTCGCCCTCCATCCTGCTTTCGTTATTTCACGTGGAGCTGTGAGGAGGTGGCGGTGAGGAAGAGGCTGGTGGGGAGAGGAAGGGGAGCGCTGGGATTCGTGGGCATAGAGTCGCTCAGCGCAGTTTGTGCCCCAGGTGCTGTGGATCCCAGGCCCTTGGGTTCGAGTGTCGCGCGGCATCGGTTCGTCGAATCAGCAGTTGCCTTGCGCGGCTAATTGAGGGCCGACTGAGTCAGGCGCGCAATGGTGATCCGTGCGCGCGCGGCGGCGGAGCCTGGTCGTCACATCCAGCTGGGGGCGCCCCCCTCCTTGCCCGTGGCCTCCCATCGCCGTCGCCCAGCGAATTCTGATGCCCCCGTCGTCGAACAGGCGGGGGGTGGCAAGTGACGGGGGCCCGCGTCGGTAGCGGGTGACTGACTGACGAGGACATGGAGCGTGGGCGGGCAGCTCGGGATGCGGTTTGGAGGTCGGCGGGCATGGGAGGGGGGATCGCGCGGCGCTCAGGATGGCGAGGACGGCGGGAGTGGGCGAGCAGACTTGAGAGTGTTGACAGGGCATGGTCGCCCAGTTGTCGGGGTCGTCGAGGCCCGTTCTTCGGTGGAGGGCGATCGCACGTGTGTAGCGTCGCTCCTGACTGCAGCTGCTCCTCCCAGGAGCTCGTCGAGAACGGTCAGCTCAGCTTGTGCGGCCCCACCGACTACGCGTACGACGTCATCTGCGGGCCCTCGTGGGACGTCGACGTGCAGCACAACATGCCGCTGGTCTGCAAGGGCGACGTCGGGAAGACCGAGGTGCCCTCGGACCTGGTTCTCGCCGAGTGGGCGCAGTCGCTGCTGCTCGGGAACCGCAGCGGCACCAGGGACGTCAATGGCTTCTACGCCACTGGCGAGTTCGTCGACAGGAGCATCGTTGCCACGTTCAATAGCATGGTGGGGTACTTCCGCTGCGGTGACTGCGGGCGCTGGGACTTGTTCAAGATCGAGTCGCGCTCTCACGTGTCGATCCCAGTTCGTCTGAATATGATTGCGGACACCAAGTTCCGTGCTCTCGAGTCGTTGAAGGGGGTCGAGGCGAGGGCCAGCGACTTGCCGAATGAGGTGCAGTACGAGGTCGCGCAGGCGATCGTGGTCGCAAAGGGCTTGCTGGACAATTGGCTCCAGGACCACATCAAGGACCAGATGGAGAAGTACGCCGAGCAGCAGATCATCGCGGGCGGCAGGGTGCTCAGGCCGCGTCGCAGCAACGCGCAGGATCGCGGGGCAGGGCGTCGGTGGGCGGGGGGAGAGGCGATGAGGGAATCCTTAGCGATGGAGTCTGGAGGGCGGGCGTGGTTTGGGCGGCGAGGGCAGCTGCGATGTGGGAACAGGGACTCGTGTGTAGGTGGAGGGTGTGGGGGCAGTCGACGGGGGTTGAGTTTCATGATGCGACGGGGGCGGATCTGTAGGATGCGAGGGAGGGGGTGGGCGGGTGGGGCTCGGCGCCCTCGTTTATAAACGCGGCCGCGAGGACAGCGACATCAGGAAGCCGAAGATGCTCAAGAAGCAGTAGATCGGCTGCGAGATCCCCCGAGGGGACGGCGCGGCAGGGGCGCCCGCCCGCAGATCCATCCAGCCTGCCTCGCCCCTTCTCCCTGGCCCCGCGAGGACGGGCCGTAGCAGCGAGGATAAGGTCGGATGGGGGGCGGCAGGAGGAGGCGCATTGAGGAGGGAGCGGGGTCGGATGAGGGAGGATGGGGTGGAATAGGGGGGGGGCGAGGTCGGCTGCGACGACGACGACGGCGCGACGACGACGACCATGAGCGTTCATCGCGCACGACGGCGGTCACATATCTTCGACGACAATGCCGACGAGGGCACCGACGCAACGACGATGCCGACGCGATGGGGGGGGCGACTACGACGAGGGCGGCGACGTCGGACGACGACGACGGCGAGGAAGGGGAGGAAGAGGAAGGCACCAGGAAAAGGAGCATGAGGAGGATGAGGGGGAGGAGGAGGAGGAGGAGGAGGAGGAGGAGGAGGAGGAGAAGGAGATAATAAAATGATAACAGGGAACATGAGGATGCGGGGGGAGGAGGGGGGGGGACCAGTTTAAACCTAAGAGTTTGTCGCCGCCGTCGCCGCCGTCGTCGTGGTCATCTTTGTCGCTCTCGTCGTCGTCGCTGTCGTGCTCGTCGTCGTCGTGGCCGCCGTCGTCGTCGTCGCCCTCCCCCCCCCTCCCCCTCTTCGCCCTCTTCGCCCCCTTTGCGCTCGGCAGGGTGCTTGGAGAAGGGGGGGTGGTCATGGGCGGGGCTGGCTGGATGGGCCGACCAATCCGAAGGCACTGGGTGCCTCGGCCCATCGGTCAAATATGGTTGGGCCTTGCATGGCTAGACGCGCCGCTCGACAGACATCCGTCGGGCGAGAGCGCGCGACATTTGATCGGGGGCCCGATGTATCGGGCAATTCGCGGGGCGTGGCGAAATTCGTTTTCGTCGCATCTCTCTGCGTCGTGCTTGCGCGTCTCTTTGCAATGCACTGTGGGGCTTCAGCTAATCGCTCCCACCCCTCGGGATAGCCAACGAACAGTGTTTGCACGCTCGGGCCATGGTTGGCCTTTAACTGGGCGGGCTGGGTTTGTCGGGGTTTTCTTGGTGCCCGCCAGCGGCCGCTCGCGGTTGCATCGAATGCGCGTCGTGCGCTGGGTGGGTTTGTCGAGGTTCCTTCCTGGCGCCCGTCGCTGGCTGCTCGCGGGCGCCTCGTGGGCGCCACGCGCGCTGGGCGGGTTCGCCGAGGTTTCGCCGAACGCTCGCGCGCTGCCCGAGTGCAGCCGCGGGCGGGGGCGATCGCAACCGCGACGAGGCCGCCCGCGAGCGCCTCGCGCGCGCGCCGTGCGTTGGGTGGGTTTGCATAGGTATCGCCTGGTGCCCTCTGGTGGCCGCCCGCGGGATTCCCGCGCCTGGGCTGCATCGTCGGCATCATATCAGAGCTTTTGCAGCATCGGGTACACCTCATAGGTTGCACAGCTAAGAGTACGTCATGTTTATTGCGTTGCGTTGTTCTCGCCATATAGCGTGCATCGCGCCGAATATGCGGTGCGCAGCATGTGCCTTGCAGGCGGCGCCTCATATTTTACACATCCGCAGCGTCATAATACACTGTATGGGGTCTCCGCTGACGAAGGCCCCATTCCACTCACAGCGATGGTATACGATCTACGGACGAGACGATACGAAGTAACATTCGGCAGTGGCACAGTACTTGTTGGTCGACCTCCCCCCCTGGTCTTGGGGTCGACTGGGGGCCCCCCCGTGTCTGGAGGCCTTCGCGTTTGGTTGGGTCGCCTATCTCGTTCTCGCCCCTCTCGGTCTCGCCTCAGGGGGCCTTCGCACCTGGTCGCGTCGACCTCCCCTCTGAGCTTGGGGTCGGCTGGCCCCCCCCAAGGGCCTGTATCAGGTCGAGGGTGTCTGTTCTATCGACCACGCCAGGAGTTCAGCAGGATCTTCGAGACAGCGCTGTGCTATGACCAGCTGGGCGTCAGCAACCTCGGGGCTCTGGAACTGGTCGCTCGCCAGTTGCAGCTGCGCGAGGAGCGCTGCCGCGACGGGATCCTCGGCGCTAGGCTTGGTGACGACTCCCGCCGAGACGAGCGCTGCTACTTCGCGGGCATGGTGGCGCCAGAGCTCAGCACATGGATCAGCGAGCAGATCCCCCGAGAGAGCGCGATCGCCAAGGAGCGGAGGAAGGCAAGAGAGGAACGCTCGCTGGCCCGCCCACACAGGCCAAGGGCGGCAAGGAGGGCGAGTAGCCCCCGGCCGCCCTCTCACGGATTCGGCTGCCTGCCGCTCCTTGGCCCCGGGGTAGCAGGCTTTTTTCTTTTCGGCTGCTGCGGGATGAGTCGTCAGCGCGACGCGTTCCCGCTCCCTTCTCTACCACTACCTCAGCGCGGAGGCGGCCGCTCTCGAGCAGTCGAACGCCGTGCTCTCCGACGCCTTCATGCGTTTGAATGGGCGAACTATGGCATCCACGCCCTCGACTTCCTCTCTGGTCGCGGCGGCGTCGCAGAGGAGCCGCCTTCAGTTATGCAGCGCTCCTGTCTCGAGCGCCTGGAGCGCAGCTACTTCGCCGCTGGAGCCCGCCCCGCTGACGCCCGCCCCCGCGGGCGCCTTCGTGAGCTCTGCGGCTCCGCCGTGGTGCGCGGCGAGACTTCAACTACCGTCGTGCCCTACAGCAAGGACCTCGATTCCTGGCCAGCCGTGGGGGCCGTTCCTGTCGACCTTGGCAGCGCTCTCTCGCCCGAGCACTCCTCCTGGCTGGGGGACTTGACGGCCAACGTGCGAAGACCTCCAGCTGCAGCGGCGGCTCTGCGGTCTGAGCTCGGACTCCATCATCCTTACATGGACCCTGCCTTCTGCCGCCAGCGCACCTACGCCGACTTCGCGCAGGGGGTGCTGGAGCGTGGGATGGTTCGCCTGGTGCCCGCGCAGGGTGAGGGCACTGTCGGCTTGTTCTTCGCCAAGAAGAAGCCGGGGCAGCAGCGGATCATCTTCGATGCGCGGCTGGTCAACTGCGACTTCGAGCCGGCTCCCTCCACGCACTTGCCGTCTGCCTCGGCCTTCACGAGGACGGAGACCAGCGAGTGCGACGTGGCCTGGTGCTCCGTGGGCGACGTGCAGAACGCCTTCTACGCCATCTCGGCGCCCCCGGAGCTGGGGTCCTGCTTTCGCCTCCATCCTGTGCGGGCTGGTCTGGTAGGGCGGCCGCGTGTGGACGGAGTGCGGCCTGCGGCGGCGGCGTCGCTCGCGCCTGTCCTGACAGTGTTGCCAATGGGCTGGAGCTGGGCGCTGCACCTCTGTCAGCTCGCGACGGAGGAGGGCCTCGCTCGCGGGGGGCTCGGCGCGGACGCCCTGGTCAAGGACCGCGCCGCCTCTCGGCCTCTTAGACCTGACCGCCCGCTTGGTGCTGCAGGCTACGTCGACAACTTCATGGTGCAGGGTGCCCCGAAGTCGCGCGTCGCCGAGGCAGGGCGGCAGGTCTCCTCGAGTCTCGAGGACCAGGGCTTCACTGTGCACGAGGACACCTCTGAGGCCATCGACCGCGCGGACTTCGCGGGCCTTTCTTTCGACGGCCGCGCGCGCGCGGCGCGGGTCTCTACCCGGCGCATGTGGCGGGTCCGACTGGCGATCGGAGGAGCTCCTGAAGCGCGGGCGCTGTTCGGGCGGGGTTTTGGCAGTGGTCTTGGGCCGCGCCGCGTGGCTAATGCTGCTGCAGAGAGCTACCCTGTCCATCTTCAGCGCGGTTTACGCCTTCGTGAAGAAGCACAAGCACGAGGTCGCGAACTTTTGGGACTCGGTGATCGAAGAGCTCACGCTTGTCTGGGACCTGCTCCCGCTGCTGGTGGCCCACGCGGACGCGGCCTGGTGCCCTTCAGTGGCAGCGAGCGACGCTTCGCCGTGGGGCTGCGGCGTGCGCGCGCGCCGCGCGGGCCCCGACTTGGTCGCGCGCTGGGGCCGCGCGGCGGAGAAGTGGCGCTACAAGCAGGGCGCCGCTGCTGCTCGGAACGATGCGTTCGCGGCAGACGCCGCAGAGACCGCCTGCGCGGATGACTGCCCCGACAACCTTCGCCAGGCCGATGAGCACAAGAAGTCGTACGACATGATCGACGCGAGCTTCACTGACGCGGAGGCCTGGCATATCGTTGAGTCCTTTCAATGACGGGGCCCAGCGAACATCCTGCGGTTGGAGGGGTTGGCTCTTTCGAACGCCCTGCGCCACACCCTTCGGGGCCGTCGGGCTTTTGGGCATCGCATTCTCGCCCTCGTCGACAACATGGGTCTCGCTCTGGCCGCAGGCAAGGGCCGCTCGGCTGCCTTCCAACTTCGGGGCGTTCTGCGCGAGCTTGCCGCCTTGACCCTCGGGCGTCGTCTACGCATTCATGTTCGCTGGGTCCCGTCCGAAAGGAACCCAGCGGATCATCCATCCCGAGGCTTGTCCTACATCAAGCGGCAGCAGGAGCTGGGCGGGGCCATCAGACACCGTGAATATGATCCTGACGGTAAACTTGCTGAGCCTCTTCCAGCTGCCCCGAGGTTCCCAGCCCTCGACGCGCTCGGCCCCTTACCAGATACGCGCCCTGGTGGCGACCCAGGTGCGCTGGCTGGCGGGGCCGGCAGCGCCGTCGGCAGCGGCGGCAGCAGCACGGCGGACCCGGCGCCGCCGATCATCGCAGACATCGGAGCCCCCCCAGGACTCGCCCCACATGACGTGCCTCGAGAGCCGTTCGGTGGCGGACGCTACCCGAAAGGATTACTTCAAGAAGATGAGGTCGTTTCTCGAGTGGGCCCTGGAAGCGGGCCTCGACTGGAGCAATGTGCAAGACCTCGACAACGCGCTGGCCCTCTACTTCGACAAGCTCTTCTACCTGGGCATGGCGGGCGATGTGGCCAGCAAGACTCTAGCCGCGGTGAAGTTCCACGACCCAGAGGTGGGTCGATATGGAGATCAGACTTTGCCACGCTCGGTTCGAGCTCTTGCGGGCTGGGCGAAAGTCGTCCTGCGCAAGACACGCCTGCCCGTGCCCCGCGTCCTGATGCTGGCCATCGTGGGTCACCTGCTGTCGCGTCGCCTGGTGGGGCAGGCGGCGGCTGCCCTGCTCTCCTTCAGCGCGTACCTGCGGCCCGGAGAGTGCGACTCGCTGACGGCGCCCCAGCCGGTGCCACCTGTGGCCATGGCGGGCCCTCAGGCCTTGTGCTGGGGCCTGCTCTTGGGGCCTGTCGAGCTGGAGAAGCCCGCCAAGGTCGGCGCCTGGGGCGAGAGCGTGGCGCTCGACGATCTCGACTTCCTGCGCCCGTGCCTGCAGAAGCTGAAGGAGAGATGTCGCTCTCCAGAGCAGCGGATCTGGCCCTTCGAGCCCGGCAGCCTCACGGTCAGGATCCAGGGGGCGTCGGAGGCGCTCGGCGCGGCCACGATGGGGATCGCGGCCTACGGGTTGCGGCGCGGCGGCGCCCCGCACGACCTGCCGGCAAAGCGGCGGAGCCCGCTGGAGGTCAAGGCGCGCGGCCGCTGGCGAAGCGACGCCATGATGAAACGCTGCGACAAGGAGGCCCGCGCGTTGGCGGAGCTGCACAAGGTTCCACAGGCGGCGCAGGACTTCGGCAGCGCCATGGGGAGCAACCTCTCCAGCATCGTGTTGGGCGGCGCGGTGCTGCCACCGGCGCCCTTCCTGGCGCGGCTGCGCTGACGGATCATGAGAGAAGGCTTCGCCTTCGCCGCATTTTGCGGCGCGCCCTAGGTTCAGCAAGTAGTCGCCACAGCCAGGTCTTTTTGGAACTTTTTGCGGGATCCGCGGGCATGTCCAGGGCCATGCGCGCCCAGGGGCTTGCGACGATTTCAGTTGACATTTTGAAACAGCCCTGGTTCGATTTGAATCGAAGGGTCATTTAGACGACCCTCTTGGGATGGATTTCGAGCAATGTGGTTTCAGCGGTTTGGATGGGGGCGCCTTGCTGCGCCCGGTCCCAGGCCCGCCGCCGGCCACCCGGCTCCAGTTGGTGTAGACTGCGTAGTGCCGAGCACGTCTGGGGCCTCCTTAATCTGGACACCAGGGCCTCGGAAGCGTGCAAACGTGGGAACGACCAGTTGCGTTCTAGTCTTCGGGTGGCTCGAGGCTGCCTTCGTGTGGGCACTCCCGTTGCGCTCGGGAATCCTGGGTCCAGCTTGTTGTGGAAGGCCCCCCCGCTCGAGCGCCTGGCCCGTCACTCGACGAGCCAGGCCTGCGCCGTAGACTACTGCGGGTTCGGGGCTCGTTGGCGTAAGAGGACCAGGGTGCAGATCTGGGCTCCCAGCTTCACTGTCCAACTTCCCGCTCTTTGTCATGGTCGTAGTGGCATATGCAGTCATTCGTCCAAGCCACACATTGTTTTAACAGGTGTCGATCAGAGCCCGGGCAAACTGTGGACTCGCGCTGCTGAGCCTTATCCCTCTCGGTTCTGTGTCTGCTTTGCCCAGGCTCTGAAGCGGAGTGTCGACTCAAATCGTTTAGTCCGTCTCCGACAAATTATTTCATAATGCGGCAAATGCCAGAATCCTGCTCGGGGTGTCTAGGGGTCTTCTCTCTCTCTCTCCTCCTCGTTCGTTTGTGTTGTGTTGTTTGTGGTTTGTGGTGCCGTGGTGTGTCTGTGTCGTCCGCTCGTCCTCCTCTCTCGTTCGTTTCCTGCCGAGCTCTGCCCGTGTGTGCCGGCCTGTCCTGCTGGACCTGCCTGGCCTGAGACGCAAAAAGTCTCCTAAAGTCTCCTGGCCAGGGATAGCGTCACGATGATTATGATGATGATGATGCTGATGATGATGATGGTGATGATGTTGATGCTGATGTTGATGATGATGCTGATATGATGATGCTGATGATGATGGTGATGATGATGATGCTGGTGATGGTGATGGTGATGATGATGCTGGTTGTGGTGAGAGTATGATGTGAGTATGATGGTGATGGTGAATGATGGATGGGTATGGTGATGGTGATGATGTTCCCATCTCCTAAGATGGGGTTATTGCTATTACTTGGACGCATCATACTCCCTCTTCTTTTCCTCCCCTCCTCTCGGACTTACTCATACTCAGACTTACTCATACCCAGACTTACTCATACACAGACTTACTCATACTCAGACATACTCGTACTCATACCTACTCATACTCATACTTACTCATACCCAGACGAACACATACACATATTCACTCATACACAGATCTTCTCATACCCATACTTACCTTTACACATACGTACTCATACACAAACTTACTCATACACAGACTTACTCATACTCAGACCTACTCATTCTCAAACCTATTCATACATAATATTCGGAGTATGTTTCAGACGTGGCGCTGGAGTCAGCACCCCTAAGGGGAGCCGCCAGGGGTGTTTTCACGGGCCCGTTCGCGGCCAGTTTGTGGGGATGTCTCAGGCGGTTTGACTGTGTTGGTGGGCAGACTCGTTTGCGTTTAGAGCAGTTTGTGAGGATGTCTCAGGCGAGGCGCTGGTTTCAGCACCCCTAGGGGGAGCCGCCAGGGGTGTTTTCACGGGCCCGTTCGCGGCCAGCTTGTGGGGATGTCTCAGGCGCGGTTTGCTCTCCTTTTGGACGGGGAGCTCTGGGCGCGGACCCTGGAAGTTTCCTTGTCCGATGAGAGCGTCTAGGATACCCACGGCCAATCCACAACTGGAACTCCGCCGGCTTCCAGGCCGTGGATTCCTTATCTGATGCTCCCTTATCTCGCTCTGGACGGGGAGCCCTGGGCGCGGCGCGCGCTATCCTGGCGCTCTGTGGGAGCTGGCGGTGTCTCTCATGCGCCCTCGCGCTCTGGTGGGGCGGGCGGTTTTCTCACGCGCCGGTGCTCCTTTTGGGAGTGCGGTCCTGTCTCGTCCGTCTGTCTGTTCGTCCGTTCGTCCGTCAGGAGGGGGTGCTCCAGCGAAGACCGCAATCTACTCACTCACTCGCATTAGGATTCACTCGTCTTCGTCGGGCCTGTCGCCCACGTGGACGCGCTATTATAGTCAAACGCTCATGAACAGACGCTCACTATTGCATGACATAAAACATGAGATGCACATATGGTGAGCTCCACGCAGTGAGTAATTGTTGATGTTGGTGATGATGGTGATTATGCTGCTGCTGCTGCTGCTGATGATGATGATGATGATGATGATGATGATGATGACGATGACGATGACGATGACGATGACGATGAGCAGATGATGAGGACGTTTCGAGCGGCTTGCTGTTTTTTTGCACTCCTAAGTGGGGGCGGCCAGGGGTATTGCACGGCCTCCGTTCGCGCCCAAATGGCGGGAATGTTTCGAGCGGTTTGCCTGTTTGCATGCTCAACATCCTCCGTTTTCGGAGCAGATTTTGAGGATGTCTCGTCCGAGGCGCCTACTAAGGGGGGGGGCCTCCGTTCGCGCCCAAATGGTGGGGATGCCTCGAGCGGCTTGCTTGTTTGCATGTTCGCCCCCCAGGGGGGCCAGATGTTGAGGATGTCTCGATCGGTTTGCCTGTTTTGGTGGCCAGACTCGTGGGCATAGATCATATATTCTCCCTAGGATGCCACAGGAGGCTCCAGCAGGCTCCAGGAGGCCCCAGGAGGCCACATGAGGTCCCAGGAGGCATCAGGTCCCAGGAGGCATCAGGAGGCCACAGGAAGACTCGAGAGGCCACAGGATGTCCCAAGAGGCTCCAGGATGCCCCAGGAAGCTCCAGGAGGCCTCAGGAAGCCATAGGAGGCCCCGGGAGGCGACATGAAGCGCCAGGAGGCCCTGGAAGGCAAGAGGAGGCCCCGAGAGGCCCCAGGAGCAGGAGGCCTCAGAAGGCAACAGGAGTGGCTCCAATCCCATGTGTTTTACGTATGCTCCTATAGATTGGGCCTCACCTGGAGCGCGCGAATCCTTAATGTTAGACCTATGTTTCTATACATTGTCCTTCTCCTGCGTGTACAATCCTAAGTGGTTTACGTATGTTCCTATATATTGGGTCTCACCAGGGGCACGAGCTTTTTGTGTTTTACGTGTGTTCCTATAGATTGCCTTTCTCCTGTGGCTCCAATCCCTCCGTAGCCATTTTGGCTCATGCCTGGCGCGCGCTGGTTCAAGGGTGGCCCTCTGGCGAAAACCTATCGGGCGCCCTTCGCTCCGCGCGCTCCGCATGATGGCTCGGGGGGCGGCTGCAGGAAACTGCCCGTGGCGTTCCTCGCGGGACCGCAGGCTGGCTCGGCGCCGTGCCCGCGATGCCTGCGAGCGCGGGCTCTGGAGAGCCCTGCGCGGCCGTGGAGACCCGCCCTGTCGCGGCACCGCGCTCGTGTCCCTGGCGGAGGATGTCGACAGGCGCGAGCGGTTGTCGCGGGGGGTGATCGTCTCTAGGATCCTTGGTTCGCGAACAGCTCATGGCGACGTGCTCATCAGGAACTGCTCCCAGCACGCACGGGACCTTCCCGCGGACGGGGCTGGGGCGGCGCAGTGGCGGGCAGCCGCGCGCGGTCCACGGCTCGGCGCTGGAAGCTCTCCTGCTGCTGGTGTTCCTGAATTTCTTCCTAGTGCTGGGCGCTGGGAAGCACTGCATGATGATCGCCTTCCGGCACCGGTGGCGCAGGTCAGCTGCGCGTTCGAGGACGTCGTCGACAGCACCTTCCCCGTCCAGGAGGAGGAGATGGGTCCCGTCGATGCCTCGGAGCGTGGCTCGGCTCATGCTGGCTGTGCTCTGGGCGGCTCCGTGTCCGCCGCCGCGCCTTCGGCGTTGCGGGCCGACGCTCCAGAGTTCTCGCCCGTCGTTCAGGAGCAGATTCCGTGTTTCGAGGAGGCCAACTACACTCTGGCAGAGCGCTCGGCGTATCCCGTGGTGGACTCTCCTTTCCCGAGGTGCACCTGCGGCGCCACGGTGTTCTCGGGCATCCCTGCTGCTGCGCTGCCGCCGTTCGTCAGTCGCTGTGTGGAGGGGTGGCCGCGCCATGGTCGCGACGGGATCGCTGGCGGCCCAGGCTCACCAAGTGTAGGCGCCACATTCAGCAGCGTGCACGGCGACTCGTCGATGTGCTGCTCGTCGTCTTCCTCGTCGTTGACGACCGTGCAGAGTGGTGAACGCTTCTCGGACGTCCTCCTGCTCGAGCTCTGCTACCGTGGGCGCAAGGCGGCACCCTGGTGGATTGCTCGTATGGTGGTCTTCGAAGCTTGGCTCGACCCTCTGCTTAATCCTCCTGAGCAGGCCCTCACCCCAGCGCTCGAGGTTAGTGAATCGGCCGACGATTTCTCTGACTTGACGTGGCGGTAGGCCGTAAGTCTCCCTCGCCTTCGTGGCGGCAGGATCGGTTCGTGCTGCGCGGGCTGCCTTTGTGTGGCTCCAATCCCTCCGTAGCCATTTTGGCTCAAGCCATTTTGGCTCAAGCCATTTTGGCTCAAGCGTTCGCATGCCTGGAGCGCGGCCCGCCGTCCCTGCGATGGCCGCCGCGCGGTGGGCTAGAGGGGCTCCCGCCCCCGCGCTGGCGGCCGCCCTCGTCGAGGCGGCTGTGCGCGGGGCGGTCGCTGCGAATGCGCCGCGGCGCACTGTCGCGGCGGTGGCCCGCTCGGCGGTCTCGGCAGCACTCTTCGGGTGCTCCGAGACGCCTGCGGCCGCCGCGCGCGACTCCGCCGCTGGCGAGCATCCTGCTGACGGACCTCCTGGCGCTGGTGGCGGCGCCGACCCCGCGGCTGGTGCCGCGCGGCGTCGGCGGCGCCGTGCGCGCCGCGCAGCGCGGAAGGCGGCGGGTGCTCCCGCGCCCGCCGCCGCCGCTGGCGAGGTCATGGACATCGACGTCGTCCGTGGCGCGGACGCTGGCGATGCTGCCGCTGCCGCAGGTGCGGGCCCTTGGCCTGGCTTGGGGGCGGAGGCTGCCGCAAGTGCGTCCGACCTGGACGACGACGAGTGGGCGGACGACGTTCGTCGGGCCGCCTCGGTGGCGATCGTCGCGGCGCCCGCGGCTGGCGCTGGTGCTGGCGGTGCCGAGGAGTCGGTGGCGGAGCTCAAGGCCCGCCTGCACTCGGCCTTCCAGCGCCTGGGGCTCGGCTCGGGCCGCTTGCCCGCTGGCCGCGCGGAGCTGCTGGCGTTGATCGGCGCCCTCGAGCCCGAGGCGGAGCGGATCACGGCCACGGAGGAGGGGCGCGCGCTCGTCGCGGCGGCGCGCCACTCTGGAGCGGCTGCTGGGGGCTCCGGGGCCGGGTGCAGGCGGGGGCGCGGGCCCCGCTAGCGGGGGGGGCGCCCCTTCGGGGGGTCTAGGCCCCGCTCCGCCCTACCCTTCGGCGGTGGGGCGCGCCGCGGTGGCTGCCGCGCCCAAGGCGCTCGGCGGCTTCGCTGGCTCGCGGCGGCGGCGGGCCCGCCCTTGGCGCGGGCGGCCGCGGCGCGCGCCCTCCTCCCTCGACCTCGCCTTCGTGGTCGGCGGCGGGCAGGGCTCCCTCTTCCTCGAGGCGGCGGACTCGAGGTGGAGGCTCTCGCCTTCTTGGCGGCGGGATCGGCTCGTGCTGCACGAGCTGCCTGGTGTGTACAAAAAAAAATGTGGCTCCAATCCGCAATGTTTTATGTACGTCTGTTCCTATATATTGGGCCTCTCCTGGGGCCCGAATCCTCCCCAGGAGTTCCCAGGAGGCTCCAGGAGACCCAAGGGGTCCACGCAATGCTCCAGGAGGCCCCAGGAGACCACTCGAAGCCCCAAGAGGCCCCATGAGGCCCCAAGAGGCTCCTGGAGGCCTCAGAAAGCCCTAGGAGGTTTTAGGAGGCCCCAGGAGGCACCACCCTCATGCGCAGAGACGCGCTCGTACTACTGAGACTCATTCACACTCCAATTTCATTCGCAGCTACATTCATGACCAGACCTTCACAACTCAAGCCCGCTTATATTCGACAACTCTTGCGCCCAGGCGCTCACGGCGGACAGGTCCGAACAAATAGATGCACAGATGGGGAGCTTCACGCAGTGAATGTTTATTACTCTTCTTCGTAGTCCCAACCAACCTGTGTTGTTAGGCCCTCGTTTTGAAGAAACGGTCACCGCGTTCTCCTCCTCTCCTCTCCTCTCCTCTCTCCTCCTCCCCCTCCTCCTTCCTCCTCCCCCTCTTCCCTGCGTTTCACCCGCCCAGTACAGCGTCTCGTAGCCCCATGGGGAGCTCCACCGAAGGCCCCAGTGCCGCCGTCCACATGCGTCCCCCCCACTCAGTACAGCGCTTCGTGGCCCCATAGGGAGCTCCACCGAAGGCCCCAGTGCCATCGTCCACATGCGTCCCCCCAACTCAGTACAGCGTTTCGTGGCCCCATAGGGAGCTCCACCGAAGGCCCCAGTGCCACCGGTCCACATGCGTCCCCCCACTCAGTACAGCGCTGCGTGGCCCCATAGGGAGCTCCACCGAAGGCCCCAGTGCCACCGTCCACATGCGTCCTCCCACTCAGTACAGCGCTTCGTGGCCCCATAGGAAGCTCCACCGAAGGCCCCAGTGCCACCGTCCGCATGCGTCCCCCCCACTCAGTACAGCGCTTCGTGGCCCCATAGGGAGCTCCACCGAAGGCCCCAGTGCCACCGTCCACATGCGTCCCCCCACTCAGTACAGCGTTTCGTGGCCCCATAGGGAGCTCCACCGAAGGCCCCAGTGCCACCGTCCACATGCGTCCCCCCACTCAGTACAGCGCTTCGTGGCCCCATAGGGAGCTCCACCGAAGGCCCCAGTGCCACCGTCCACATGCGTCCCCCCCACTCAGTACAGCGCTTCGTGGCCCCATAGGGAGCTCCACCGAAGGCCCCAGTGCCACCGTCCACATGCGTCCCCCACTCAGTACAGCGCTTCGTGGCCCCATAGGGAGCTCCACCGAAGGCCCCAGTCCGTCCACATGCGCCCCCCCCTCAGTACGCTGCGTGGCCCCATAGGGAGCTCCACCGAAGGCTCCAGTGCCACCGTCCACTTGCGTCCCCCCCACTCAGTACAGCGCTTCGTGGCCCCATGGGGAGCTCCACCGAAGGCCCCAGTACCACCGTCCACATGCGTCCCGCCCACTCAGTACAGCGCTTCGTGGCCCCATAGGGAGCTCCACCGAAGGGCCCAGTGCCACCGTCCACATGCGTCCCCCCACTCAGTACAGCGTTTCGTGGCCCCATAGGAAGCCCGACCGAAGGTCACAGTGCTACCGTCCACATGCGTCCCCCCACTCAGTACAGCGCTTCGTGGCCACATAGGGAGCTCCACCGAAGCTCCCAGTGGGACCGTCCGAGTGCATCCTGAAACACCCAATTTGGCATTTTCACCCACCCATTACAGCGTTTCGTGGCCCCACAGGGAGCTCCACCGAAGGCCCCAGTGCCACCGTCCGCATGCGTCCCGCGCACCCAATGTGGCATTTTCACCCACCCAGTGCAGCGTTTCGTGGCCCCACAGGGAGCTCCACCGAAGGCCCCAATGGGACCGTCCGCAAGCGTATCGAAACACCCATTGTAGCATTTTCACCCTCCATTCCAGAATTTCGTGGCCCCGTAACTCCACCGAAGGCCCCAGTGCCACCATCCGCATGCGTCCCGAAAACCCAACGTGGCATTTTTACCAACCCAATACAGCGTTTCGTGGCCCCTTCATGAGCTCCACGGAAGCCCCCCAGTGGGACCGTCCGCATGCGTCCCGGAAGCCCAATTTGGCATTTTCACCCACCCAGTACAGCGTTTCGTGGCCCGTTAGTGAGCTAGTCCACCGAAGCCCCCAGTGGGACCGTCCGCATGCGTCCCGGAAACCCAATTTGGCATTTTCACCAACCCAGTACAGCGTTTCGTGGCCCCATAGGGAGTTCCACCGAAGCCTCCAGTGGGACCGTCAGCGTGCGTCCTGGAAGCCGAATTTGGCATTTTCACTGCCAGTGCAGCGCTCCGTGGCCCCATAGGGAGTTTCACCGAAGAAGATGTTCACAATTGAGGTACCCACAACTGCATATGGTTGGGTCCTTCGCCAGGATAATCATTATTATTATTATTCATACTAGTATTATTAGCATTATTTTTATTATTATGATTATGAGTATTATTATTCTTATTATTATTATTATTAGTATGGTTATTCTTCTTATTCTTCTCCTCCTCCTCCTCCTCCTCCGCTTCGTTCCTCCTACTTGTCCTCCTCCATCCTTCCTCGTCCTCACGCTTGTCTTCCTACTCGTTGTCCTTCTGCCCACTTCGCTGCCCTCCCCGTCATCCACGCTGCCTTTCTCGACATTCGCCGCCTCGTCGTCGCCATTCTCCTTCTCTTCTTGTCCACCCTGCGAGCCCACTGGACAAAATCGGCGCTTCCCGTTCTTGTCCGATCAGGTTTCTGATGAATGGCCGTTTCGCTCGAGACATCCTCAAACAATCGTGGGCCCCGGAGTGGACTCCGAATCGACATCGTCTTGAATCGTTCCCGGAGGACTTTCGAACGGCCCCAGGAATGCCCAAAAGACGCCCCAGAGGGCCCCGTAGAAGGCCCAAGAGCGCCCCAAGAGGGCCCAAGAGACCTCCAAGAGCGCTCCAGGAGGCACCTAGACAGCTCAGGAGGAAAGCCTACTGTTTCTTCCGTGCCGACATCTTCCGAACGACTTTTTCCGGACCGTTTTATCGGGACGACTTCTTCCGAACCTTTTCTTCCGAACCACTTCTTCCGGACGACATCTTCCAGACGATTTCTTCCGAACGATCTCTTTCCTGCGACTTCCTCCGAACATTTCTCCCCTGCCTCGTCGCTCATCCTCCACCTCCTCCTACTCCTTGGCCTCCTCCTCCTTCTCCCTCGATTTGCTCCGCGATGGTCTCTTCGTAGAACGGTCTCTTCCTAGCACGGCTCCTTCTGCGACGACTTCTTCCGGACGATTTCTTCCGAACGATTTCTTCCGGACGACTTCTTCCAGACGACTTCCTCCGGACCATTTTGTCCGGACGATTTTTTCCGAACGACTTCCGCCGAAACGATTTTCTCCGGACGATTTCTTCCAGAGAAGATTCCCCTGGCGAGTTCTTCCGAATGTGTCTTCTTCCGAGTCGTCCTCTGCCGGGCGACTTCTTCCGCGACGATTTCTTCCGGACGACTTCCGAACCACTCTTTCCGGACGACATTTTCCGGACGATGTCTTCCGAACGATTTCTTCCGAGCAACTTCGTCCGAACATTTCTCTTCTAGATCGTCGTTCATCCTCCACCTCCTCCTACTCCTTGGCCTCCTCCTTCTCCCTCGATTTGCTCCGCGATGGCCTCTTCGTAGAATGGTCTCTTCCTAGCACGGCTCCTTCTGCGACGACTTCTTCCGGACGATTTCTTCCGGACGACTTCATCCGAACGATTTCTTCCGGCGGACTTTTCCGGACCATTTCTTCCGGGCGACTTCTTCTGGACGTTTTTTTCCGAACGACTTCAGCCGAAGCGATTTTCTCCGGACGATTTCTTCCAGAGAAGATTCTCCGGGCGAGTTCTTCCGAATGTGTCTTCTTCCGAGTCGTCCTTTTCCGGGCGATTTCTTCCGGAACAGTTTTTTCAGACGGTTTTTCCGATGATGAGTTCTTTTGGGGCGACTTCCTCCGGAAGAGTTCTTCCTTCCGGGCGACTTTTTCCGATGGTGATGTTTTTTTGGGGCGCCTTCTTTCGGGCCTTGTCTTCCAGGCGATTTCTTCTAGATGACTTTTTCCAAGGGTGAGAGTTCTGCCGATGCGACTTTTCGGGTCCCCTCCTCGCTTCTCCTCCACCTCCTCGCTCTTCCTGCCAGGCCTCCTAGTCTCCTCTCATCACTCCTCCCTCCTCATTGCTCCTCCTGCGTCTTGCCTCCTCTCCCTTCTCCTCCCTCCTCCCTCCTGCCTCCTCCCGCCTGCCTCCCTCCTCCCTCCCTCCTCTCACCTCCTCCTCATGCTCCCTCCGCCCTTCTCCCTCCTGCCTCCTCCCTAGTCCCCCCCCTCCCTCCTCGTTCCTCTCTCCTCTTCCCTCCTCCCTCGTCCCTCTACTCGGCACGCGGCAAAGCCTGCGGGCCAGAAACTGAAACGATTCCACTGTACTCACCACGTGGCAAACGCCTGGGGGGTGAAACGCCTGGAAAGCCTCCAGGAGGCCCCCAAACGGCCCAAGGAAGTTACACAACGGCCCAAGATAGCGCTGAGACGGCCCAAGAGAGCTCCCCAAAAACCCCACGACGCGCCCAGAAAGCCGAAGAAGACCCTAGAAGCCCACACGAGGACCAAAGGGGCCCCCAAGAAGCCCCCAACAGGCCCCAAGACAACCCAGCGCGGCGCCAGGAGCCTCCAGGATATCCCGGTAGGGTCACCAGGACCCTCTCCTGATTCAACTTCCTTCTCCAATTTCCTCTTACTGTTCTCGGTCGTCGTCGTCGTCATCGTCCTCCGCATTCCTTCTCGTACTCGCCCTCGTTCTCTTCGTGCTCGTCCTTGTGCTTCTCTTCGTCCTCGTTGTCCTCATACTCCTCTTCGCTATCCTCACGTTCTCCACGTCGTCCTCGACATCCGCCGCCTCGTCGCCCTCGCCTTTTTTATTGTTTTGTTTATTTTGTTTCTTCTTCGTATTCTTCTTCTTCGCCCAATAAACCCATTTGACTAAAGCAGCGCTTCCCGTTTTTGTCCGATCAGGTTTTTCTGATACACTGCCGTTTCGCTCGAGACATCCTCGCAAAGTCGGCCCCGGAGGGGACTCCGAATCGACATCGTTTTGGAATCGCTCACGGAGGGTTTTTGAACGGCCCCAGGAATGCCCCAAAGACGCCCCCGGAGGGCCCCAAGAGCGCCCAAGAGCGACCCCAAGAGACCCCCAAGAGACCCCGAAGAGCGCTCCAGGAGGAATCCAGACAGCTTACAAGAACCCCAAGACGGGCCAAGAAAGCCTTAAGACGGCCCAGATTGCGTTGAGACCGCCCAAGAGAGCTCCCCAAAACCCCCACGCCGCGCCCAGACAGCCCAAGAAGACCCCAGAAGCCCGCAAGAGAACCCAAGGGGTCCCCAAGAAGCCCCCAACAGGCCCCAAGACAACCCCGCGCGGCGCCAGGAGCCCCCAGGGTAGCCCGATAGGGTCACCAGGACCCTCTCCTGATTCAACTTCGTTCTCCAATTGTCTCTTACTGTTCTCGGTCGTCGTCGTCGTCGTCGTCGTCGTCTCGTCCTCCGCATTCCTTCTCGTGCTCGCCCTCGTTCTCTTCGTGCTCGTCCTTGTGCTTCTCTTCTTCCTCGTTGTCCTCATACTGCTCTTCGCTATCCTCACGTTCTCCACGTCGTCCTCGACATCCGCCGCCTTGTCGCCCTCGCCTTCCCTTTCTTGTTCTTCGCCCAACAAGGCCATTGGACGAAAGCGGAGTTTCCCGTTCTTGTCCGTTGAAGGAGGCGGGATGGAGGACGAGGGGGCGGACGATGATGATGAGGAGGAGGAGGAGGGGCCACCCTCGTCGCGAGGCTGACCGCTGCCAGGCAGCCGCAGAGGGGTTTCGGCAAGGACACGCCCCTGGGCCCCCTTCTTGTGCGTGCAGCGTTCCTTGCTGGTGCTAAACAATTGTGTGCCTGTGCGTATGTGTGCGCTTGTGTGTGTGTGTGTGTGCGTGTGTGCGTGTGTGTGTGTGTGTGTGTGTGCGTGTGTGCGTGCGTGCGTGCGTGTGTGTGTGTGTGTGTGTGTGTGCTTCTTTTCAATAATTTAGCGGACTCAGTTACAGTCTTCTCAGAGTTCAGATGGCCCATGATAGTTGCACACACACTTTGACTTTAGCGAATGAAGTTTGTAGGTCGGTTGAATATCGTTAGCCGTGGTAGTGTAGGGGAGCAGGCACTACGGGAGAGCTTTAATTATATGTGAAGACATGCCTGAAGTGATTTGTTTCCTTCCTCCTCTCTCTCTTCCTCGCGCCTCGTCTGCCATAGGCATTTCATTGTTCAGGCCTCCAGGCGGAGGTTTAGGGTACCGCTCAAGCCGCCTAGAGCGGCGCACACGACGTGGATCTCCGCCTGGTTGCCTCAGCCCGCTGGCTTGAAAAATCGTCGAGGGCCTCTTGAGGGACACCAACGGGGGGTTCCAGATCCTGACCGTCGAGGACCTCTTGAGGGACACCAACGGGGTTTCAATTCCATAGTGGTTAACATTCTCATCACTTGTGTGATCCAGGGAGAGTGGAGCATTTACCGTCTGACGGCTGTGTGTACCGCGCCCTGGCTACATGATTCATACCTTCATATTGGATTCATAACCTTCATATTGCCGAGTGTCTATATTCCTCTCGGACTTACCCACAGGTGGTGGACATGACGTTTGGACACGCATCAGTGCTGCAATGAAGCGTACTTTCTCAAGCTCTCTCAAGGTCGGCCGCACAACCCGAAATAAGCAAGGCCGTATCCCTCTCATCCTCATTTTCCTGGCCGTCTATGTTCCATGTGTGGGAGGCACTCTGCAATCGGACAGTGATGACCGCATCCGCACCCACTGACAGCAGCGCACGATACTTCATACTTCTGATGGCTTCCAGATTCTGGGCAAGGCAGTTGGGGAACTTGATTTGATGACGGGTTGGTCGGCCCAACTGGCTGTCCATTCAGATCTCAAGGGTTCTACGCCATATGCTTCGACGGTGGTATATGTTCTCACTGGTGGGCTCTGGCAGTGTCTTTGCTCTCAACCTTCGTCCATCTTTTTGGAAGGCATGCATGTGGTTCAGCAGGATCTGGTGCAGTGCATACCTCTCTCAGGGGTTAGCTCCCGTGTCTCTGTCCTGCTGACGGCGGTCACATCGTGCATATCCTTATGTCGTGTTCGTGCTCTCTTCTGTGGTGGTCGCAAGTCTCGCATGCGTGCTCATCGTTTGTGTCGCTGCTTCACGCCGCTTTTGCAAGCTGCTCTATCACGTCCTGGAGAGGCCAGCATCACAGAGGCGCTCGAGTTGTTTCGTTTTGTCTACTTGCAGCTACGATGCTTCCAGGACCCCAAGCTGAAACCACAAGCACAGCGTCAGGACCCCATACCTTCGAGCTTTGTGTATCAGCTTGGCTCCGAGAGCTTGTACATCGGCCAAGGCTCCCTTGTCGGAGGATCCTCTGGGTATTCTGGTGGTGTAGGGCTTTTTTTTCGGGAACGCCTACGAGGCCTAAGATGCGTTGCCCTGGGAACCCCATACTAAGGAAAGGAGTCGCTACACGCAGCTCGCACCAGGCTGTTCGTCCTGGCTCCTGCTGTTCTTTTTGGCTATTGCTCCTAGTCGTCAAGTACACGCACTCGAGAGCGCATGCATCGCTTACTCCCGCCCGTTAGCGAACAACCTCAGCAATCCTCACCTCGGTCGACTTCGCGCTCGGTATCGACTGCACCCTCGAGCACGCACGCATCGACGAACACGGCGAAAATGCGAACACACTACTGAGGCACAAACAGCACTCAATCAACAGTGGTACGACACGCGTATACACACACTGTGCTCACAGCGCATGGGTTTTTTCCACAATATCTCGCAGCACGTCACAAATGGCAACACCTTCTTCGGCATAAGTATGAAGATCTTTATGACGTGATGATGCAGCAGCGTATTCGGGGACAGCAAGGCTTTGGGCCTATCAATATCACGGGCTCGGGCAACACGGTACTTATGCTAAAATGGGCCTCGACGCACTCTCATCTTACGCCATGGGATCTCATTTGTAAACATCGCACCCACGGCGCGGACTTTCTCTTCAATGTCTGGGAGTTTTCATCGCTTTACCCGCTTTGGATGGATCGTGTCAGAGTGCGCTCTTCCCTGAAGTCGTATCTCCACTCGGTCAAGCTTCCAGCCCCTGTCAGCAGCGTGATCAACGTATCGCACCCGTCGGAGGTGACGCCTGTCAAGTGGTGGCTTGCACGCACGGTGCAACAGGCGCGTCCGACGCGCCCAGCCTGGGCGACGTGGGCGGCCAAATCAGTACGCATCCTGGTACGACCGCCCCTCGCGCCCAGGAAGCGCCTCTGCTCCGTTGCTCGAGTTTTTTCGGCGGCAATACTTTCAAGATCTAGGCCGACTGTCCATGTGTGATTTTCATAAGGCTGCCAGAGGTGACGACATGGAACGTATACACATGAATGGACGCATACCCCTTCTTTCCCCTTCTCTTCCCCAGCCCCGACGCGACAGTGCGCAAACCTCGTGTCGTCGGTGGCTTTCGTCCCAGGGGCCCGACAAAACGGTTTGCCCTAACTACTCGGCCCGACGCCCCCGTTCTACCCAACCCGTTTCCCCTGGCGCACGACGGTGCCAGGCCCTTGGAGAGGCCCGATTGGACTTTGAAAAGAAGGCTTTTCAGGCCCAGGATCCGATCTGTTTTACGGTTGAGGACAAGGACCCCAACACGATGTGGCGTATTAATGGGTTATATCATCTTGCTCGGTGGTTACATATGGTTTCCAAGGCTCCTGAACGCTGGCGTGTCGTAGATACTTCCAAGGCTGCTATCGTGTCCTGGTATAGGCTCCTGTGTGACTACACCACCCCGAAGTCCCTCAGGGCCAAAGGGGAAGGCCCTCTGAATGCTGAACACGTTCCCTACATCTACCCCACGGTCAAGCTAAAATGTTGGGGCGGTGGCCTTCATCCCCCTGTGTCAGGACGCCGCAAGTCTACCAAGCCTAAGCACAGCTGTTTTCGGAATATATGCAGCTTCGTTCGGTTGCCGTCGCGGTCTCTGCATCGATCGATCAGCCGCGCGTGTATCTTCCTATCCAATCAATTGAATCCAGGGTGGTCGTTTTCATTTCTGGACACAGCCGTGCCTAACATCGTGGACCAGTATGCTCACTTGGTCTCTGCGCCGATGCAGGGCCCATGCGCGTGCATGGGGCTGCCTGGCACCCATGACCTGCCCAGGCGTCGTGGTTGGCGACGCTGGGCAGGCCTACGAGGCCATCGATGTTGAGAAGATTCACGGATGTCTTGATCGCCTGTTCGCCAAGCTTG
>CAUYUJ010017582.1:411203-538703 GCA_963575745.1 Prorocentrum cordatum
GAGTGATGTCCCAGGCAGATACAAGCGACACTATCGTTCCATTGACTGCAGCGTGAAACCATACCTCCCCCACCGCCTTGTCCTTGCCAGTAGAAAGCAACGCGACGTCACGAGACTGGCAGGTCGACGGCGACGACGCGCGAGCCCTATGGCCGTGGTCGCGGAGCCCCGCGGGAGACGATGTCCGACCTTCTCCTCGAGGAAGGCGCGCATCTTCTCAGGCGCCGCCCCGGGGTGCAGCAAGTGCGGCGAGACATCGAGCGCGTTGGTGCTGCGCAAGTTTGCTAAGTTCAAGCATGTGACCTCGGGCAGCACGCCCCTTCCTGAAGCTTCCAGCTGGCGCAGATCTTGTCAAAACCGTTTCGGGACCCTGTGCTTTCTCTCGTGTGCAAAGCGCGAAGGTATCCAAACTTGAGCAGATGCCTCGGGCAATTGATCAAACAGTGAAGCTTCGGTGTCGTGTTTTCCTGCCGTTGGGCTGCGTCGCAGGCATCTAGGAACGCGTTCGCCCTGTCTCTGAGAGCGTCGGCAGGCGCGCGGCCTGATGCTGCCGCATCGCCGCGCCGCGCCAAATCGCGCGGAGGAACGCGCGGGACACGCCCCACGCGTGCGACCCCCATAGGACATAGAACCTTCATCACATAAGTATACATCAGCGGCAACAAAGACAATACCCCACTCGCCTGGCACTTAAGCGCTTTCGCCTTGCCGTTAGCCGCCTCGCGGCACTTCTGGACAGGCATGGCCAATCGGCGCCGCCGCGCGCGCGGGGCAAGGGCCGCGGCCCGATGTGCTCTTCGACGCGGGAGCGCGCGCTTGAGAGCCCATTACTCGTACAACCCGCAAGGAAGAGGTGTGTACAAATGTTTAAAACGCCCCGGATAAATATTGCGCGCGTTCAGTCTGTCGCGGCAACGTTGGCCAACCAGCAAGATAGTGCGATCCAGCTGCAGGTCTAGCAACATGTTCTGCATGCCGTGGTTGAAACCGAGTGCTTGCTCGCGGGTCCTGGAGGGGTCGAATGGGCAGCGCGCTGCTCAGTCACCTCCTCGCTTTCCCAATTCCTCCTCCTTCCCCCTTCGTCATCTTCCCAGGGGGTGATGATGAAGGGGGAAGGGGGAAGATGAGATGACTGCAGTCGTCTCATCTCCCCCCTCTCGCATATGCAGGTTCCCTGCAGGTCTTAAAATCTGCGTTGGTGTCCGTCGCGCGGAGCCGAGTCAACCTCCGCGCGCTCCCCCTGACGTCTTCATTTGTCGCAAACTTGACGCCGCGCTCACGCATGGCGCCTGCCCCCAGCAGGGCCGCCCCCTCTTCGTCGACCAGCGAGCTGCCCATCGCAATCGCATTGCGGCAAAGCACGCAACAATTGGTGCAGGCATCGCTTTGAATAAGCCAGACCAACTTCTGTGCACCGCCGTCTTGAAGGACCATCCCGAGCTTGCAATGCAGCCAGACGCCAGGCTCCAACGCAACGCCCGTCGCGCGCAGTGAACAGTCTGATCTGCAGCACGTATCTTTTATCATCAACTTGAATGCCTGTGCGACTCCTGCATCGATGTTTGATCCGCGTTTTGGCTTCAGAGCCCCAGACGCAGAACGACGCATCCCCTTGCGACGGCACCTCTGGCCCAAAGTCTAAAACATATACATGGACCATTCACATTGGTTGCCTGGCGTTACTTCGTTGGTATGAAATATCAGCGACCGCGGCCGCAGATGTGGGCCGAGTTTGATGCGCGATCTGGTCAGTCTTAGATTGCCTGGCATAGCTGTTCGATATTATGCGAGTGGGCGTGCGTCCAGATGCTACTCACGATGGCCCGATCCAGCCCCTGACAGTTCCACCAGCATGTGAGCGTGAGTTCGGGGGCGACCTCGGGTCCACAGGAACGTCGATGTGGGCGAAGGGAGACTGGGTGGCCGCCGAGAGGACGCACGGGTTACCGAGCGCGGCGCCGAATGTGCAGTTTTGCCCGTTCTGCTGCGCCGAGGCATCCGCCGTGCGCGCCTTGGTCCAGGACGTTCAGAGGTGAAACGCGTACGCGCGTGCGTATGTGATGCGGAGGGGGGGGGGGGGGGGTAGCTGGCTGTCATGAGTGCCGCAGCGAGTAGAACTGGCTAGGCTGCGCGTGAGATTTGACAACATTCAAATTCGATCGTGTCTTTTGTCCTTGGGGCCGCCAGGGTTGGTCAGTGCTCTGCCTGCAATTTGGCATTGGAATGGGCTTCGCCATCCGAGCCCCGCGCGCCCCCGCTCCCGCTGGAAGGATGTGGTCGAACAACGTCCACGTTCGATTCAATCGTCGTTGACGTTGCCGCTGTTGTGCCAACTGTCCCAGGGCGCTTGTCTAGGCCACGACCCATGGGGCTGCGTCGACGATGGGGGGTGCGAGCGGTTCTGCAAGGCGCGTGAGCAGCATGTGCACATTTCCACGGCCGGGGACAAACATTGCGTGCGGTCCGAACTTCGCTATCTGAAGGGTCAGGAGGGTCGCGGTCGCACGGTCATTGGCGATCTGGCGCAGTTTGGCTTGCGCAAGGGTGACCTGTTGCTGCCGTCGCATGCTCTGCGTGATATAGGTGATTTGGACCCTTCGAGCGCGCCGATATATTCGATATTTTGGCGCCCTCACTTTGGTGTCGCCAGGCGCAGAAATCCGTTGTTCACCCCTGCCCTTGGTTCTAATCCGAATTTGAGCTCAGCAGTCGACGCGCTGCGCTCACTCCACCACGGCCCTTTGCAGCGCCGGTGAGCGGCTACGCTCTGGAGATGCGCGCGCCATGAGGCAGCGAAACGTCAGGGAGATGAGAAGCGCAGGTTTGAACTTGCAGCTCGATGGCTACGGGCGACGCTGATGGAACGGCAGGCGGACCCAGCGTCCACAATCAAACATGCGAATATGTTGAATGATTTCGCGCTAGGAATGATGGGCGATCTCGACGCGGTGGATGCGTCAATTCCACGCCCAGGGACCACCGGGAGACTCAAAGCGCACAAAACATACATCATGTCCTTGTTTGCTCTGCATTGTCCCGGGAACCATGGGATGGGATTTCCGACGCGGGCCGACCTCGTGGCGCCGGGGAGAGCGATGCTGAAATTCATTAGCACGGCGAAGGCACGGTCTCTGGTGGTTCCAGAAGCAAAGCAGCGCGAGCTAGTCGATCTCGCGATGACGCACTTGTCTCGCGTAGAATCGGCGTTGATTCACTTTGAGCCGAGGCGCCACTTTGCACTGCGTCTAGCCGACAGGAGCTGGGGCGTGATATTTGCAGCTCGGTGGGGCGAGGGGGGGCGGGGACGCCGTCTCAATCTTCGTTTTCACTCCCCCATCGCTCTCAGCCCGTGGGCTCCGCGTTCCGCCGGCCCCCCCCCGCCCCCCGCGCCCGCCCCCTCGCGCGCGTCGCCCCCCGCCCCCCCCCGCCCCCCCCCCTGCCCGCGCGCCCCCCCCGCCCACCGTTGGGGGGCAACGACAGAAACAGTGAATGACCTCGGCATGATGTACGCGGGTTTCTGCTCGGGACTGAACGAACTCTCGCTGCGGGCGGGGTCGCGCGCTCTCCCAAATCGGGTCAGGCGCATAACATTGTTATGCGATATGTTGGGTTTTTGTTTGTCATGTCTTTTTCTTCCTCCTGTTTTCTTTCCTCTCATGTCTGCCTTTCTTTTTGTTGCCCCACCGCGCCATCCATCGGTTCCTAGGCGAGCTTCTCAACCACGCGACCAGAACACATCCATAGCATTGTCATGGATCCAGATTTGAGGACCTGCTGTTTCGACCATTTCATTTGATCGCAGCTGTCGAACCGCATTCGCACTTCTTCAGCGGGGTCATCGGCGCAGACTTGACAGCGACGTGTACGCTACTAACGGTTACAACTGGGCGGTGTCACGTGAATCCCATTTGCTTACGGCGATGGGGATGACTGCCGACAGTTTGTTCAAACCGCGTGCAGTGTCAATTCAGCAGGTGGTGTGCGTTGTAGCGGAGGACGTCGGGACATGGCCACGCGCCGACAGCATCTTCGGCGTGGCGCTGGTCTGTGGCGGCGAGGTTGGCATCCAGCGCGCTGCCGAGATGCGTGGCCTGCGAGCTGCTAGTTTTGATGTCTGCGGCAACTCGTGCTTGAATATGCTGTCGCTGGGAGGTCTACTCACACTGGTGCACGTGCTGCGCCAAGTCAGACGGCGGGGCAGTCTGGTTGAGCCCCGAGTGCAGGACGCGGCTATCCTACCTGTCACGCAGCATCCACCAGCGCGACGCATGCGATAACAGTCTTGGCGCTGGGCGGACAGATGCGGTCAGCGAGTCCCTTCGTGATGCGAATTCTACTGTGGTCGTCATGGCGTGGCTGATTTTGTTCTGTGCTTGCCGTTGCGCGTGCCCTGCGGTAGAGCAGCCGCACATATCGCTTATGTTCAGTCGCCCGGTCTTGAAAATTACAACGTGGACGTTGGATGCATCAAGACTGACTCCAGCCCCGGGTGCATTCGGCAGCTCGAGTGCGAAACCACTCGAGGTGTAAAGCTACGCGGCCGACGTACATTGCGCTAGAGCTCTTCTCTTTCGCGCAAAGGTACGCCACTGTGATCCCCAGGGCAGACAGTTCATGCAATCTGACGAATCTGTTTGTGCGTGGCCAGACAAATGTTTATCATGCCGCCATGCATGGGGACATGCTGGTAGCGCTGGTGGGGCTGGCACTGGCGTGGAGTTTTGCGATGGCTTCGAGGTAGCGATCAGTCGTGCATTGTTTTGCGTTTTGGGGTGAAGGGCGCGAAGCAATGCTCACGCAGTGGATTTGCAGTGGATATGCAATGGATGTGCCGTGGATGCGCAGTGGGTTTGCAGTGGATTTGTAGTGGATTTGCGATGGGTTCGCTCCCCGCGTGGCCGCAGTCCTCGCGAGGGGTGCGCCGAAATGGCGCGATTGACACGGGCGCGCGGTATGCCGCACTGAGGGAACCAAATGCCGTCAAACAGCACTGCGACCGAGCGCCGTCAACTGATGAGGCAACGCAACGCCGCCAACTCGCACGCCGCTGGCATGTAGCGATTCCAGCAAATCTGAATATTCACCACCCTCTTCCTCTACCATCTCCTCCTCCGCCTCTTCATCTGTCTCCTCATCATTATCCTGCCCCCCGCCTCCTCCTCCTCCCCCTTCTCCTCCTCCTCCTCCGGCCCGTCTTCCTCCTCGTCCTCCTCCGCCCCTGCCCCCCTCATCCGAGGGAAGAGGGGTGCGCGTCTTCGGCGCTGAATGCGCCGCCCCCCTCTGCAACTGCCGCGCAGCCGCGCGGCGCCTCCCGGGGGAAGGGCATTTGGCGGAACCCTGGTTCCGCGTGGACCGCTTCCGCCTCCGACCCACGCAGCCCATCGAACCCAAGATGCGGTGGGCGAGGCAATCCAGTAACGGGTGGCTGGGGGAGCGCGGGGGAGCGGGGCGCAGACTCACGCCGGAGGGGCGGGGACTGGCCACTGCAGGACGCAAGTCGCTCCGAGGCCAGATTAGTGGGCGATGGGGGGGGGGACTTCGCAAACGCGCGCAAAAACATGGCTATTCGAAACTGAGAACGATGATCAGAAACATCATCAAACAGGCTGGGTGGTGCAAGCGCGCGCATCTGCTGCCGCCGCCCCCTTCCTTCCCGTATGTGGTTCCAAGACTGCCTCCACGACGCGGCGGCGGTAATTTTTCGAATGCAAGTGCCGTGCACGTCCCAACATGACCGCACCATGCTCTCATTACTCATTATGACATCAGATGCCCAACCACCCTGCATCGTAACGCGGTACATATCCAGCCCTGTACACACTTCGTGATGGCAGAAACACGCTAGAATGCCGACAGCCGGGTTATACTTAGTTGTATGCCATAGATCATGCATGGTGTTTTCGAACATAGCTTGTCATTGGAAAAATAGCCCCCAACTTGCACAATCGCTGTAAACATGAAGAAGCATATATCAGTTCGAACAAATTCTAAACGCTCGGGTGGCTCGGTGCGGGTTACAACGTAGCCCTCCTTGCCTCTAAGTGGTCCCGAGAGAATCGCCTGCCGCTATTAATCCTGAAGGCTCGCTACATGAGCGAGGTGACTGAGCAGAGCGACCAAACCATCGAGCAGTGAGAGATGAAGCAACAAGCTGAGTTTCGATTGTGCTGCCATCACCGCGCGAGTTGGCCAGCATCTAATGAGCGCAACCACCATCAGCAGTCCTCGGCACCTGCGAGTCCCTGCATTGTGCACGTTGCGGGCCCTTCAGCTGGCGGCCGGCTTCGCGGTCGAATTCGCTACCCTTTTCGGTCCCGTCGACAGAGACCCTTGCGGGCGGGACTAAATATCCGCCTTGGCACCCTCAACGTCCAGCACTGGACCTGGAGCCGGCTTGACACTCACAATGTGGACGAAGCCGTGGGTCTGGTCAACTTCGCTCGTCGGGAGCGGCTGGACATCCTTGGCCTGACAGATGTGGGCAGCACCACGTCTGCCATTGAGGTACTGGAGAGCGCGGCGAGAGGCGCGAAGCGTGTGTGGGAGGAGGTGGGCAACACCATCGTGGCCCTCGAGGAGTACATCCTCGCGTTCGGCACCTGGGTAGCCTTCATGCTGTCACCGGCTGCAGCCCAGATCTGGCGGGCAGGCGGAGCCCGTGTGTCCCGCGGGCACGGCGACCGGCTACTCCATCTCCAATGGGGCCTTGCCGGCCAGAACTTCGACTTTGTCGTGGGTTACGCCCCCACTGGCCACGGGCGCTCGCGGGCCGAGTTCTTCGAGCAGGCCGACTCCCTCCGGACGCAGTTGCGGGCCCGCGCGGTGCACATCTGGATGGGGGACTGGAACTCGCACGTCGGTAAGGGGTCCCACACTCAGTTTCCGCAGCTGGTGGGCCACCACGGTCTGAAGACTGAAACTAACCAAACTGGGCAAGAGCTACTTGAGTGGATCGACCGGAGCCCGGTCGACATGTGCTTGGCTGATTCCTTCGCTTGGATCGGCTCGCGTGGTACGCGGGGAGTTCCGATAAATCGATCCGGGGTTGAAGAGTACCGTCATTGGTACGAACTCGACACGTTTGTTGTGAGCAGAGGAGTGGACAAGATAATGCATCGTTGGCGCACACGAGTGAGCGATTGTTTGACTGACCATCATGCCAATATTGTTGATATGTGCCTTCCTTCGGGTAAACGTGAGGAGTCGAGAGCGCAGTGCCGCCAACTCAAGGAGGCTGCTGGCCGTGTTGTGTCCCAGCGCAAGCCGAGACCGGTGGCCACAGGCTTGTTGCGCGGCAAGACTTCGTGAGTCTAATCTTGCTCGAGAGAGATATGTTCATGAGACCGATCGTTTGGCACAGGAGGCACCGATTGACTGTAGTTGGCCGGAAGTTGCGCGCATGCGCGTTGACTCTATGGAGTCTGTTGCGCCCCGGGGGTGACGGAACCTTGGAGTGCCTTGCATGGATGGCCATGCGGATGAGGTTATGGCCACCCGACAACGTCTGCGGCAACTCGCCGAACAGTGCCGGAAAGCGCAGGGGGGCGGAGCGAGGCGTTCTGACCGGGCGAATCCAGCTGGCGGCGCTGCTTCTCGCTCGGACCCCGGGGGCCGGCCCCCCCGCGCGAGTTCTGACCAGGCGGATCCAGCTTGTGGCGTCTCCTCCTCTCCCCCCCCCCTCCCCCGCCCCCCTGCCGCTGCTGCCCCTCCCTCTCCTCGTGCCGCCAGCCGGGAGGTGCAGTTGCGAGAACAATTACGCCGGGAGAAGGCGGCTTTCCGTCGGAAGCGACGGACGTGGCGCAGGGCATGGGTTGACCGCGCTGTGCGTGAGCTAGAACGCGCCACGGCACTGGGGGACAAGGGCCGTTTCTATGCAGGCCTGAGAGAACTCGGCGTTACGATGTCGGGCAGCGCAATGAAAGGTCGGATTCAGCACGCGCCAGAGCAGCTCCGGGAGCATTTCCACAGCATCGGACGGGACAGTCGATCGTCGCGGAGTCAGTGCTGGATCGCCTCCCGGCTGCTCGCCCCACCCAGGAGTCTCTCGCGGATATTCCTTCCGATGCAGAGATACAGAAGGCGTGGAAAAATGGAGGGAAGCGCTGCAGGCCTGGACGAGGTGACGATAAAAATGCTTCGCCTTGCGGCCCCTGCTCTGCAACAGCGTTTCTTTGACCTTGTACGCCGGCACTGGCAGGCGCCAGATAGTTGGGGGGAGGGGGCACATGCAGCGGAAGTGATAGCCCTGTTCAAAAAGGGCGACCGCAGCAAGCTGACCAACTATCGTGGTATCTGTCTGTAGTCGATCGTGAGTAGAGTGGTTGCACGCGTCGTAGCAGTTCGACTCAGCGATTATGCTCGCCAGCACCACATCTTTCGAGCCGGCCAGTGGGGATTTCAAGCCCACCGGTCTTCGTGGCGCGGCTGCTAGTCGAAACGGTCGCCAAGGTTCGCAGCGAGGACCTGGATGATCTCTGCGCGGCTTTGCTGAACATCCAGAAGGCCTATCCCAGCGTTCCTCGGAGCGCGGCCTGGCGAATCCTCAGCAACGAAGGCGTGCCCGCTAATGTTGTGAACTTGCTGACGCACATTCACTCTGACACACACTATGTGTGCCGCAATCAGCTTGGGGCTAGCGAGCGGTGCCAACTGGCGAAAGGTTTGAGAGAAGGCTGCTCATCTTCTTGCGTAGTGTACCTGTGCTTTCACAATGCCGTCCTGCGGGGTTACTGTAACCGCATGGACTCTGCAGGAGGACCGGCGGTGGAGGTACGCACGCATCCCGAGACTCCCATTGGTGGTCTGCAGGCGCATGCTTTCAAGCGCGTGCAGGAAGAATGGGAGAAAGTGCTGTTGCGCATGCTGTGTTTTGCTGATGATACGACCCTACTCGAACGGGTTTCGACGGTCCAGGACCGCGAGCGCCTGGTCGCGCGCATTCTGTCGGACTGGTGCGAAGTTGTGCACCCGGACAAGTGGCAGCTTGTGCGCTTTAAGAGAGCGGTCGACCCCCCAATCCCGAGTAGGCGACGACTTCGAGGCAAAGGGCCGGCAGACCGTTCCGCCCTCGTGGCGCAGCCCTCTGCCCCGGCCCCGGTCCCCGCGCCCGGCAAGGCACGCAGGTTACGCGGCAAGGGTCCTGCCCGCCGCGGCCGCCCGGACCCTGCCTCGGAGCCCGCGGGGGAACTGCAGTTTACGGAACACGCAGAGTTGCTCGGTTGTTGGCTGTCCTCGACCGGTGGCGCCCTGAAAGAGACCAATGAGCGGATTGAGAAGGCCAATGAGATCTGGTATAAAGTCTACAGGCAACTCCCGCGCCTGGGACTAACCTTGCGCCAAAAAGGCGAGGTGCTCGGGGCGACAGTGGAGGCGTCCCTACTCTACGGGTCGGAGGTGAGGCCATTCACCACGAAGGAATTGGGTATGTATCAGTCATTTATGAATCGTTGTGTCCGGGGCATTGCCCTCAGCCAGAAGTTTACCATGATGGGCGTGAAAGGAAAGTTGACAATGCAAGACTTGCGCGAGCGGGTCGGCATTAACACTGTTGAGACTGCCATCGGTGAACGCAAGCTTGGCTACCTTGGTCACTTGTGTCGTTACCCCACGGACCGCTTGGAACGCCAGCTCGCTTTCGGACAGCTCGCTCCGGAAGGCTCCGTGCCCCGCGCCAGTAAGCAGGGTGCGACGTGGCGGAGCCAGAGCCGGGAACTTCTCCGTCAGGTTACGCGAGACGGCGGTCACCCAGCCGACGACGAATGCGCTTGGAAGACGGTGGCTGCGAGCTGGGAGGCTTGGCAGCGCGCGGTCGGGGCCTGGACAGCATGGCGTCGCAAGGTGGATTCGTTAGACTCTCACCGCGCGCGCCGCGCAGAGGAGGAGGAAAAGCTACGCGCGCGTCGGGAGCTTCGTGCCGACGACGTGGGCAGACGCATTCCTCGCAACACTCGGCCGGACACCGCGGCGGTGGTGGCCCACAAGGATGTCGCCCGTCGCCCGGCCCGTCGCCCGGCCGCAGCATAGTCTCTCGAGCTTGTCCCACGTCCGAATTGTGGTACGCAGGTGCAGCGACGAAGCTTGAAACAACACCAGAGGCTCAGTTGCAAGGCTGTCGGAGAGAGCTCTCGTGCTCTGACGGCGCGGCAACAAAAGCGGAGGCAACCAGGGCGGCAGACACCTGCCGGACAGGCGGCGGTTGCGCAGGGTCAACACGACAAGATTCTTGACCTTGTCCTTCTCCTTGGCCCCCCTCCCCCCTCGCCCCCTCCCTCTGCTGTTGCGGCTGCCTCCTCCTCCTCCTCCTCTGCCTCCTCCCCCTCCCCCTCCCCCCCCACCCCCCCTTCCATCCCCCCACCCCCCCCCCCCCCCCCCTTGGCGGATCTTGGCAGTGCAGTTGAAACAGCCCGGTCCATGCAATGGACGTTGTGTTGTGAGCATTGTGTCCTCCGATATCCATCCATTTTCCCTTTGCGTGTTCATTCTGGTGCATGCCGTAAACGTTGCGTTGTGAGTGGCATTCCAGTTGGTCAGTACAAACACATGCTTACGCCAGCGGAAGCCTCGGCTCCACGCCTCTCGTTGGCGCGCTTCCTGCCAGTAGTCATGGCGCAGGCGTTTCTCGACGGAGCGGAGGCGGCGGGAGCCAGCCAGCCGGCGCTGGCGTTGCAGGCCAGGCCCGGGGCGCGCCCCGGAGGCGTCCAGCGAGCGATGGCCCGGTTGCTCGTGGCACACGACAGGGCGATCGCCGAGCTCGCGGATCGGTCCACGATCGCAGTAGTGCTCAAAGACCCAGCAGTCAAAGACCAGGTGGTGAAGCAGCGGAAGGAGTGGCGGGATGCCAAGCCGTCGGACGGGTCTCCACAGCCCGCTGGGTGCTCGCAGCGCGTGATCCTTTTCGCGCGCATGGTGGTCACGATGAAGGACACCTACAAGCAGAAGGGGGACGGCAGCCAGCGCGACGCGAGGGTGAAGACCTCTCTCGACTACCTCAACAGCATGGACGGCCCGGCCATCGAGCGGTCAGTCTTCCGCCTCAAGCCCAAGCACCTGGACCCGCACGCGGGCCCGACGCGCCCGTGGGTGTGGTACCTCGTGGTGGCCATGGCAGCGCCGCAGGAGTTTCGTGATGCCCTCGCCATCGCGGCAGCGTGTGAGACCAAGTACGACAACCTCGCCGTGGCTCCGGCCAAGACTGAGGACGGCCCGCTCGTGAAGTACTTGGTTGATTGGCTTGCCGGGAAGAACGGAGACGGCGATGACGAGCTCCCTGGGCGCAAGCACCGCCGGACAGAGGGGGGCCGAGGTGGCGGCGGTGGCCGCGGCCGCCGCTAGCCCGGGCATGGGCCGCGGAGCAGGCTCCCTGATGGGCCCACGTGCCGGCGCCGCTGCCCCTCCTGGGGGCCCTCGGGCCCAGGGCGGCGGCGCCCGCCCCCCCCGGGGGCGACGGGGTCCTGGGCTCCACCGCCTCGCGGGTGCTGCGCGACAGGCAGCAGGGACCATCGGCAGCCTCATAATTCACGTGCAATTTCTTCATAGATTCCGTCTCTGGCCACGATGAGACCCTCTGGCCGGCTCTTCCATGAATTCAGAGGTACGACATATTTTTCGACGACTTCTTTGGGGTGAGGGCCTTAATGATTATCGTCAGTTTTTCTCGGTCCCAGCTGCCGGACCAAAGTTTCGATGGTGACAGGTTGGCCCACGACAGCTCGTTCCTCGAGCAGGCGCTGCAGAGCGTGGCCGCGAAGACCTTCCACAGATTCTAAACGCTTCGCGTATCCCCACCAGCCCATCCAGAAACGATGTCCAGGCGAGTTGAGAGGTGATCAGAGTGCGGGAGCGAGCAAAGAGGGGGACGGCCGAACCGTGTGAAGGAGAGAGGAGGCGAAGGAGAAAATGGGATGGATGGATGAGGGAGTAGGGAGAAGGAAGATGAGTATAATGAGGAGGAGGAGGAGGAGGAGGAGGAGGAGGAGGAGGAGGAGGAGGAGGAGGAGGAGGAGGAGGAGGAGGAGGCGGGAAGGGGAGGGAGGGGGATGAAAGGGATAGGAGGAGAGAGGAGGAGGAGAGCAAGCAAAAGGGGACAGCAGGTCTCTGGATGCTCCTCGCACGGAACGCTCTAGGGAACCGTCTTGGGGGTCTCTTGGCGGTCGTGGGGGGCTCTTCGGCGTCTTGTGTGCCCGGTTGGGATCCTTTGGGGGCCTCCTGGGGGCCTCTTGGGGGCCTCTTGGGGCCATCTTGGGGCCATTTTGGGATCTCTTGAGGCCTCCTGGGCACTTCTTGGGGCCATCTTGGAGGATATCGATCAAACAAGAGGGGGGCTTTAATTAAGCCCCCCCCAAGAGGCCAACATGGGGCCACAACCCAAGTAAAACCAATGATTTTGGCTTCCTCGCCGAGGCCGTTTTGGGCGCTCCGACACCTCGTGGAACCCCCTGTCCAGGTCCAGAGGAGGGGGTAGGGGGGGGGATCAAGACGCCCTCCCCGCCCGCAAGCCGTCTCGCTCACTCCCACCCGCCCTCCCAACACATGCGCAGCGCCCGAGCCTGGCCCGAACCACAGCATATGCAGCAGTCGTCTTTGGATGGCCAGCTACTGGGTGCCAATCCGCCGCCGCCGCCCGCCGCCTCCGCCGCCGCCGCCGCCGCCCGCCGCTGCCGCCGGCGCCGCGCCGCCGCCGCCGCCGCTGTCCGCCGCTGCCGCCGCCGACGCGCTGGCTGCCCGCCGCGCCGCCGCCCAATCGCCGCCACCATGCCGCCGCCGCTGCCGCCGCAGTCGCTGCCGCCACCGCTGCCGCCGCCCCGCTGCCGCCGCCGCCGCCGAGGCCGCCGCCGCCACCGCCCCCGCCGCCGCACCCGCGCCCGCCGCCGCCGCCGCCGCAGCCGCCACAGCCGCTGCCCCCGCCGCAGCCGGCGCAGCCGCCGACGCCGCCAAGTGTACTCTGCATTGTGTTTTGATAGGGATGGTGGGGGGAGGCCGCGTCGGGTTCGCTGCGCGTGCTCCGAATTTGGAGACATAATGTGTGTTTGCGTTGTTTTTTACAAGGATGGTGGGGGCACAGCGTGTTCTGCAGTGCTGTTTTTTTAAAGGGATGGTGGGGGGGGCCCTCATGGACCTGGGTTGGCTCACAGTCGCCTGGGGGAGGGGGTGTACATTAGTAGATTATTAATTCTCTTGCACGGGGTGTCTAGAGCTCCGACCGTTTTATTTTTCGCGACGCACCCCTCCCCCAGTGGGACCTTTGCCCACAACGCCCCCCGGTGGGACCTCCCCAGCGCTCCCCAGTGGCCCCCAGCGCCCCCCAGCTGGACCTCTGCCCACAGCGCCCCCCAGTGGGACCTCCCCAGCGCCCCTCAGTGGTCCCCAGCGCTCCCCAGTGGGACCTCTGCCCAGTGCTTCCTCCGCGCCCAGTGCCCCCTCCGCCCCGACGATTTTATTTTTCGCGACGCACCCCTCCCCCCCCCAGACCTCCCCAGCGCTCCCCAGTGGTCCCCAGCGCCCCCCTGTGGGGCCCCCCCAGCCGCGCCCAGTGCCCCCTCCGCCCAGACGATTTTATTCTCTTGCACAGCTGTGCCCTAGAGCTCGGACATCTTTATTCTCTTGCACAGCTGTGCTCTAGAGCTCGGACATCTTTATTTTCGTCGTTCGTCGTGTCGTTCGTCCCCCTCGCTCCCCCCCTGTCCACGCTTCCCAGGGTAGCCTCCCTGGGCCACGGAACCCTTTATTTTCGTTGTTCGTCGTGTCGTTCGTCCCCCTCGCCCCCCCCCCCTGTCCGTTCCCCCTCGCCCCGTCGTGTCCCCCCTGTCCACGCTTCCCAGGGTAGCCCCCATGGGCCACGGAACCCTTTAATTTCGTCGTTCGTCGTGTCGTTCGTCCTCCCCCCCCCCCCCTGTCCACGCTTCCCAGGGTAGCCCCCTGGGCCACGGAACCCTTTATTTCGTCGTTCGTCGTGTCGTTCCCCCCCCCCCTGTCCACGCTTCCCAGGGTAGCCCCCCTGGGCCACGGAACCCTTTATTTTCGTCGTTCGTCGTCGTCGTCCTCTCGCCCCCCCCCCCCTCTTCCCCCCCTCCCCCCCCCCCTGTCCACGCTTCCCAGGGTAGCCCCCCTGGGCCACGGAACCCTTTATTTTCGTCGTTCGTCGTGTCGTTCGTCCCCCTCGCCCCCCCCCGTCCCCCTCGCCCCCCCCCCTGTCCACGCTTCCCAGGGTACCCCTCGCCCCCCCCCCCTGTCCACGCTTCCCAGGGTAGCCCGCCTGGCCACGGACCGTCGCCCGCCCCCCTCGCCCCCCCCCTGTCCACGCTTCCCAGGGTAGCCCCCTGGGCCACGGGAACCCTTTATTTTCGTCGTTCGTCGTGTCGTTCGTCCCCCTCGCCCCCCCCCTGTCCACGCTTCCCAGGGTAGCCCCCCTGGGCCACGGAACCCTTTATTCTCTTGCACAGCTGTGCTCTAGAGCTCGGACATCTTTATTTTCGTCGTTCGTCGTGTCGTTCGTCCCCCTCGCCCCCCCCCTGTCCACGCTTCCCAGGGTAGCCCCCCCAGGGGGTTCGTCGTGTCGTTCGTCCCCCTCGCCCCCCCCCCTGTCCACGCTTCCCAGGGTAGCCCCCCTGGGCCACGGAACCCTTTATTTTCGTCGTTCGTCGTGTCGTTCGTCCCCCTCGCCCCCCCCCCGTCCCCCTCGCCCCTCCCCCTGTCCACGCTTCCCAGGGTACCCCTCGCCCCCCCCCCTGTCCACGCTTCCCAGGGTAGCCCCCCTGGGCCACGGAACCCTTTATTTTCGTCGTTCGTCGTGTCGTTCGTCCCCCCTCGCCCCCCTCCCGCCCCCCTCGCCCCCTCCCTGTCCACGCTTCCCAGGGTACCCCTTGCCCCCCCCCCCGCCCCTGTCCACGCTTCCCAGGGTAGCCCGCCTGGGCCACGGACCCCCCTGGGAAGGGCGCGCGCCCGCCCTCTGATTCTGGTTCGGTGGCGCCTCGGCCAGGGTGCGCGGCGGCACTTGGGTTGCCGGGGAAAAGGTCCTCGTCGCCACGGAAGGATTGTTGAGCGGGGGGGCGCCGCCGCGGCCGCCCCTCGTCGCCGCGGCTGGAAATCGGTATACCAGCTCGCCGTCCCAAGCAGGTGGATCGCGCGCCGCTGCCCGGACGGGGCGGCGCCCGGTGCCCCGCCTTGCGCCCCGCCGAGGCTGCGCTGGCCCGGCCGCAGGGGTGCGCTGACGGGCATTGCGACCGGACCCCCCCCCTCTTCCACGGTCGTTTCGCTTTGCCCTCCCGCCCAAGCGGCGACGAACGGTGGCAGCTCGAGCACGGGGGTTTGGCGCGGCATCCCCCAGGGCGGGCGGCTCGCCGCCCCAGCGCCGTGTGTTTTCTGCCGCGACCCCCTCATTGCCAATGGGGCCCTGGCCGCCGCAATCGTGGAAATGCAGCGAGCGGGCGGCGAACCCAGTGCGGCCTGGGCCGGGTATTGCTCTCTGCGCGGTGGGGGCATCAGGGGCCTTCGCCGACGCGGCGCCGCCTTCCTTCGCAGTTTCTTCCGCTTCCTGGCCTCGGCGCCGCCCTGGTTCTCTTGCGGCGGCGCCGAAAGGCCGTTGCAGGCCCTCCGCGCGTCGGGCGAAGGCGCCCTTTGCTGCAGACAGGGCTCTCCTTAACCGACAGTGCACCTATTCGGTGCCCCCCCCTTTTGCTTGGTTTTCAGGCCAGCGCGCGGCCCCCTCGGCAGTCCTGTCCGCGGGCCTGCTCGGTAGCTGCTCCCGTGCGGTACCTCTCCTTAGGTGCCCTGGCCGTTCCCCCATCTGCGCCCCGCAAGCGGGCCGACCCCTTCCGTGTAGGTGGGCCGTTCCCACTTCCGCCGGCGGGCCGCCCCCCTTTCCGCAAGGCGGGCCGCCCAAGCGCGCAGGGCGCAGGTGGGCCGCCCCCCTCCGCCAAGCGCTTCCCATGGCGCCTCGCTGGGGGCCGCTCCCCCTCCGCGCTGGCGGGCCGTTCCAGCCCGCGCTGGTGGGCCGCCCCCCCTGCGCCGTCGGCCCGCCCGTTTTGCGCGGGCGCCCCTGGCCTGCGCCTTGGCCGCCCCTTCCCCTTCCGCGCTGCAGGGTTGCTGCCCGGGCTGCCTCTGGCCTGGGTCCTCCCTCGCCTGCCTGGTTTTCGGGCCGGCCTCTTGATTATCCACGGGTCTACTGGCGGGCGGGTCGCTGCCTCGCCATCGCGGCGCCTCGCGCTGCTCTCGCCCCCCCTCGCCCCGCAGGCTTTCTGGTCTCGGCGCCCGCCCGCTCACCGCGGTGCCCCCAGCGCCGCGCCGCCCTCGTGTCGGCGTGGCTATTCCTCTTCGGCCTTCGTCCTGCGCCTGCTCGCCCGCCTGCCGGCGCTCCGCTCTTCTCGCCTCCCGCCGCGCCTCGTGGGCCTCCAGGTCTCGGCGCCTCGCCTCTTCGCTGGGCTCCGCTCGCCCGCCCACCTGCCGGCGCTACCTGCTCCAAGCCGTTCCCCCCGATGACGTGGTTCCTTGCGTTTACCGTTCTAGTTTGCGTTTACCGTTCTAGTGCTGCGTTCTCGCGCTGGCCTGCGCCCCGCCCTTCACGCCTCCCTCCGCGCCTCGTAGGCCTCTAGGTCTCGGCGGTTCGGCCCGCCCCTGGGTCCGCCTGTTTGCCGGCTCCCCCATTGGTGTGGTTAATTACCGCATCGCACGTGTAGCTCCCCCATCTGGCCTTGCCCGGCCACCGCTGGGCTGCCGCCCCCCCCCCAATGCTGTCGGAGGCGACGATGGGGGCGACTGGGCTATTCGCCCCTTTCGTCGCCTTCGATGCTGCCCAGCGCCGCGGCTGGTTCCCCCCCGTCGGCGCTCCTCCCGCCGCAGCCAGAAATTTGCCTGAGCGGGCCTGGCGCCCCCTCTTTCCATCGCGCCGGGGTCTCCTCCTCTTCCCACGTGCATCGCGGGCCACTTTGCATTCATTCAGTGCGTCCCCCTGATGCCTGATCGCCAGAGCACTCACCCTCTGCCCAGCCGCCGACGCAACAAAAAGTGTGCGTGTGTCCCCCCCTCGCAGCTGCCCCCCCCCGCGAGTCAGGTCGCGTTATCCCCGACGGTGGACCTGGCATGCCCCTTCTGCGTGAGTGCGTGAGCTTTGCTGGTCCGCGCGCCTTCCTTGACCTTTGTTCGACTTCGCCGCGTTGCTGCGCGCGCGGCATCGACGCCGAAAAAGTGTGTGTTTGTTTGGGCGCCTTTCATGGCAGCGGTATGCCCCGCCTGTCGCCGCGCTGGGCTGCATAGGACACATTTTGCCTTGCCTTGCTGAGCTATGTTGCTCTGGTTCCCGCTGTCCGACTGCTTGCTCTACGGTCCCACCTACGTTGTTTCCTCGTCGCTGCAGTTTGGCCGCATTGCGCACCCGCTTGCCTGCCACCCTGGCTTCACCCCCGCTGCCCATGCCCGGGTATGCGCATGGCATGGTCGATCCTGTTTTGATGCTTCCCTCACCTCCAACCGCGCGCGTTTTCTAGTCGTTCGGGTGTCCTTTCTCCGCCGTGCCGATCTGTGTGTGTGTGCCATCCTGTCCATCTATGACCAGATGGCCGATGTTGGTTTGTGTACATCCAAAGCGATGTTGAGGGCCAGGCCGCCGCGCGCGCTGTGCCGCGACGCCGCAAAGTGGGTGTGCTGAGTCGGATTCGGATTCGGAACGGTTGCGAATTAATATCAACAACACTAAGTCGGAAAGCGATCTCTCTCGACTCTGCTGGGGTGCTCCCTCCGCGCCTCCGAGATTCAGTCGGCTCACGCCGCTTCCAATGGGCTCGACTCTGGAAGGGCCAGTAGAATGCGCATGCCCGACTGATCCAGACCTGCCGGGCCTGATGGAGCATCGTGGAGTGCGACTCGTGGACCCACCCGTCCCCGAGATGAACCTTGTCCCACACACCAGGCTGGAGAACATCACCATGAACGTGCGCAATCAGTAGCGGCACGTGGCGAGCCGGGCCGATCGGGCGGCCCCAGTCACTGAGGCAGTGCTCGCACCGGCAGGCGTCGTCCACGGGATGTTAGGACATGAAATGCGGTTGCTGCTGAAGGCGCAGGAGGCAGAGGGGGACGATGAGGGGGAGGACCAGCAGTAGCACCAGCAGCCTGAGCCATCATATTTCCAGCCACCCTCTGCTGTTTGTCTGCCGCGATTTGGGCTCCATGAGTGGCCTCGCGCGTGATCAATGGCCTGAGTTTCGGCCACGCTGGCCAAGGTTTCGCGTGTTGGTTCGCCTGTTGCAGGTGGGCCTTCAGGCGACCCCAGGTTTGCCTGGCGCATCTGTTTGGTGCTACACTCCAGGGATGACCTCGGTAGACGTCTGTGCACACTACTTTGCTTTCCTTGCTCCCAGCTGCAAGGATCTCCGTGATACTTTTTCGGACATCCGAGCAGCAATGGCGGCCTTTCCTGCCAGTTCGTCAGCCCTGACACTCCTGTAGGGCATCCAGCCTGGGATACGTCTGGCAACGATGGCGAACGAAGAGATGTGAGAGGGAACGTGAAATGCCGTGATCCGCTCAGAGGCCCTGATTGCATTCCGCATTCCGCCAGATTCCCGCCAAAGTTTCACAACGGTTGCGGCAACGCTTTTCATATTAACCTCGTGCCATTTTTCTCGTCTGTATCTGAACGGATGAAACCGAGGGTGAATTGAACGGAGACTTTGAGGGTTCTCAACTCGCCCCTCGGGACGGTCCGAGACCTGGCCGTGAGAGGTCGCAAGATGGAGGCTCTGGGGACGGATGGGCTAAACAGGTGTGCTTGTGTGTACGTTGTTGGGTGGGGGGTGGTAGGCGGCAGCAGGACTCGGAGTCGGAGTCTGAGTAGGGGGAGGAGAAGGAGGATCTAGCGGGATCTAGCGATCTTTGGGCCGCAGCGTGAGTCACGGCACGGCCTTGCTGAAAAGAGAGCTGACGACTTGCCCGGACGACAAGGGGAAAGTTGACGAGTTGTTTCTTGCACGAATTTAGCTCTGCAAAGTAGCTGAAGACCTTCTCGCACGCGTTTCACACATGAGTTGATCCCTGCGCTGTAGCGGAGATTGGATCGCGCGAGCCAGGGAGCGCGAGGGAGCTTCGAAAGTGATTTCTTGGAAGTGCATTGCATCGAACGTGTTTTCTTGGAGCTCGAGGGTGAAAGAGTTGTCGGCGTGCAGCCCGACAGGACCACCAGGGTGAGTGGCTTCCCGAGGGTGCCCTTGCATCCATGCCTCTCGGCCCATCCTGACCCTTAGCCCTGGGCCATTTCCAGCTTCGGCTTCCGTTTGGGGCCCTGCACCTGCACCGCGCACCCTCACCGTCTGGTCGTTGCTGCAACCGCGCGTGCTCTGCGGGCCCGTCGCTCCTCCTGCATCCGACGCTCCGACCGCTGCCCGTGCCGACGCGCTTGATGCCGCGACGGCCACGACGATCACTGCTCCCCACGCCCGGGAGTCCCGCGCCCGCGACCAGACGGCGACACGTGGCGCGGGCGCGGCCTCGAGGACCGGCCGCACGGCGGCCAGCGCAGCGGCCTGGCTGGCGCCGCGGACACCGCGCGTGGCGCCGCGCGGCGGCGTAAGCGGGACGTGGTGGCAGACGTGGTGCAGGCGGCGGCCTGGCGATGTCGGCGATTTGGTAGGCGCGGCGACGATGTCGGCGCTGGCGGCGACCTGCGGCGGCGACGGCCTGCGGCGGTGGCGATTTGAAGCAACGGCGGGGAGGGCGACGGCGGCAACGGCGATTGTGACAACTGTGGCGACGTGCGGCGGTGACGGCGGCGGCGAAGAAACACGAGCGGCTGCGGCGGGTCATGGTGGCGGGCGCTGCGGGGAAACCATTTCTTTATTGCTTGGGGCATGACGGGCGTCATGGCCCCCGCTCCCCCCCCCCCTATGACGTAACGCTTCCCCCCCCCCAGTGCGCTCCGGGCATTGCCGCCGTGCGCATTGTGATCCGCGTAGGTGTCCGCGTAGAAATCCGCATAGGTGTCTGGTCCGCAGGCGTCGTCGTCGTCGTCGTCTTCGTCGTCGTCGTCGTCGCCGTCGTCGTTCGTCGTCGTCGCTCGTGGTTCGTCGCTCGTCGCTCATCGTCGTCGTGCGCGCGGACGCGGCTGGAGCCTATTTTTAAGTCCGCGCCGATGACGGCAAGCATCTGGGGGGGAGGAGGTCGATGACGTCACGTTTCGCGCCGGCGGCGTTTGGGAATGGTTCGGAATGACGGAGGACGGGTAGCACGAACATGTAGCACCACAGCGCCTGTGTACATCACAGTGCCCGCGTGCACCACAGCGCCTGTGTACACCACACAGCCGATGTACACCACAGCAGCCGCGTGCAACACAGCGTCAGTTTGTGCCACCGTGCCTGCGGGCACAGCAGTTCTTGTGTACACCACAGCGCCTCCGTACACCACATCAGCCGTGCGCAACACAGCACCAGTGTACACCACAATGCCTGCGTGCATTGCAGTGCCTGTGTACGCCACGGCGTATGTGTGCACCACGTCAGCCGTGTGCAACACAGCACCATTGTTGTGTATAGAATTTCAGAAGTAATCCTTGTGACAAAATGGAGCGCGTGAGGATCCCAGAAAAAACAGTGGAAAACAAATCCTCATTGACAAAGGAGCGCCGCTGGAATCTACGAGTCCCCCCGAGTCCGCCCGCATCACCCTAACTCCCATTTGCGTCCAGGAGGCTCCAGCTAAATTGGCCGTCCGAGAACCGAGTGGACCGATTCAATCGACCATTTTGCGGTGCACGCTGAGATGCGCACGTGCATTGTAACGCCAAGCCGCACGACAGGGTGTAAGAAGGAGGAAAAGGAGGACGAGGAGGAGGAGGACGAGGAGGAGGAGGTGGAGGAGGAGGGAAAAGGGAGAGACGTCGCATTCGATTATCGGAATTTTCCTGGCGTGGCGTTTAGTTGTCCGCATCAGATCCTGACGTACATGTTCCTTCTACCTGTCCTATGCACTTAGGCAGTGTGGTGTACACCAGCGCTGCGTTGCACGCGGATGGTGTGGTGTAGACAGGCGCTGTGGCGTGCACGGGCGGCGCGGTGCACGAAAGCACTGTGGTGTACACGCGCGTTGTGTTGCACATGGCTGCTGCGGTGTATGTACACGGGCGATGTAGTGCTCCCAAGTATTGTGGTATACGCGGGCGGTGCGTTGCACACGGCTGTTGCGGTGTACGCAGGCGCTGAGGTGCACACGCGCGGCGTGGTGCACGCGAGCGTTGTGGTGTACACAGGCGCAATGGGCAGATCGCCACTTACATGCTGCTCGCGTCGTCGTCGTCGCTCGTCGCTCGTCGTTCGTCGCGTCGTGCGCACGGGCGCGGCTGTGGTGCCGGAGCCACACGGCGGGTGGGGGGGGGCGTCACGTCATACCCCCCCCCGCCCTCCCCCCCCCCATGACGCCCGTCATCGCCGAACATAAAGAAACGCCTTCGGGCGGGGACGGCGATTACGACGCCTGGCGATGGCGGCGGCGAGTGACGACGGCGGCGGCGAAGCCTGCGACGGCAGCGTCGGGACGAGCAGGACGTGCTGGCGGACGTGGCGCAAACGCAGACGACGACTGGCGATGAGGTGTTGGAGGAGGACGAGGAGAAAGAGGAAGAGGAGGATAAATAAAAGGAAGAAGAGTAATTTTCTCGATTTTGTCGTGGTTCTGGGGGAGGGAGCTCGTCGCACGCGCTCCAGGACGAGTCGATTGGCCGATTTTGAGGACACGACCGCGACGACGACAGCGGCGACGTTTGTCGGATGTTCTCGGACGTGGTCGACAGTCTTCGGAGGTCTCCATCAGTTTTTTTTGTGAGGTCAGGGTGTTGCGGAGGCCTAGTGGACAGGGCCGCAAAGGTGGCCTTCACGAAGCATTGTATTCTTGCTAATTCGGATGCCTCCAGACAAAAATAGAGTTCGGAGGTCCGCGCGGGCTTCTTGTGGCGGTGACGACCCTCGCTCCCCGCACCCCCTCTCCCAGCGCGCGAAGTGTGTTAAGGGTGGCCGCCCAGGGTAGCGGGCAGGTGGGTCAAGCGCCGACACATGAAGTCCACGCAGGCCTCTGAGAGTTCATGCGTATGCCGCCGTTTTATATTCAATCCAGGTGCCTGCGGCAAAATCCGCCCCCGTGCAACGGGCCCGGGTGCCTCGGGGGGAGGGTGGGGAGGGGGATGGGCGATGCATGCGAGGAAGTGCGTCGACAGCAACTGGCATCCCAGACCCCCGACGTCGTGATTCTTTCGCGACGTAGACCCCTGGTGGTCTCGACCCGTTCCTTCCCTTGGGCTGACTGAGCGTCTGAGTCTTTTTCTTCACTGCCTCTGGGCCCCGTAAGGCCCTCCAGAACCCGAAATAGATACAATCATCCCGTCATGTTTTTTTCACGACGTGAGGATCCTGGCATTCTAACGCGCCCGCTTCGGGCAGGCACGTTGGTGGACGAACTCGGCGGCAGGAATTGAGTACATCGTTAAGGCCGCCCGGCACCCTGGTCTGCTAAGCCCTGTGTCGTTCTGCCTCGCCTCCACCCCAGCCATCGGCGGTTCAAGGATGGGGCCCTGAGGGATGGGGCCCTGAGGACGAGACCCTCGAAGTGTGAAGTTTCAGGTCGTGATTCACTTCCTGCCCTTAGGGCCCCATCCCTCAGGGCCTCATCTTTGAGCCGCTGAAGCTATCTTAACACTGACGCCCGATGGTTTGCATCCTTGTCTCGGTCGATGAGGAGGACGAGGAGACTCGAGGAGAAGGGGGACTGATCGGTGCTGCTTCCAGGAGCTCTCAGAAGCCTCAAGGAGACCCCAGAGTCTCCAGGGAGCACCCGACACCTACCTTCCCTTTCAGACGGCCTTGGTTTTGGCCGGTGGCCTCCCCCCCAGCGACCTCGCAGGTGATCGCCCGACTTTGCAATGCGAAGGCCCAGCTACTTCATGGTTCATCTGGTGACCATGGGCTGTCCCAGAGGACAGCCAGCAGTGCATCGCAATCGCCCCGTTCCACTCCACGCTTCTCGGGTCGGACGAAGGGGGGTAGGGCAAGGGCGGGTTGCGAAATCTGTTGCGTGCAGCTGGTTTCGGCTCCGCGCGGGGCGCACTCCTCGATACACTGGCGCCTCCGCCGCTTGAAGGCGTTGGAGAGATCAGCTAAGTGAGCTGATTCGGTACAGTCGGACAGAGGTATAAGATCGAGGTCGGTTCGTGGAGGGCACCCTAGTGTTCTTCGTGTCTGTTGGATGTTCTTGTGCACGATAGGGAGGGTACCCTCGGATGTTCTGTGCGTTTTGGCCGACGGAGCGTATGTCCTAGGTCTGGCTGTACCCCCTTTTTGCTATATCTCTCTTTCGTCCGACCCGATTTTCCCAAATGCTTTCCTGCATTGTGTTCGTTCTCGCGTCTGCCCGAATGCTCGTCGCCGCGTCGTTGCTGCCCGCTCGGGTCCCACAGGGAACCATGACCCCTCGTCCCAGCGCGTACGCGGGCGTCCGTCTTCGGCGAAGGAGGGAGGAGGCGGCGGGAAGAGGAGCAGGAGCAGGATCAGAGGAGGACTAGGAGGACGAAGACCATGATGATGCTGCTCATGACGATGGCCATGGTGGGGACAATAGCGATGACGATGACGATGACGATGACAGCGATGCCGACCATGGCGAGGATGATTATGAGCATCATGATGATGTTGTTGATGGTGGTGAATAGGATGACGTTTCTGATGATGGCTGATGATGATGGTGGTGACGATTCTGAAAATTATGATGGTGATGACGATGTTTGCGATGTGGGGTTGCCAATTCTGACGATGACGATATTGATGATGACGACGATGATGATTATGCTGATGCTGATGATGCTGCTGCTGCTGATGATGATGACGACTATGCTGATCATGATGATGATACTGATGCAGATGATGATGACGATGGGAATGAACATGACTATGGTGCTGATGCTGACGGTGATATATGCTGGTGCTGGTGCTGGTGCTGATGCTGAGCATGATGCTGGTGTCATGAGCATGACTATGATGATAGTTGTTGGGGTAGTGATGATGATGCTGATGATGCTGATGATGATGATGATGATGATGAACGTGAGTGTGATACTGATACTGATGCTGATGGTGATGGTGATGCTGATGTGGGTGGTGATGATGACGACGATGCTGATGACGATTATAGTAGTGGTGAGGGTGATGATGATGATGATGCTGCTGATGCTGCCGAGGACGATGATGCTGATGATGATGATGACGATGATGATGATGATGATGATGAGGATGATGATGATGATGATGAGGATGATGATGATGATGATGATGCTGCTGCTGCTGATGATGATGATGATGATGATGAGGATGCTGCTGCTGCTGCTGCTGCTGCTGATGATGATGATGATGATGATGATGATGATGATGAGGATGAGGATGCTGATGCTGAGAATGACGACGACGACGACCACCACGTTTATGGTGGTGGTGATGACAACCACTTGGAGGCCGCCTGACGGCACGGGAGCCGCCTCCCGTGCCGCGCCGCCCCCCCTCGACGCTTGCGCTCCCAGGCGGCCGTGCAGTCGCTGTCGGCCACGGTCTCAGGGGAGAACCCGGGCGAGGCCCCCGCGGGGCGGCACGGTCGTCGCGGGAGCAGGAGCAAGGGCGCCCTCGAGGGCGCGATGCTGATCGCGCTTCGCGGTTCGGCTCCCCTGGGGGGCGGCACGAGAGCACGAAGTCTTACCCGTTTCGCGCATCGCGAAGCGCGAAGTCAGGCGCCCTTGAGAGGCAGGAGCAAGAAGTGCGGGGGTAGGCGGAGGAGGAGGAGGAGGAGGAGAAGGAGGAGAAGGACAAGGAGGAGTGGAGCAGGGATGGCGATGATGACGATGACGATGACGATGATGATGATGATGACGTTTTCGATGATAATGATGATACTGATGATGCTGATGATGATGCTGATGATGTTAATGCCGATTGCGCTGACGATGACGATTGCGATGCTGTTGATTCTGATGATGACGATGATGATGATGATGATGATGCTGATGATGGTGATGGTGATGGTGATGATGATGATGATGATGGTGGTGATGATGCTGAGGATGAGGATGAGGATGAGGATGAGGATGAGGATGAGGATGATGATACTGATGATCATGATGATGGTGATGGTGATGGTGATGGTAATGATGATGAGGAGGAGGATGAGGAGGAGGAGGATGAGGAGGATGATGATGATGATGGGCCGACGCTCCAACCGTGACGCGCACGAGATCATTGCTGTTCTTTATCATGAGTGCCTGGCACGGCTGGGACCTCGTGTGCGCAGATAGCATGTCAGATATCATGCAGGGCGAGGGGCAATTTCGAGAGAAGGAGCTGTACATGGAGCAGCCTACACAAGGATTGCCCGGGCTGCAGCCTGGACAAGCGCTACGAGTGGTGAAGGAAGTTGTTGGACTAGCTACGGCTCCACGACAATGCTAGGCTACTCTCTCCAGGACCCTACTCACGGTGTAGTTGATCGGCGTGGACGGACGTGATTTCAACCCCATTCGAAGCCTGGTGGATCCCGCTTTCTTTGTGGGATACGGTCCAATGGCTCAGTGCAGGCCATGGTGTGTGTGTGTGTGTGTGTGTGTGTGTGCACGTCGACGACCTTCTGATCGCCGCCAGGACCAAGTTCAGCTACCGGACTATCAAGAGCTGTTCCCGTTCGGAGGTTCGCAAGGATTATCATTCACGTTCTGCTCAAAGGATGTGATCGGTCGAGCCGATGTTCCATTCACCTGAGCCAGGAAGTGTTAGCCGACAAGCTGGAGCCGCTCGACTTGACAAAATAACGGACAAGAGATCAGGGCTGTTCGGCTACCGAACTGGAGATCGCAGAGGATAGGAGTTTGGGCTGGCTCGCTCGGAACCCAGACGAGGCCTGACTTATCAGCAGGAGCTTCGACGTCGCATAGAGTTCAGAATTCTTGACGTTATCGCACGCCGCTGGCGCCGCAGGCGCCGCTGGCGCCGGGCGCGGCGCTGGCGCCGCCGCCGCCGGCGAGGCCGCTGGCTCCGCGGGCGCCGCCGGCGCCGCGGGCGCCGCTGGGGCCTGCTCCGCGGGCTCGGCGGCCGGTGCCGCCGCCGCCGCCCCTGCGGCCGCCAGCGCCGCGGCGGCCGCCGCGCCGCCGCCGCCGCGGCCGTGGCGGAGGCGGCCGCCGCTGCGGCCGCGGGCCACGCGGCGGGCGCCGCGGCCGCCGTGGCCCGCGCTGCCGCGTTTGGGCCCGCCGCGGCTGGCGCCGCCGCGGCCGAGCCGCTGCTGCACCAACTGGCCCCCAGCGGGCAGACGCACCAGCAGGGCAGCAGCGGCAGCAACAGCAGCCGAAGCAGCTGCAGCTGCACCAGCCTCAGGGGACCAGGAACTCAGAATTTCGAGGCGGCTCCAGCCGTGGTGACCAGAGTTTCGAAGGCGGCTCCTGGACCTGGGGACCTGAATTTCGAGGCGGCTCCAGCCGTGGTGACCAGGGCGACTGACGACCATCTGGAGGATTCCTTCACTGGAAGCGCAGCCTTCAGCTGCCCTCTGGGTCGTTACCGTGCAGCGCAGCCAGCATCTCAGGCAGATCCAGTCCCCAGCATGCCGATCAATCCCACTTCGGATTCGCCGATTAATCCCGTGCTTCCTGGCGACAGTGCGAGTGACAATTCGGCCTTCAGCCGAGGAAGTAGCGGGGTCCCAAGCAGATGCCTGGCAGTGCAGAGTGAAAGGGCGACCTTCTGTCGCAACCCTGGTAATCCTGGCAGTCATGACGGCGCGCTCCCCCCACGCGTGTTTGGCGCTCGGCCCCGGGCGATGGAGACTGCGGCGGCGCGGCGGCGCCGACAAGGGCGCGCTGCGAATCAGCGCCGCCTGGGCGTTGCTGCCTCGGCCGGCGGCCGCCCCCCTGGGTTCGCCAGCGCGGCCAGCGCGGTTGGCGCTGCCGACGCGTCGGACGCGTCCTCTCCCTTGGGCGCGTCCGCCGCCGTTTGCGCCGCCAACGCCGCTGGCGCCGCTGGCGATGGCTGCCCCGCCGCGGCCTCCGCCGCCGGCGCCTTCTGGGGGGCCGACGTGGCTACGGCGGCCCACGCGCGCGCACCGGCCAGGGCCGCGGACGCAGCCGACGCCCTCGGGCGAGTTGGCGCCGTCCGTGTCCGGCGGCCCGCGCCCCGCGCCGCCTTCGCCGCCGACGCTGCTGACGCCCCAAGCGTCCGCGCAGTCGGCGCCAGTGCTACGCCCGACGCAGCCGCCGCCGCCGCCGCGTGTGCCTGCGCCGCTGCCGCCGCAAAGGCTGCGCGAACCTCCCTCTGGACGGCCGTCGCGGCCCTGGCCCAGGCTGCTGGGCGCGCGGCGGACGCCGTCGCGAGCGCGCTCCCTGGACGCAGAACCGACCCGCTTGAAGACAATCGTAAATCTGAGGTTGACGATTGCTGCAAATCTGGAGGTGGCGTTTCGCCTGAAGACAGTCGCCAATCAGCGGCCGTTAGCTGCATCAGTCGCCAGGGGGAGTTGCAGACAAAGCGCGCGGTGGTCAGCCGCAGCGGGTCGGTTCTTCCTTCTGTCAGAGACAGGCAGACAGGCGTCCCTACAGCTCCTCATTCCTATCAGCGTCCCAGGCACAGAGTCTTGGTGGAGGCCGAATATGCCCCCGACAGCGCGCCCATTCCTAGTAGCAGTGTCGCGGTGACAGGCGGTGGCTCCGCGGAGGGCGCGCCTGCGGTCGGAGACCGGCCTCTTCCCGACATCAGGTTGACGACGCCTTCCCGAGCGGTGGATGGAGGGTATCTCGAGCCTCCTCGCAGCATAGAAAGTCAGGAGTTCACACTGGAACGTGCGGCCTTCAGCTGCAGTAGTCCCCTGGGAGTGCTACGGACCGAACAGGTGGTCGTCAGCCACGGCGCGCCGGTGCCTTCCCTTCAGGAAATGACCAAGCAGGAGTTCCTACAGCCCCTCGCCCCTATCAGCGTGCCAGGGGCGGTCCCGTTGTTGAGGCGGAAGATGCGGCCGAAATTCCGTCCCCCCCTGGCAACAGTATCGTGGCGACAGGTGGGGATGCCGCAGAGGGCGCGCCTGCGCTCGGAGACCGGCCTCCTCCCGGAGGGAGGTCCACGACGCCTCCCCGAGCGGATGATGGAGGATATCTCGAGCCTCCTCGCGGCATAGAGAGTCAGGAGTTCACTCTGGGACGTGCGGCCTTCAGCTGCAGTAGTCCCCTGGGAAAGCTACAGATCGAACAGGTGGTCGTCGGCCACAGCGCGCCGGTGCCTTCCCGCCCAGGAGACAACCAAGCGGGCGTTCCCACAGCCCCTCAATCCTATCAGCGTTCCGGGGGCGGTCTCGTTGTTGAGGCTCAAGCGGTTGTGGTTCAAGCTGTTGTGGCACGAGCTCAAGCTATCACATTGCCAGTCGCCGGGGCTGTCGGCCACCACATACCCCATTGCCCCCCTCCTGGCAACAGTATCGTGGCGACAGGTGGGAGTGCTGCCGAGGGGGCGCCCGCGGTTGGAGACCAGCTTCCTCCCGAGAAGAGGTCCACGACGCCTCCCCGAGCTGATGGTGGAGGATATCTCGAGCCTCCTCGCAACATCGAGGGTCGGGAGTTCACATTGGAACGTGCGGCCTTCAGCTGCAGTAGTCCCGTGGGAGTGCTACGGCCCGAACAGGTGGTCGTCAGCCACAGCGCGCCGGTGCCTTCCCCTCCAAGAAATGACCAAGCAGGCGTTCCTACAACCCCTCACTCCTATCAGCGTCCCGGGGGCGGTCTCGTTGTTGAGGCAGAAAGTGCGGCCGAAATTGCGTACCCCTGTGGCAACAGCATCGCGGCGACAGTCGGGAATGCCGCAAAGGGCGCGCCCACGCTCGGAGACCGGCCTGCTCCCGAAAGGAGGTCCACGACGCCTCCCCGAGCGGATGATGGAGAATATCTCGAGCCCCCTCGCAGCATAGAGAGTCAGGAGTTCACACAGGAACGTGCGGCTTTCAGCTGCAATAGTCCCCTGGGGAAGCCACGAACCGAACAGGTGGTCGTCAGCCACAGTGCGCCGGTGCCTTCCCGTCCAGGAGATAAACAAGCAGGCGTTCCTACAGCCCCTCAATCCTATCAGCGTCCCGGGGGCGGTCTCGTTGTTGAGGCGGAAGATGTGGCCGAAATCGCGTCCCCCCCTGGCAACAGTATCGTGACGACAGTCGGGAATGCCGCAGAGGGCGCGCGTGCGCTCGGAGACCGGCCTCCTCCCGAATGGAGGTCCACGACGCCTCCCCGAGCGGATGATGGAGGATATCTCGAGCTTCGTCACAGCATAGAGAGTCAGGAGTTCACACTGGAACGCGCGGCCTTCAGCTGCAGTAGTCCCCTGGGGGAGCTACAGACCGAACAGGCGGTCGTCAGCCACGGCGCGCCGGTGCCTTCCCCTCCAGGAGACAAACAAGCAAACGTTCCTACAGCCTCTCACTCCTATCAGCGTCCCGGGGGCGGTCTCGTTGTTGAGGCGGAAGATGCGGCCGAAAATGCGTGCCCCCCTGGCAACAGTATCGTGGCGACAGTCGGGAATGCCGTAAAGGGCGCGCCTGCGCTCGGAGACCAGCCTCCTCCCGAGACGAGGTCCGCGACGTTTCCCCGAGCGGATGGTGGAGGATATCTCGAGCCTCCTCGCAGCGTAGAGAGTCAGGAGTTCACATTGGAACGTGCGGCCTTCAGCTGCAGTAGTCCCATGGGAGTGCTACAGACTGAACGGGCGGTCGTCAGCCACAGCGCGCCGGTGCCTTCCCCTCCAGGAGACAACCACGCTGGCGTTCCTACAGCCCCTCGCTCCTATCAGCGTCCCGGGGGCGGTCTTGTTGTTGAGGCGGAAGATGCGGCCGAAATTGCGTCCCCTCGCTCCTACCATCGCCCTGGGAGCAGAATCTTGGCGGACGCCGAATATGCGCCCGAAGTGGCGCACCCTCCTGGCAACAGCATCGCGACGACAGTTTGGAATGCAGTGGACGGCACTGCTATCATCGGATACATTCTGCGCGCAACAGACAGCCAGGAGGTCGTAAATCCAAACGCGGCCGTCAGTTGTTACAGTTCTCGCGTCGTGGGAGTGCGCGAAAGTGTGACTGACAGCGGCCATGGGCGCTCACGATTGGAGGTTTCGCTTGGCTCCTGGAGGTGCGTGCGGGCCACAGACGGGCGCGTGTTTGCGATCGGCACAGACCCTCCAGCCAGTGCCTCCGAGGCCATCCCCGTGGCCGACGGCCGATACGGAGCCCATTGCTTGCAAAGCCTGGGGCTGTCGATACATTTGGTTGGCGGCGAGACCCAACAACGCCCCGCTGCGACTCCGCCCGCCGCCGTCCCTGGTATGCTCGAAGACCCCTCGCTGGGGAACCACGAACATGCCTTGCAGAGGCAGGGCATCGAGGCCATCCGCCAGCTTGTCGAGAGAAGTCCTTTCGCGCCAATTCGCCCTCGTTCCCCTGTTAGCGAATCCGTCCGAACGGACAGCGAACCGCAGCCACTCCCTCCCGAAGGCCGGGCCGCGCTGAGGAAGGCGACTCCCGTCCTGGCGAAAGAAACGATGTCTGACAACGTGCCTGGGCCAGGTGCGACCCGCAGCACTCCCACGCATGGCGAAAGTCACGCTGCGACAGATGGGGGCGCGCTCGTGGACGAGGGCGGGCGCGGGTCTGAAGGCGAGCGCCAACGGGAGGGGCCTGCCCCCGCTTACCACAGTGCAGCGTTCCTCTCCGCCCCAGCTGCTGGGGGCGACGCGGCCTTTACCTGGCGGCCAACCGCGCGGCCCGCGCCAACCCGCAAGTCCACGCCCGGCTTCCGTGCCCCAGTAGCCGCCGCGCCTCGCGAAGCCATAGACGATTCCGGCGGCGGGCCCAACCAGGCGGAACAGTCGCAGAGCAGCGAACGTGAGCAGCATGCGGAGCATGAGCCAGAAGAGCCCGATGAGCAGGAGTTGCCGGCCGCCCGCGGGGAGGGCGCGGAAGCGGCGCCAGCGCAGGAATGGGGGCATGGGCAAGAACAGGAACAGGCCACCACCCACCGCCGCACTCCCCTGGCTGACACTACTTGCCCTGGCCCCCCCCTCCCTGGCAATGGCGCGAGCGCGAGCGCCGAGGAACAACCGCAGCGCGGCCGGAACGTTCCCCCAGCGCGTCTTCGTGGCAGCAGGTGGACGCCCTGCCTAGCCTCTGTGACTGGCGACCTTCCAGTCTCCCCGCCGCCCCTGGGCCCTGGGCCGAAACCTCGCCCGTAGCGACGCCGACCGCGCTGGCGGGCCTGGTGGGCGGCAGACGGCAAGCGGCGGACGCAGCAGCAGCAACCGCAGAAGCAGCAGCAGGCGCCGCGCCGAGGACCAGCCGCTGACCACCCCGCCCCTGGTAGCGGGCCCCGCCGCGCGTCACTGTCCAGAACTTTTTGACCCAGACACGGGACAGCAGCTCTATAGAGCTAAGATCGGCGGCCCAGTGGGACCCCCCCGGGGAGACACCTGGCGAGACGATGAAGCGGCTTCAGGCCACCCTGGGGGCGAGGTTCACAGGCGCCTGGCACGCGTTCGCCCAGCAGCACGCCATGCCTGGCAGCAAAGGCGCGCTCGACCCGCGGCGGCACGACCAGCAGACGCGCGTCAATTTCCTGTCCTCCTTCCGCAGCCACAACTGTGACGTGCGGGCCATGGGCGACGCGCTGGACCTCGGCGTTGACTGGGCGCAGTTGCGGCTTCGGTACCTGGGTGGAAGTGGCGGCGCGGGCAGGGGGCGCCAGGCGACGAAGGGCCACGCTGATCGCCGCGCACCCAGGAAGGACGAGAAACAGTGGAAGGTCGTCGCCTAAAGCCGCGGGCGCGCCCGCCCTTGTTTCACCCTAATTCATTCTGGCTTCTCCTGGGTGTGGCCGTGGCCCGGCCTTCCAGCGGGCAGCCCCATGCAGCTTAGGTTCTGCGCGGTCGCGACAGGGTCGGGTGTGGTCTATCCTACTTGGCTCCTGGCGTTGCCAACAGGTCCACAGGTGTCACAGGTGGCGCACTTCGGATGACTGTTGGTCGTGCGTCGCATCCGCTGGCGCCGCCTTCATTGCCCCGGTGTCACCCGCCACTGGCTGCGCACGAGCACCCTGGGTACATCTTTGGCATTGGGTGTGGTCCATCCTGCTCGGTTGCGTTGCTATGTATTCACAGGTCTTGCTATGCTATGCATGGACCACGGTGCGCATGATTGCTCCTGGGGCGTAGGTTTACCTACCTTGGAGGGGTCGTTACTCGATCTGTCGGTGTGCGACGCATCGGCTGGCGCCTCTTCAGATTTCGCGCCATTTTGGCAGCGCGTGCCAGGTTTGGCTAATTTGGTGCTCCCTGGGTTTCCCTGGGCCTTGCAGCTCTGCCCTGGGTTCAGCTCTCCTTCGGATCGGCCTCGCCCTCGCCGCAGTTGCTGCTTGCTGCGTCCGGCGCCGCCGCGGCCGCCTAGTCGCGCGCGTTAGCCGTTGGTAATTGATTGCTGTCGCGGCCCGACCTATTTCGCCCGCCGCCGGCGCGTTCGCCCGCGGTCGTTTTTATGCATTTGTTGTTAAGAAAACAAAAAAAAACGCTCATCCAGAAACGATCAGCAGGGGAGTTGGTGAATCAGGGGCGGCAGGACGCGAGATCGACCCGATGTGCGGCGCAACGTTGGCGCTTGTCTGCGCCCTTGCACGTGCACTATGGGAAGGCTGGATTCCCGCGGGGGTGCTCAGGTCGACTTTCGACGGCTTCGCGAGGCACGTTCGCAGCTGGAGTGAAGTCGATCTCTGCGGCAGTCTTGTCGCTCAGGCGCGTTGGCTACGACGTGCGCAGCTTCGACCAGTGGCTCAGGCACAACACTTGCGAGGCCATCGGCATCGCGAGCTCGTCGCCCTGGTGCATCAAGCAGGTGCTGCGCAAGGACGCGCAGGCCTGGCAGCTACGACAGCTAGCGGCTGACACGCACGAGGGCATCATCAACGGCGCCTTCGTCCCACAGGTGCGCAGGTGGCTCAACGCAGGCAAAGCCTCCACCCTCGATGGCCGCAAGTGGAAGCCCCTGGACGACAAGCAGAGGGGCTACGCGAGGTCGCTGCTGGTTCACGGTCAGTGGCTCAACCAGCGAAGGTATGAGGCAGCGCCGCGGCTCGCTCCCACGCCGTGCTGCGCGCTGCACCCGCGCCTCCTGGGCACCCTGCGGCGCCGCCACCTGGGGCGCTGCGACGGCTGGCCCAGGTTCGAGCTGCCTGAGGAGCTGGGGAAGTTCAAGCAGTTCGAGTCCAGCATCACGATCAAGACACTGTTCGAGCGGCTCCTGCTGCCCGAGCTCAGCCACGACTGGCGCCCCCCACAGGATGACCTGCTCCAGGGGCTGCGTTGGCTCAAAGGAGACGCCGACCCGTTCATCAACACCGAGCTGTTTGCCGACGGCTGCTGCTACGAGGCTGGCACTTCGCTGGCCATGGCAGGATGCGCAGTAGTCGAGCTGCCGCCTGGGCCAGAAGGAGAAGATCCAGGCAAGGGATCTTGCGTCAAGGCCATGGGCGCCCCTGTGCCTGGGCCAATCCAGTCAATCGACGGCGCGGAGCTGCTCTCGCTCTACGCGATCCTCAGGCACTCGCTTCCTCCCATCACGGCCCACTTCGACGCCGACTGCGTGGTCAAAGGGTTGCTGGGGAGAGGGCGCGAGGCCACTGCCTCGCACAAGTCCGCCTGGGGCGAGATCTGGCGCAGGATTTGGCACGCGCTGGGCGACTTCGGCGACCTCAGCAGCGACGGCCTCACGGTGTTGAAGGTCAAGGGCCACGCTACTTTCAAGGAGGTGGACGAGGGCAAGATCACACTCCGACGTCGGCGTGGCAACCACGAAGCTGACCGAGTGGCGAAGTTTGTCACGGACCACTTCAGAGCGCCAGAGCAGCCGCGCGAGGCCAGGAAGTCGAGAGCGCTCACCTTGGACGGCGCGATCTTCTGGGCTTCGCAAGCCGGCGCCGAAGCTGCTGATATCAGGATCGACTTTCGCGACAAGTACAGGGGGCCTCAGTCCGAGGCCCCCAGGCTCTACATCACCAAGCACGAGCTGGTCAAGATCGAGGGCGGCGTCGAGGGCGTCCAGGCGCTCCACTGCCTGCGGTGCCTGCGGTCGCCCTTCACTGACACCGCGACCAGGAAGCTCACGGCGCTGGCCTGCGCGCCGAAGGCCTTCGCTCCCGACGCTTACACCAGCGGGGGCAAGAAGCGGCCGAGCGCCTCGGCCCTGGCGCACGCTGGAGCCGCCGCGGTGGCGGTCGCAGCTGCCCGCCGCTTCGTGGAGGACGAGGGCCAGCCCAACAATGCCAGCGGTCAGTCGAGCAGCGGCGCGGCGAGCTCCTCCTTCGTTCAGCGTCGTGGCGAAAGCCAGATTGTGTGATCCGTCGGTGACGGTGACCCGCGTGCTGAGGAGGAGCCGCCGTCGGCAGGCGTCGGGGGCGCCGAGGCCCAGCCTGCTGCGCCGCTGCCCAGTGGCTCTGGATCGCTCGACGCGGACGGCGGCGGCCACGACCTACGCACGTACTTCGGGTACCGCGTCTGCCTGAAGTGCTACGCCCACGCGAAGGAGGTGAAGGGCAAGCACAGGGGGCTCGGCACGGTCTGTGCCCCAGCGCTCAAGTCCAGCGCCCAGGCTAAGGGCAAAAGGAGAGCAGAGAAGATCATGAGAGGAGTGGCTCCTCCGGGGAGGCCGCTCGCGTGATGGCGTCGCGGCGGGCTCCACTCCTTCTGAGCTGCCGCCCGCGACGCCTGCTGCGTCGCCGCCGCTCTGCCCTGTCGAGTTGCCGCTGTTTGCGGCGACTCCAGAGGCGGCCAACAGGGCTGCCGCGCGCGCCGCGGCGCAGGAGCTGGACGCGCGCGCTGCGCGCGCTCAGGCTGCAGGGGGAAGAGTTTCAGATGGAAATCGGTGCAAGCTGCGACGGTGCTTCGATGAGGGGTGAGGGGTGTTTGGATGACTCGTAATGGCTGTTGATCTGATTTGTATCTTAAGCTCGCGTGCGTTTCGAAACTTGGAGCGATGTTTGGGCTCTCTTGGGGTTCTCTTGGGGCCCTCTTTGGGGCCCTCCTGGAGCTCTTTCTTGGAGCTCCCTTGAGGTCCCCTTAAGGCCTTCTTGGAGCCCTCTTAGGGTCTCTTTTGGAGAGTCTTGGGGCCCTCCTGGGGCTCTTTCTTGCGGCTCTCTTGAGGTCTTCTTAGGGCCTTCTTGGAGCCCTCTTGGGGTTCTTTTGGGGCGTCTTGGGGCCCTCTTGGGGCCCTTTTGGGGGTTTCGGGGCCTTCTTGGGGCTCTTTTGGGGTGCCTGAGGGCCCCCTATCGCTGACAAAGGCGGGGGCCCTGAATTCCTGTTCCCCCCCCCCCCCCGTCCCCCTCGGAGGCTCAAACATGCCGTCTCGGTGCCTTTTTTTGGCCCGCTCTTGGAGCGCTCTTGGGGCCGTCTTGGGGTTCTCTTGGACCCGTCTTGGGGCTATCTTGGGCCGTCTTGGGGCCATCTGGAGGCCTCGAGAGCCCATCGGAGGCGAAAACACGAGGAGGCAACGCACATGGATTTTCCTTCGGCTTTTGAAGGATGTTGGCCTCTTTTTTTTTTGGGGGGGGGGGTCCTTGGAGGCCTCGGAGGGCACTTAAGCCGTCGTGGGGCCGTCTTGAGGCCTTGACCCACCTACCGCTATCTTGACCCTTGAAAGCCGACGTGAGTCGGAGGCTATCTTGACCCACTTACCGCTATCTTCGACCATCTTGGAGGCAATCTTGCGATTTCGGAAGCCCTCTTGGAACCATCTTGGACCATATTGGACGCTGCTGTGCCCCCCCCCCCCCGGTCCAAACGCATGGAGGGGGGAGGTAAACCTCCCAAGCAGGGAGGTTGGAAACGGCAGCGCCCTAGACCACCTGCGCCCAGACGGCCGGTGGGACTCACCAGAGGTGCCAGACCTCGACCAGACGCATCGCGTCCGAGGCTCGACGCTACACGGATACAGAAATCACGGTTCCGAAGATGGAGGACGACTTTTGTATCTTGGTGTTCCACGACGCTGTTTGGGCCAGCGTGGACGAGTCTGACGACAAGGGCATTGGAGTGGCATGGTGGCGCGCCCGCCCAGCAAGAACGGCATTCGCATCGGAAGCGCCTTGGCATCTCAAGGCCTTTGTGGAGAAGGTAGAAGGTAAAGCGGCCTCGGTAATTTGGCGCCCTGCGACTAGCAGACGAATGTGCTGGAGCACGCTCGCCGCGGAGGCCATGAGTGCATTTGGCTCGCTGGGGGCAGCTATAGCGATGCGGGCTTCGGTGCTAGACATCAGCTACCCCAGCATGACGATCGCCGATATCGATCCGAGCGTGACCGATTTTGCATCCTTGTGAGACACCATTCATCGAGAAGGGGTTTTGAAGTTGCCAGCCAAGCGAATATTGATTCTTGATTTGAGAGGTTTGAGGGGTTATTCGAAGACTAGCTGTGCGAAGAAGTGGCTGCCGCTACCAAATCACGCTTGCCTTTTCGCCTGGTGGTGTGCTGCGAGGTGCGTGGTGGCAGATGCTTTATCCAAGAGGAACGACGGCACGCATATTCGAGCTGCAATAGATTGCAGAGACATGTTTCATCAAGGTACACCTCCATCCAATGATGCTGACGAGAACGGCACGTCACGAACGTCATGGGCTAGCACGTTGGATGAATGGATATGCTGGTGAGGGGCGGAGATGATGTAGTATTTGTTGCCGACAGGTTGTTTGCCAGTCCGCCTGTTTTGGCATGCTCGTGTATATATGTACGCACGCACGTTCACAACCGGCAAGGCTTACGTGCCCCAGCCTTCCTTTTGCGCACGGAAAAGCCGATACGTGTGTGATTCATATGCTGACTGCCAGTTGGCCGCCCTGGTAATCTCACGAGTGGCGCTTAGCAGTACCAACATGTGTGCATATCTCTTGATCGACACAGGGCGACATATGTGTAGAACGGGTATGAAAACGAAATTGCCTGTACGCATGCGCTCACCCCTCGTCTCACCCGATCCTCCTCAATATAACATGATGGCTTGCCAGTGCCTGTGAGTTGTAGGCGATATCGGAAAAGCGTCGCACTCATCAGTTGCCATGCGTTGCAGCGCGTCTGAAGCTGCATCGTCACAAGGGGGTTAATGGAAAGGGGGGTTACGACATCTGCTGTGCGCAGTAGGTTTCAGCCCCGCCGCCGGGCGCGCTCCTCGATACATCGGCTCTTTCGGCGCTGGGAGGCGCTGGAGAAGTTACCCGCGTGAGCTGATTCGCTAATCCTCGGCCGCGCGCGGAAGGAGGTATGGGGAGGGGGTATTATCCAATGCCCTCATCGTGCCTTTCTTTTCCATGCAGTCAACGCGGACAGTAAAGATGAACGGCTTCCCAAAGTTACCCCTGCATTCTGTCACTTCGGCCCCTCCTCGGCCACTTTTGCGGGCCGCGCTCCGTTCGAAAGGTGTCGACGTGGCCTTCCAAGGCTTTTACATCCTCACCGCGCATCCTTTCCATGTGGTTTGACTGTGCCCGTTTCGGGCGTCCAGACCAATGGCCCAGCGCGCTGCCTCGGCTCCTGCAACGCCCGACTGACCCGGGTTTAAATTAACCCGGCCAGTAGATCCCCGACATAGGGCCCTTATTCTCTTGCACAGGGTGTCTAGAGCTCCGACTGATTTATTTCGGCACCGCACACCCCTCATCACCTATACATTCCACCAGCCAGCGCGACCCTCCATCCCCCCCCCCTTCGCATCCACCCACCCACCAGCACCCACCAGCCAGTGCGCCCTCCGCCCCGACCCCTTTATTTCGGCACGGCACACCCCTCCGCCCCGACCCCCACCAGCACCCACCAGCCAGTGCGCCCGTCCGCCCCGACCCCTTTATTTCGGCACGGCACACCCCCTCCGCCTCCCCCCGCCCACCAGCCAGCGCGCCCCTCCGCCCCGACCCCTTTATTTCGGCACGCCCCCCCCCCCCCCCGCCTCTCCACCCCCCCACCCACCAGCCAGTGCGTCCCTCCGCCTCGACCCCTTTCGGCACGGCACACCCCTCCGTCCTCCGCCCCGACCCCTTTATTTCAGCACGGCACACCCCTTAGGGCCCCCCCCCCCGCCCCCCCCATCCCACCCACCAGCCAGTGCGCCCCTCCGCCCCGACCCCTTTATTTCGGCACGGCACACCCCTCCGCCCCGACCCCTTTATTTCGGCACGGCACACCCCCTCCGCCCCCCCACCCACCCACCAGCCAGCGCGCCCCTCCGCCCCGACCCCTTCAGCCAGTGCGCCCCTCCGCCCCGACCCTTTTTATTTCGGCACGGCACACCCCTCCGCCCCGACCCCTTTATTTAATCGTTTCGCTCATGCCGCTGGCCCTGGAACCCTCTTTAGGGCTTTTTGGGGGCCTCCAAGTCGCGTCTGGCTGGAGTCTTGGGGGCGTCCTGGGGGCATCCTGAGGGTTTTCTGGAGGCCTCCAGAGGGCCTTTTGGAGGCCTCTTGAGGCCTCTTGAGGGCCTCTTGGGGGCCCCTTGGGGCCTTTGGGGGCGTCTTGGGGCCTCCCGTGGGCCTCTAAGGGCCGAGAGCTCGAAATTCTGTTTCGTGAACCCCCTCTTGGGGCGTTCTTGACGCGTTCTTGGGGCCCTCTTGGGCCGTCTTAGAGGCTTCTTGGTCCGTCTTGGAGCCGTCTTGGGCCATCTTGGAGCCCTCTTGGGGGCCTCTTGGGCCCTCTAGGGCGATGTTGGAGGCCTCTTGCGCCGTTTAGGGGCGTCGGGGAACCGAAAAGGTTGAAACGCCCAAATCTGTCCAAAACCAAAGGAAATAGCACAGTTGTTTGCCTCTTGGGGCCCTCTTGGGAGTTCTCTTGGAGGCCTCTTGGGGCATCTTGGAGGCTTCTTGGGCCATTTTGGAGACGTCTTGGGCCGTCCGGAGGCCATCTTGTGTGTCGTGGAGCGATCTTCGGGCGTCTCGGACCTCTCTTGGACCGTGTTGGGGGCGTTCTTGGGGCCCTCATTGGGCCGTCTTGGAGGCCTCTGGGGCCGTCTTGGAACCGTCTTGGGCGTCTTGGGGCCCTTTTGAGGGCCTCATGGGCCCTCTTGGGGCGGTCTTGGAGGCCTCTTGCGCCGTTTTGGGGCGTCGGGGAATAGTAGTGCGATGTGCACGATGTTGCTTTGAGAAGCCCTCTCGTTTTCTGTTGCCGCCCACAAGCAGCCTCCCTCTGCGGCTGCACGGGCTCGAGCTGAAGACGGGCATGCAGCCGCATGGCCCGGCCAGCGCGGTGGGGGGCCTGATTGCGTTCCTCGTGGGCTTTGCCTCACGGCAGGCGCTCGGCCCCGCGCTGGCTCCTGAGCCTGTGCCTCTGTGGCCCCGCCTCGGCCCTGGGCGCGAGCTAGAGGACAGCTCGGGGACGTCGTCGACGTCAGCGGCGGCGCCCGCCTGCATGTGCGAGGCGCCGAGCGTGCCGCCCGCGGCGCCGCGGCCCCTCCGGCTGCTGGGCCACGAGCTGGAGGCGACGCTGGAGGTGCCCGTGCTCGGTCTCGGCGTCGGCGCTGCGCTGGCGGCGATCGGAGGCGGGCTGAGCGCCTGGCGGCGGGCTGCTAGCCGCGCCTCAGCGCGCCGGGCTTGCGAGCCACTGCGGGAGACGCGCATCCACGTGGCGTGATGGCGCTGGACGGCGCTACGCCAGGGACAAGGGTGCTGGTTCAGTATGCCGAGGACCCGGGCTGGTCGCACGAGCGTATCCTGTGCTGGCCGGCCTCGGAGGACAAGACGTCGCTGGACGACTATTCGAGCGTGGTGATCCCCGCGGGCCGCCGCCGGTACCCGGCGGGAGTGCGGAACGTGAAGGCCTTCAGCCGAGAGCTGCAGCCGGACGAGATCCCGACGTTGGTGCGGCGCGGCCGCGGCGAGGCCGTGCTGGAGAGCGGGGCTGGGGCGGCCGACTGGTGGCTGGTCGCGGGCCAGGACTGGGAGGGGCGGCGCCTGGTGATCCCGCCGTTGGCGGCGGTCGAAGTGCCGCGGGTCCGTCGCAGGCGCCTTCGAGGCAAGACCGCCGCCGACGCGGCTGGCGCCGAACCCGCGGTGCTGCCCATCGTCGACGAGGGTGAGGCAGCCCCCCCGCCGCCCGTCGAGCGGCCGCCTGGCGCGTGGCTGGCTGCCACGCTCGAGGACGCTGGCGGCTTCGGCAAGCAGGTCGAGCCTAGCGCGGCCGCGGTGCTGAGGGGTAAGTACGGCATCGACCGCGACGAGGCTGGTGACTGGTTCCCGATCGAGTACGTCCCTGATAAGAGCATCGCGACGTGGAAGGACGGCAAGGTAGTGGCCGCCGACTGCTTGAGGCCGCCACGCGGCCGCCTGGACGACAGGCTGTTCTCAGGAGTGACGGGCACTCGGACGCCTCCCGGCGAGCCGGAGGCCCGCGAAGCCCAGGGCGATCGTCGCGACGACGCCGAGGTGCCCGAGGACCTCCGAACCTGCTGGATCGACGTGGACGAGACTTGGGCCCGCTTCAAGGAGTGGCGCAAGGTCGTGCAGGAGAGCGCGCAGGAGGGGTTCACGGATTCATCCATTCGGGGCCCCCCCGCATGCCTGGAGGTGCGCCGCAAGATGTATCGCCACGGGGGGGCCCCAAAACTTTGGTTCCAGGAGTGGTGCAAGGAGTCGGGCGTTTCTCGGCGAGATCGCGCGTGTCACGAGGTGCAGACCCTCATAGAGTGCCTGTACCTCGCAGGCACCTACGATCAGGTAAATATGGGGGCGCTGGCGTCGCTGGAGGTGATCGCCAGGAGGCTGCTGCAGTACACGGAGGCGTACGCGCACGGGGCGGAGCAGGCCAATTGGGGCGCGGCGAAGCACCTGGCCGGGACGACGAACCCGTTGGACCTCGTGCCGGACGCGCTGAGGAGCTACGCCAGCCGCCTCTCGAAGGAGGAGTACGAGCTGGAGGCGCTGCGGGCCCGCGCGAAGGCCCCGGGCGTCACGCCTGCGGAGGCCTCGCGGGCGGCGGCGACGGCGGTGGCCGCTGGCGGGCTGGCGGCGGCTGGGGGCCCCCCAGAGGGTGACGGCGGCGGCGGTGCTGGTGACGGCGGCCGCGGCCGCGGCGGCAGGAAGGGCGGGCGTGGCCGCGGGGCCCGCCCGCCGGCCACATGACGCGACCGGCAGGGAGGCACGGGGGCCCGACCGTGCTTCCAAGGCGAGAGGGCATCCAGGGGCTGCAGGGCTCTTCCTTTCTTCCTGTGGCCCCGCTTGCGGTTTTGCCGGAGCATTGGTGCGAAGGCCTCAGCAGGTCTCAGCAGCGCCGCTGGCTCCGCGACGGCAACGCAGCCTGTCGCAGCTTGAATTACTTGCATGGTGGCGCACATCGAGCTGGCCGCTCTCCGCGGGGGGAGGTCAGCCGCGCGAAGATAGACGCCGTGCGAGCGGATGTGCAGCAGCGCGTCTTTGCGGCGCGCTGGATCGACGTTGACAGCGCCATCGCAGAGGAGGAGGCCCTCGCCAGGCTTCTGAAGGGCAGCGCGGGGTACGCCCCGCTTAGCTCCACCAGCATGGGCTCCTACGAGTACTCGCGGGTAAGCTTGCCGGACAGTGTCAAGGATGCTCCAGGGCTGGCTAGTATGCAACCCGCGCAGGCGAGGCTCTACCTCGAGGAGTTTGCCACCAGGATGCTGCTGCCGCCCAAGGAAGCAGCCCTAATCCAAGAGATCCACGGACTCCCTGGGTGTCACGCTGACCCTCTGCTGCTCCAGCGACCTCGGAGCTATGGGAAGCTCGTCAGACGCGCGCTATCAGTCGGCCTCGTCACCCTGACGCGCCGACCTCTGAGTGTGCTTGGCTTGTTTTTTTGTGAAGAAGAAAGATGGAGCTCGCCTTCGGCTCATCGTCGACTGCAGGCGCAGCAACGCGCTGTTCCGCCCGCCACCGGGCGTCGACTTGCTGTCGGGCGAGGGGCTCGGCCGCATCGAGATGCCTCTGCTGGAGGACACCGACCTGTCCGAGCTGCGCGCAGTGCTGGGCGTTGGCGACGTCGCCGACTGCTTCCACCGGATGAAGCTGGAGGGCGACATCAGGCGTTATTTTTGCTGGCCGCCGCTGGACGCTGCCTCGACTTGGGAGACGCTGGTGGAGGGCCCCCCTGTGACAGAGGGCGAGCGGGTCTGGCCGATGAGCCAGAGCCTCCCGATGGGTTTCTCGTGGTCGCTATTCTTCGCCCAGGCCGCCAATCAGTCTCGGCTGGATCGACATCCATCCCTGATCGATAGCGTGCGCCTGAGCGATCCCGGGCATCCGCTGGTGCTGTCGCCTGGAGAGGTTTGCAGCACTGGCCACTTCATGTACGTGGACAGCGCTGGCATCATCGGCCTCGACGAGGGCCGCGTGGCGGCAGCCTTGAGTGAGGCGCAGGTGGACTTCGAGAGCGATCAGCTGAAGTTTCACGAGGTGGAGGTCCTGCCCGGGGGCGGCCGCTCGCTTGGCTGTTTCGTGGACGGGACTCGGCTGGCTACGCGACCCATGGACGAGAGGTTCGCCACCGTCCGCAAGGGGCCCAGGTGCTTGCTACGGCGTCGCCGGGTCGCAGGCTGGCAGCTGGAGATGGCGTTAGGCCACATGGCGTTTATGGCCTTGGTTCGCCGCGAAGTTTTGTCCATATTCCACTCGGTGCATGCCTTCGTAGCGCAGATCTACCACACCTACTCCGTGCTGTGGCCGACGGCCAGGGAGGAGCTCGAGAGCTACCTAGGCATCATGGTGATGCTCGAGTCGTGCTGGACCAGGGAGTGGATGCCAGTGGTCTACTCGTCCGATGCCAGTCTTTACGGCTTCGGGGTCGCGGAGGCCAGCTTCAACCCCGCGGAGGTTCGGAGATCGGCAGGGTGTCGGAGCTGTCGCGCTGGCGGCTCGGCGCAGGGCTTGCACGGCAGCATGCCTTCGAGTGCGCGGGCTTCTTGCTGGACAGCAGCACGGGCGAGGTCGCCCGTGATCCTGGCGGCGCGCCTGTGCAGCTGGACGCCGACCTCCGGCGCGTGCTGGACAGCGAGCGCTGGGAGTGCGATCCGAGTTTCCCAGAGGTGCCCAGCTCGCTCCTCCATGACTCCCACTGGACCACGGTGATGGCAGACAGGTGGGTTTTTGGTGATGATATCCTTCGCCTTGAGGCTCGGGCGCTCGTGAAGGCAGCGTCTCGAGCTGCGCACTGTCAGCCAGTAAAGGAATCTCGTGCTCTTTTGTTAGGAGACAACCTCGCAGTTGTTCTGTGTTTTTGTCGTTTCAGGTCAAGGGATTTTCGGCTTCTAATTCAGGTCCGTCGCTTCGCTGCGCTCTGTTTAGCTCGAGATATCAAGTTTGTTGTGAGGTGGGTTCCGAGCGAGTTCAATTCTGGAGATGATGGCAGTCGCAAGTTCGATCACAGTTACGATCGAGGGAAGACGCTTGTGTCTCATCTTGGTTCAAACCGGGTTGAGGCCCTAGCCGTTGTTGGGCCGTGTGATGCTGCCGACGCGGCCTCCGGCAGTGCCAGGCAGCGCGCGTCGGAGGGCTCCCTCGCGGGAGCCGGCTGCTGCCCTGCCCGCGGCCTCGCCGACCAAGAGGCGGGCGCGGACTCTAGGCGCAGGGTCGAGGCCGTCGCTGATCGGCGCTCCGCCAGCTCGGAGAGCGAGGGCGCTGGGCCCCCGGCACGGGTTGAACGCGAGGCTCGCGGTTGACCCGTCGGCTGTGCCAGCCCGAGCGGGAACGCTGCAGGACCTGCTGGGCGCGGAGCCGAACCGCCAGCTGCCAGGCTGGGGTGGCGGGCGCGGCCCCGAGGCTGCCGAGGGCGCGGCCAGTGCGAGTGGAGAGAGCAGCGACGTCGAGGAGCCCAAGGCGGTCTCAGCCTGTGCGCGACGCCTCGAAAGCCGGGGCAAGGCGCGGGTTCGGAAGGCCATAGACGAGCTGGACGGCGAGCAGGGGGCGGCGGGAGGCAGCAAGCTGGCCATCAGCTCCCTGGAGCGCCGGTCGGTGGGGAAGGCTTCGCTGGAGACCTACCGCCAGTGCGTCCTCGTCTTCTGCGTCTGGGCCCACTGCTCGATCGAGTGTCTCCCTGTGCCCGGCGAGCTAGACGCGCTGCTGGTCGAGTACATGAACTCGGAGTTCCTGAAGGCAGTGAAGTCGCGGCGAGGGGGGGAGCTGCCAGCAGGCATCATGTTCTTCCACCCGGACTGCGGCCGCCTGGGAGGTTTATACCTGTCTCGCTCCCTCCGCTGCCTGAAAGGTTGGAAGAAGCTGTCGCCATCTCGCTCGAGGAAGCCCTCTGGGCCGCGCTGGCAGTGGAGTTGTGCCGTCTGGGAGCGCCGCTGCTAGGGGCGCTCGTCCTGGTGATGGTGGAGTGCTACCTGCGGCCCGGGGAGATGCTAGGCCTCACGAGCGGCTCTTTCCTGGCCCCGAGCGAGCATGCAGTGCCGAACTGGGTGGTGTGGCTGTTCCCAGAGTCGGGAGCGGCTCGGAGCAAGGTGGGGTCGGCAGACGACACGATACCTTGCGATTCGGGGCGGTGCCCTTGGATGAGCCACATTTTCAGAGCTCTGAAGGATCCTCGTTCGTCCCAGGCCCTCCTGGGCTTGAGCTGCCCTCAGTTCCTGGGCCTCTTCCGCAAGGCTGCTCTGAACATCGGAGTGGATGCCGTTCCCTACCAAGGCCGGCGCAGCGGGGCTTCGCTGGACCGTGCCACCAATCGGCGTTCACAGGAGGAGGTCCAGAAGAGAGGAAGGTGGGCGGCGATGACGTCAGTAAAGCGATGCGAAAAGTCAGGAAGGCTCAACGAGAGCTGGGAGTGCCTGTCCGACGAGACAAAGGCACACTGCGTGACGGCATCGAGGCAGCTCGAGGATGCGCTGCTACTGGGCCGCGCTGCTGCCATCCCACCCTTTGCCGGCCGAGCAAGCTCCAACCTGGGGCCGTCAGCCGGCAGTTGAGTAGGCAGCAGGCGCCCTATCTGCTGGATTTGTTTTCTGGCAGTGGCGGTGTCGCCAGGTGTGCACGACGGCTTGGTCTTCAGGCCGTGAATTTGGATTTTCGGAACGGTGCTGATCAGAATGTATGTTGCCTTGCAGATCTGTAACTGATTGAGAGACACTTCAGAGAAGGCTTGGTTCGAGCTGTCATGCTGGCGCCCCCGTGTTCGTCGTTCTCGTTGGCTCGTAATCGGTATCATGTCAGAAGCGCGGGGCACCCCGAGGGGCTTCCAGGGCTCTCTGGCCATCACAAAGAAGCGGTTGAGCTTGGCAACTTGTGCCTCCAGGTTTCAGCATACATGGTTGGTCTCTGCCTTCGCTACCATGTCCCATATGCACTTGAGAATCCTTTGGCTTCGTATATGTGGCGATCTAAAGTCATGCGGGAAAAGATACTTCCCTTCTCACGAGCGTTAGATTTGCATCAGTGTGCCTTCGGCTCCAGGTGGCGGAAAGCCACGAGAGTAATTTTCGGCTGCGTCACGGCTTCTGGGGATCTTTGTCTAACAAATCGTGGTCGTCTGCTCTGTCGCGGAAAACGTGGGTACTGTTCGTTTCGACCTGGCCGCAAACATGTTGTGCTCGAAGGAAAGAGTATGACCAGCCGTGCTGCGCAGTATCCTTTTCGTCTTGCATCGTTGCTTTGTCGTATGCTGACAAACCTTTGAGCTGCAATGTCAAACGAGTCTTACCGCCACGCTGTGAACTTCGACTTTGCGAATAGTATGGAAGTCTCGACAGCCATGCATGACTGATCTCTCATTGCCTGTGTGTGGCCCCACATGGTAACATAACTTACAACCAAAAACAAGGGCCTCATGAGCATAGTAGTGCGATGTGCACGATGTTGCTTTGAGAAGCCCTCTCGTTTTCTGTTGCCCCCCCCCAGGGGGCCTCCCTCTGCGGCTGCGCGGGCTCAAGCTGCCCACCCTCGGCCACCCTGGACCTCGTTAACATAGTGCACGTCTTGCGCCTGTGCTCTGTCAGAAGTCTCGACAGCCATGCATGAGTGATCTCTCATTACCTGTGTGTGTGTGTGTGTGGCCCCACATGGTAACATAACTTACCACCAAAAAGAAGGACCTCATGAGCACCGAAAAGGTTGAAACGCCCAACTCTGTCCAAAACCAATGGAAAATTATTGTTTGTTTGCCTCTTGGAGCCCTCTTGGGAATGCACTTGGAGTCCTCCTGGGGATCTTGGAGGCTTCTTGGGTCATCTTGGAGACGTCTCGGGCCGTCTGGAGGCCATCTTGGGCGTCGTGGAACAATATTCGGGCGTCTCGGACCTCTCTTGGACCGTGTTGGGGGCGTTCTTGGGGCCCTCTTGGGCCGTCCTGGAGGCCTCTGGGGCCGTCTTGGAGCCGTCTTGGGCCGTCTTGGGGCCCTCTTGGGGGCCTCTTGGGCCCTCTTGGGGCCATCTTGGAGGCCTCTTGAGCCGTTTAGGGGCGTCGGGGAACCGAAAAGGGTAAAACGCCCAAATCTGCCCCAAACCAACAGGAAAAAACACAGTTGTTTGCCTCTTGGGGCCCTCTTGGGAGTGCTCCTGGAGGCCTCTTGGGGCATCTTGAAGGCTTCTTGGGCCATTTTGGAGACGTCTTGGGCCGTCCGGAGGCCATCTAGGGCGTCGTGGAGCGATCTTCGGGCGTCTCGGACCTTTCTTGGACCGTGTTGGGGGCGTTCTTGGGGCCCTCTTGGGCCGTCCTGGAGGCCTCTGGGGCCGTCTTGGAGCCGTCTTGGGCCGTCTTGGGGCCCTCTTGGGGGCCTCTTCGGCCCTCTTGGGGCGATCTTGGAGGCCTCTTGAGCCGTTTGGGGGCGTCGGGGAGCCAAAAAGGTTGAAACGCCCAAATCTGTGCAAGACCTTAGAAAAAACATGTAGTTTTGCCTCTTGGGGCCCTCTTGGGAGTGCTCCTGGAGACCTCTTGGGGCATCTTGGAGGCTTGTTGGGTCATCTTGGAGACCTCTTGGGCCGTCTGGAGGCCGTCTTGGACGCCGTGGAGCGATCTTCGGGCGTCTCGGACCTCTCTTGGATTGTGCTGGGGGCCTCTTGGGGCCCTCTTGGGGCGATCCTGGAGGATCTTGGGGGAGTGTCCCGGGCGTGTCTCGGGCATGTCCGGGGCTCCTCTCGGGGTATTTTTGATCCACGGACCCCCAGGGGCTGCCCCGCGCGCGCGAGCCAGAAATACTGTTTACCAGTTACCGGAGATCTTAGCACGCCTCTGGCCCGTTGGGGCACGGCACCCCCCCCTCCGCCCCCCCCCGCCCACCGGCCAGCGCGCCCCTCCGCCCCGACTCTTTTATTTCGTCCGGCACACCCCTCCGCCCCGACCCCTCTACGTCGGCACGGCGCACCCCCTCCGCCCCCCCCCCCCCCGCCCGCCAGCTAGTGCGCCCCTCCCGCCCCGACCCTTTTAGCCAGTGCGCCCCTCCGCCCCGGCCCTTTTATTTCGGCGCGGAACACCCCTGCGCCCCGACCCCTGTATTTCGGCACGGCACGCCCTCTCCCCCCCCCCGCCCACCAGCCAGCGCGCCCCTCCGCCCCGACCCCGGTCGGGGCGGAGGGGCGCGCTGGCTGGTGGGTAGGGGGATGCGGAGGGGGTGTGCCGTGCCCAAATGAATGCGTCGGGGCAGAGGGGTGTGCCCTGCCGAAATAAAGGGCTCGGGGCGGAGGGGCGCGCTGGCCGCTGGGTGGAAGGGACGCGGAGGGGGGGGGGGGTGTCGTACCGAGCTAAAGGTGTCGAGGCGCCGTGCCGAGATAAAAGGAGTCGGGGCGGAGGGTGTTTGCCATGCCGAACTAAAGAGAGTCGGGGCGGAGGGGCGCGCGCGCTGGCTGGTGGAATGTGAGGGTGATGAGGGAGTGCCGTGCTGAAATAAAGTGGTCGGGTTCTAGTGGCTCTATGTCAAGAAAAAAAAAAGGGGGGTCGGGCGGAGGGTTGTGCGCGCCGAAATAAAAGGGGTCGGGGCGGAGGGGCGCGTTGGCTGGCGGGCGGGGCGGGGGGGCGGAGGGGTCCGTGTGCTGGCGAAATAAAGAAGTACGGGCGGAGGGGGGGTGCCGTGCCGGAAAAGGGGGTCGGGGCGGAGGCGGCGCATGGCTGGTTGGTGGTCCGGGGGGGTGTGGGCAGGAGGGGGGGGGGGGGCGGGGGGGGGGTAAGGGGTGCGCCGTGGCCGAAATAAAAGGAGTCGGGGCGAGGGTGTGCCGTTGCCGCAATTGGCCCCGACCCCTTTATTTCGGCACGGCACACCCCTCCGCCCCGACCCCTTGTATTTCCGCACGGCACACACACACACACACACACACACCACATCCCCCCCACCCCACCAACCAGCGCGCTCTCCGCCCCGACCCCATTTTTTTCCGGCACGCCCCCTTCCCTCCCCGGCAGGGAAGCCCACCACAGCCAGCGCGTGCCCCTCCGCCCCGACCCCTTCAGTTCGGCACGGCACCGCCACCCCCGCGCGCCCCCCCTCCGCCCGACCTTTTATTTCGGCAGGGCACACCCTCCGCCCCGACGCCTTCATTTCGGCACGGCACACCCCCTCCGCACCCCCCCCCCGGCCGCCAGCCAGCGCGCCCCTCCGCCTCGACCTCTTTATTTCGGCACGGCACACCCCTCCGCCCCGACCACTTTATTTCGGCACGGCACACCCCCCTCCGCACCCCCCCACCCACCAGCCAGCGCGCCCCCCCGCGCCGACCCCTTTCTTTCGGCACGCCCCCCTCCCGCATCCCCCCACTCACCAGCCAGCGCGCCGCCTCCGCCCCGACCCTTATATTTCGGCCCCCCCCCTCCCCGCGCGCCCCCTTTGCCCGGACACCTTTTATTTCGGCACGGTGCACCCCTCCGCCCCGACGCCTTCCTTTCGGCACGGCACGCCCCCTCCGCACCCCCCCCACCCACCAGCCAGCGCACCCTCCGCCCCGACCCTTTTGTTTCGGCACGACACACCCCTCCGCCCCGACGCCCCCCCGCGCCCCCAGTGCCCCAGCGGGGGCCCCGCTCACTGCACCCCTCCGCCACGAACGTTTTATTCCGCGTCGCAAACCACCCCCGCGTCCCCAGCGCCAGAGTGGGACCCCCGCGCCGTGGATCTCTGCCCCGAGCCCCCCCGCGTCCCCAGCGCTACAGCGGGAACCCCGCCCACTGCCCCCTCCGCCACGAACGGTTTATTCCGCGTCGCGACGCACACCACCTCCCCCACCTCCCTCCCCGCGTCCCCAGCGCCCGGGCCCCGCTCACTGCACCCCTCCGCCACGAACGCTTTATTCCGCGTCGCGACGCACACCACCTCCCCCCCCGGTCCCCAGCGCTCCTGTTGGAACCCCGCCCCGTGGCCCTCTGCCCCAAGCCCCGCCCAGTGCCCCCTCCGCCCCGACCAGTGTATTCCGCGTCGCGACGCACACCGCTTCCCCCCTCCTCTCCGCGCCCCCAGCGCTCCAGTGGGACCTCCGCCCCGTGCCCCCTCCGCTCCGAGCACTTTATTCCACGTCGCGACGCACACCACCTCCCCCCTCCCCACCTGGGATTTGGACCCCGTTGCTTGGCCCCGAGGGGCGATGTCTTGCCCCCTGCTCCCCCCTTTTCCACCTCCACCTCCTCCTCCTCCTCCTCCTCCTGCTTCTCCTCCTCCTCCTCTTCCTCCTCCTCCTGCTTCTCCTCCTCCTCCTCCTCCTCCTCCTCCTCCTCCTCCTCCTCCCTTTCCTTTTTTGTGCAAGAGCCATGGCACACGTGCCACTTGTTCAATGCCCTCGCCGTGCCCCCTTTCAGCGCAGTCAACGCGGATAGTAAAGATGAACGGCTTTCCAAGGTCCAATGTTAATTTTGCATCTTGCCCTTTTGGCACATCCTCGGCCACTTCTGCTGGTCGCGCTCCGCTCGAAAGGCGTTGACATGGCCTTCCAAGGCCTTCGCATCCTTACCGCGCATCCTTCTTTACGATGGTTACGTCATTCCGCCGACCCCCAGAAGAGGCGTGGAGTCCACGGTTGAGGCGTAGTGTTTTTTTGGTTTTCGGTGAGGATTCCTTTTGGGCGTATATTGAGAGCTCGTCGCCTCTTGGAGGCAGTTTTGAAGTGTGTTGGCGGCCGCCTTGGGGCCTCCTTTTGGTCTCTTGGGGGCCTCTTGGGGCTTATTGGGGGCCTCTTTTGGGTCGCTTGGGAGCAGTTTTCTTATATGATGCGATTTGACGATGCCCGGTTCGGGCGTCCAAACCAACGGACGAGCGCGCACGGTCGGCCCGAGGTATAAGATCGAGGTCGGTTCGGGAGGGCACCCTGGTGATATTCGTGTCTGTTGGATGGTCTTGTGCATCCTGGGAAGGGTACCCTCGGATGTTTTGTTTGTTTTGGCCGACGGAGGGTCTCATGTTCATGAAGGATGTTCTTCTGGCCTAGGTCCGGCCGTAGCCTTTTCTGTTCTGGTGTCCGCGGCCCGCGGCCCGCGCCCGCCGCTGCCCCGCGCGATGGGCGCGCCAGCCGAGCCGCAGCCGCCCGGGGTGCCCCGGCGGTCGATGCTCGGCGGCCGCAAGGGGGGGCGGGGGGGGGAGGCGATCGGCCCGGGGGAGAGCGCACGGCGTTCCGCCACGCGCTGAAGGGGGGGGGGCCACGCGCAGAGGGGGGGCAGTCACTGGGCCCCGAGGGCCAACCCGGGACGGAGGGCTACCGTCGGACCGAGGTATCAGATCGAGGTCGGTTCGGAGAGGGTGCCCTAAAGTTCATCGTGGTTGTTGGATGGTATTTGTGCATCCTGGGGGAGGGTACGCTCGAGTTGTCTCATGGTTCGGGGTGTTTGGGCTGACGGGGGGGTCCGTCCCAGGTCCGGCCGAACCTTCTCCGGGGCCGTGCGCTGCGGGAGCTACGTCCCCAGATCCCCGACGTCATGAATTTTATCGTGAAGTGGACCCCAGGGGGTCTGGACCCATTCCCCCGGATTGGTTCGGCATCCCGGGCTGTTTTTTGACGGTCCCGAGGACGTGAGGGACCCCAGAGGCCGAATGCAGCGGACAAGTTTTTTGCCAGGATTTTTTCATGACCCGAGGGGGTCCGGGCCGTCGGCTGCCTGGGGGGCTCGGCCCGGCTGCCCCCAGCGGAGGCGCGCGGCGCCCTCGTGGGCGCGCGCGTTGGGTGCGCCATGACGTCGGGGGTCTGGGGGCGGGGGTCGTGTTGACGCGGCGGCGCAGGCCGGGGCACTTTTTTGTACTCCTTCCCCCCCCCCCCCGCCCTCCTCGGGCGCGCGCCTGGACGGCCGACGGTCCAGACGGAGCCGAAGCGAAGTGGAAGCCGAAGGTTTGGAGTCTCGAAGATAGTTGCCCCAGTTCCCCCCGCTTTCTCCCCCACACTTTTTCACGATAGTCGTTATCTTACAGTTCCCTTCGAGTTCCTCCCGTGCCTGCCCACGGGCTGCCCCGCCCCTCTTTGCCTCCGCCGAGCAATCCCGCGGCGCCGGTGGCCGCAGGACCTGCCAGGCGGCGCCTTCTCCCGCGAGCACGCGGCCGCCAGCTCGCCATGCATCGCGGGAGGGCAGGAACGGGGACGGGACGGGACGGGACGGGCGCCGACACCCCTCCACGCGCATGCGGGGAGAGCCTGCAGCGTAGGACGGCGGTGGGGCCGTAGCCCCTCACAAGAGCACCTTGTCGATCCATCGCCGTCGAGGACCGTGCGCCGTGCGGGCGTCTCTGCGCAACCTGGGGGGGGGGCGCCACTCGCGCGGCAGAGGCAACGCTGGGGGGGAGGGTCGGAGGAGGCACAAGTGATTACCCATACCGCTACCCTTGCCTCGTGTTCCCCTTTTCGGGTCTCCTGGGAGGCCCTCGTCGCCACCGCTGTATTCGTCTCCAGGTTCTGATCAGACAGCACCCTGCGAGAGGCCCGCGGAGTAGCTGTAACGGTACACTTTGGTCTCCTCAGCAGAGGCAACGTTGCCTCCATTCATCGCCGACGGGGGCCGCGTGGCCCAACCCGCCCAGCAACGTGCGGTTTCGCTATGGGGGGCCTATCGCTGATCAATCGGCGGCGCATCATCGCTTCAAGGTCAATGTTCCCCTCCCGCCCTGAGGCGGTCTGCCCCTAACGTACCCCTTGAACGTGGCACGCGGCAGGCGTTGTGTGCCGTGTCGATGCAGCGGTGGCGGGCGTCGGCAGGCGCAGCACTCGGACGAGATGATTTGTTCAATCTGAGAGTTCTCTTCGATCTCGGCCTTTGGGGACCGTTGTTGGGCCCCAGGGCCGCGTCCATGAACAATGTTAGAGGCCAGCAGCATGTTACAACACGCACGCGGTCAGGATCCGCAGAACTCGGACATTCGTGCACGCAGGACCGCGGCGGGCGTACATGTACATGTGTCTTTGTCGCTCATGATCGATCCAGGAAGCTGCCCCCTGGGAAAGGGTGTGTCGGGACCTCTGGGGCCGCGGATCTAAAACACATCTTCGGAGGTATGGGGGGGGACCGGCTCAGGGCTCCAGGGGCGGAAGCATCGACCCCGAGTCGCCCACTCCTCGTATGTCGGGGCACTGGGTGCCCCATCCTGCCCTTGAGCGTGAGGGGGCTCCTCCGCCACAACATGACGTACACAGACACCCTCCAGTGGAATGTTCTTGAGCCTCGCGGGAGGGTGGCGATGTATCGATCTGTAGTGGGAGTCAGCGATTTTATATAATGCCACCCTCCCTGAAAGTACAAGCAAAACTTGTCGACGGATGTCCAAAGTGAAGGCCTTGCGGCCGGTGTCGCCGACCTTGAAGGCGGGACCTCCCCCGGGACCCCAGGATCCCCTCCCGCGACCTCGGGGCTGGGGCCACTGCTGGAGCCGGGGCCAGAGCCGGGAAAAGGGCTGGCCCCCCGTCAGTGTACGCAGTTTCGTGGCGTATTTACCCTTCCACTTGAGCCAGGGCACCCCCCCTCCTCCTTCGGCTCCCCCCGCCCCGGCGCGGGCGGGCGCGTCGAGGCGAAGCACCCCCCCAGTGGCGCCAGTGGTCGACCAGCGTCGAGCGATCCTGCGCGACCAGAAAGCAGCGACCGTTCAGAAGTGACAGGGAGAGGGCCTTCTCAGAAGGCGGCGTGGCTTCTCGCAACCCCCCTCCGGCCTTCTGGGAGGTTTTCTGCGTCTTCGGGGAAGGCTCAGAAAACTTCTCAGAAGGCCAGGGGACTCCCGAGCCTTCTGAGAAGGTCCGCCCCTTCTCACTTCCCCCCCGAGCTCTTCGCCGAAACGCGTAAGTCGCGGCGACACGAACCTGCCGTGCGCTTCGCAGAGGTCCTTGACATCTCGGCGCCGCAGTCTCGCCGCACTGGGGGCGTGTTGACCCGGCCTTGGGCCCGGAGCCCTCGCTGGTCGATCCGGCTCGAGAGACGCCGCAGAAAGCTGACGTGGTAATCGGTAAGTTTCGGGCGGGGCTGGGACGAGAATACACCCGGAGGGCCGGCAGGACGGAATGCTCTCAGAGCGTTCCGGAACGCTCTGAGAAGACCGCGGCGCCCGAGACATCCGCCAGAGCCGCCAGATCTCAGAGATTCTCTATCTTAGGCATCGATGGTCGGTTGTGGCTTTTTCAAGCTGCTGCATTGTTTTCGATACGTCGGATCTCTGGGGTCGCGCGGATATCCCGGGTCGGCGTTGGGCTCCCCTCCCCGCATCCTTGCTTCAGCGCACGGAGCGCGTCGCGGGGCAGGGGCGCCGCAAAGGGTGCGGGGAGAGGGTTCCAGCTCCGACCCATGGAGTCAGATCGGCGCGGACCTCCGGAGGTGCATGTCATTGGCGTCACCCGAGCATGCGAATATCACCTGTGCGTCGCCCCCAAGAGGGGCAACGCGCGAGCGCCAATGAATCCTGTAGTATATGCTCGGTGGCGGACGTTTCTGGCCATACCGTTGGGGTAACGACCAATTCTAATTTCGCTGTACTATATGATCTGGTCAGACGCACGCGTGCAAGGAGGACGCGTAGTACCAGTATGTCCTTCTGCGTCCCATGTCAATGCCGTTCCTTCTTTGCCCTCCTGACGTCATAGAGGGCCTCGTCGACGACTGGCCCGCCCACGCCGACGAAGGGCGGGCCTGGCGGGCAGGCCGCTGGGAGCGATTCGCCGCGCAGGGAGGGGATTTCATGACGCTCCACTGCGGGTTTGACCCGGCCGACAACCGCATGATGCACTTCGGGGACGACGACCCCAGTCGAAGAAGAACAATCGACATAAACATGTTTTCTCGGAGGTCCGCGCGGAATTTTTGGATCTGCGCTGGGCCTCCCTGGCGGCGCCTCTGGCGACGCCCCTGGTTCGCTTCGCGCGCCTGGGTTCAGCGCCGATCTGACAAATCCGCGCGGACCTCGGAGAAACTATGCTCATACAGCTTGTCGATCTTCTGCCCAGCGTGCTATACAACCCTGGGAGGCTGAAGATGCCCGCCTGGGCGTTCCTCGAGGTCGGGCAGCTCAGGAGGGATATCCTTCGGGAGCGCGCCAAGCTGCCCGCGGGGGAGCCGCTGCGGCTGGAGCGGCACCCGCGCCTGCGCGAGCGCCTGAACCGCGAGGTGGAGGTGCAGAACATTCGAAGAAAAACAAGCGGCATGCGCACGAACGTCTTGAGCTCCGCGCGGATTTCTTGGGTGGCGCTGGCCCCCCCCCCCAGGCGCCGTCCAGGCGCGGCTGTGTGTGTGTGTGTGTGTGTTGCCACCCCCCCAATCCTGGCGCGCGGAACGCGCCAGAGGCGTGGACCCAGCGCAGATCGAAGAAGTCCGCGCGGAGCCCCGACAGTCTGTGCAGTTCCTTGTTCTTCTCAACATGCCCTTCCTGTCCGTGGACTTGCAGGCCCCCTACCTGCACCACTTCGCGGCGCGGACTGTCCGACTCCGCGAGCTCGTGCCGCTGTCGTTCTACCTCTCCCACGACACCAGTGCGCTGCCCCGCGCGATGCAGGAGGACGTCTGGCCTCAGGGCCGCAAGTCGGAGGAGGAAGCGCGGCGTGAACATACACTTTCGGAGCTCCGCGCTGTTGTTTCCAGGCCAAGGTTCACTGCAGGAGTTTGCCTATCGCAGGTCGGCTCATGTGAGGCTCCTGGGCTGCCTGGCGACATTCTGATTCGCACAGCAGGGAGCGCGGCTAAATTGCTCATCGCCGATCTACGAGGAATATCAAACTGTCGGAGCTCAGCGCGGATTTCTTGCAGCGCGCCATGGAGGGGGGGGCCATCGCCGATCCAAGAAATCCGCGCACACCGTCGAAGGTTTGTGTTTGTGCCGCTTTTCCCTCGTCTAGAGAGCTGGCCCCAGAGTGGGGGGCTCCGCACTCCACACGCCTGTGGGCGACGAACGGCGCTCCGTGGCAGCAGCCGTACCCGCCCTGGAACGACGCGCAGGCGCCCACGCCCAGCGAGGACCAGTGGATCTACAGCTGCTTCCACTGCGACCGCATGGAGAACCTGCACAGCCTGCTGTCTGGCGAGAAGCAGGTGGTGCTGGTGCCGCCCGGGCGGAAGGATGTGCTCAAGGCTCACAGGAGCCAACGGCACCCATACTGCTACTCTAGCCTCGTTCTCGCCTTTCAGAGCCTCCTGGGAGGCTCTCGTCGCCACGGCCAGGTTCGCCTCAGAACCCTGGTCCGAACGCGCCCCAAGAGCGGTCCGGGGAGTAGCGGTATCGGTATGTTGTTGGCTTTCCCCTAGAAGGCCACGCGCCACTCGCGCCAGCTCCAGTGGCTCGTGGCGCCTGTCCCGACGCCGTCTGGCGGATCCTACCTCGGCGCAACCCACTTCGAGTCCCACCTCCAGAAGGAGTGCACCAGCGCCCAGAGCGCCGTGCACCCGCTGCGCACCGAGGCGGAGAATCGGCGCGCCTCCGGCGGGGCGTGGCCCGACGAGGTGGACTTCCCGGTCTGGGTCGGCTCGCTGCGCCCCGGCGACACGCTCTACATACCCGCGTACTGGTGGCACTGGGTCGCCACCGCCACCCCGCCGGCGCTGGGGCAGTTCGATGCCGGGGCTCTGGCGATGTCCGTCAACTTCTGGTGGTGGCCGCAGCACCGCGACGAGGAGATGGAGCGGTGGTGCTACCAGAACGAGGTCGAGAACCTGCAGAACGCGAGGGTCCCCGTGCCGCAGGACTGCCACCCCCTCCCCCGCGAGGCCCACGCGGAGATCTTCCGCCGCGAGACGCTGCAGATGCGGCTGCAGGCCAGCATTCCGCAGCCCTGGCCGCGCTTCCCCGAGGAGTACGAGGCCGTGGACTGAGACGGCGACGGCCCCGCCGAGGCCTCTCCGAGTAACGTTTCGACCGTGCGTGCGTGCTGGCATGCTGGGGCGCCGGCGCCATGCGCGCTGGCTTCTGGCGCGGGAGGCCCAGACGCCGAGCCGCCCAGCGTGGACGAGGGCGCCGCCGAGGGCCGGCGCAGGTCGAGAGGCCCGCGCGGCGAGGCAGAGCGGGGGGCTGCAGTGGACCGCCGCGCCGAAGCTCCCCAGCGGCGGGGCTCCGTCGGGCCTCTGTCGCGGCGAGGGCTGGGAGTGGACACGGGCTGGACGGTGTGGGCTGCGGCGGAGGAATCCAGGGAGGAAAAGACACCCCGACCCCGATAATTGCGTTTCCTGAGCGGTCTTTGGCGTTTACTGGTGAGCCCTGCCCTGTTCGATTCCTTCCTTTGGTGCGCTTGCTAAATGGCTTTGCTTGTCGGGGTGCTTATTATGAAGGTGGATTTGTTGCGTTCCCTAGGAAACCCGCGCGCCGGGGCTGCTTCTGACATGGGCGAAGAAGCCCTGTTCCGTCAGGCCTCTCGCGAGGCGAGGGCTGGGATCGGACACGGGCCGGGCAGCGCGAGCTGCGGTGGGCGAGCCCCGCCAAGTGCGTCGCGCGAGACGGCCCTCGGCGCTGCGTCTCTCCGAGGCAGAGCGAGCAGCAGCCTGACTATATGCACGAGGTGCTGGGAGGCCATCTCCCCAGTGGTGGCGGATATGGTTCCGCTGCGCCACCCGCCAGGGGTATGATTCTCGGCCGACGGGAGCTCTCGGCCTCTCCTGTATTATCCCCTCCCTCCTGCCTCCTCCTCGTCCCTCCGTCCCTGTGTCCTCATCTCCCTGCCCCTGTCCTAGTCCTCCTTCATTCTCCATCCCTCCCTCCCTCCCTCCTCTCTCTCTCTCTCTCTCTCCTTTCTCCCCCTGTTAGCGCTGTGCGCGAGCATGGATGTCCTCACTCTGGAGGAGCAGCAGCAGCAGCAGCAGCAGCAGCAGCAGCAGCAGCAGCAGCAGAAGCGGGACGAGCGCGGAGAAGGATCCAGAAGGACGACTGCGACGATGGGGACTGCGGCGGCGACGATAAAGAGGGGTGACGACGATGAGGGCGACTAGGGTGACGACGACGAGGACGATGGGTGGCGATGACGACGACGAGGACGACGACGGGCGACGACGAGGAGGACGACGACCAAGGACGACGGCGCTGGCCTGCCACGGGGGCGTGGCCCCCGCCAAGCCTGCGCGCGTCGCAGGATGGCGGCGTCGTGCCTGGCGACCTGAGCACCTCCGCCGAGGTGGGGCGGGAAAGAGCCTGGCGAGAAGGAGGAGGAGGAGGAGGAGGAGGAGGAGGAGGAGGACGGGACCCAGAACCCCTCGGGTCGTGAACAAATCGTGACGGGCGGTTTCTCGCTAATTTCGGCTTTGGGGGCCTTTGCTTGCCCTCGGGCCGTAAAGAACGGACTCGGGATGAACAGCTGGTCTCGGGGAATGGGTCCAGACCGCTCGGGGTCCACGTCACGAACAAAAATAGGACATCGAGGGTTTGGGGTGAAGGCTTCACAACTCTTTGACTCCCAAGACCAAAGGGCTGTTTGTTGTAAGGTCCCCTCGGACTAATCCCTGCAAGTTCGCTCCCGGCCCCGCCGTGCGAGACATCCTCGGAACAAGTGTCGGCTGGCGGGCCGGCTGGCGGGTTGGTCGGTTTGCCGGTTTGTCAAGTGGCGGGTTGGTTGGCCAGCCTGTCGGTTGGTTTGTTGGCTGTCCAGGTGGTTTGTTGGTTGGCCGGTTTGTCGGTTGACCAGTTGGTTGGTTTGTTGGTTGGTCTGTTGGCCAGTCGCGCGCCCGTCCGCCCTTGCGCCCGCTGGCCTGCTTTCCGCGCGCCCGCCCGCCGCCCGCCGGCCCGCCTGCTCGTGCGCATGCCTGCCCAGCGGGCCCAAGGCCAGGAGTCGAAGAGCAACAAATGGCATCAACAGAATTCTAGACGGTTCGCGTAATTAACCGCACCAGCCGCCGCGTTGAGCCCAGTTCCGCTCTGAGCCGGGAGCCATTCGCTTCGCTGTTTTCCCCTTTGCTTCGGCGCGGCCCGCCTTAGCTTGCACGGCGTTCGACTCGTCTTCGCGCGCCCGCGTACCAAAAAGTATCCTCACCAGCCTATCCAGGAACGCATGCCCAGGCGAGTTGTCCTGATCAGGAATGCAGAGGAGCAAGACGTGGAATGAAGGGCTTGGGAAGCCGTCATACCCCAAGGGGCGGAGGATGGAGGAGGAATCAGAGGAGGAGTCCGAGGATGATGACGATGATCACGATGAGGATGAAGATGGTGAAGATGATGATGACGGTGATGGTGATGATGCTGATGATGATGATGATGATGGTGATGATGATTGTGATGATGATGATGATGATGATTATGAAGAAGATGATGATGATGATGATGATGATGATGATGATGATGATGATGATGATGATGATGATGATGATGATGATTATGAAGATGATGATGATGATGATGATGATGATGATGATGATGATGATGATGATGATGATGATGATGATGATGATGATGGTGATGATGATGGATGATGATGATGATGGTGATGGTGATGTGATGATGATGATGATGATGATGATGATGATGATGATGATGATGATGATGATGATGATGATGATGATGATGATGATGGTGGAACGGGGCTCGAGGGGGGAGGGAGGAGGAATAGGCGGATGATAATAAAGGAACAGGAGGAAGGCGAGGAGAAAGGCCTGATGCCTTGTGGATGCCTCTCGGAGTCTCTTCGGATGTCTCTTGAGAGCTCCTTCGTCTTGGAGCGTTTTGGGGGCATATTGGCGGTCCTGGGGGGCTCGTGGAGTATCTTGGGTGCCTCGGGGGAGCCTCTTGGGGCCTCTTCATGGTCTCTTCCGTGGCTCACTTTCTGGTGCTGGCTCCAGCACCGTCTGTGTCGGCAGCACGCTGGCTGCCCGTCGCCCCCGTTCGATTGCACAGTCTCGAGCGGGGTGACGACTCAACCCCTGCGCTTTCGCGCTCTTCAGTAGAAAAAGAAAGAAAAACTCCTGGAGCACTCTTCGTGCCTCCTGGGCGCCCTTTTGAGGCACTCTTGGGAGCCGTGGGGGCCATTCTGGGCCGTCTTGGAGGAGATCGATCAAATGGAGGGGGGGGCACAGAAGGCCAACATGAGCCCCAGACTTGCGGGAAAACATTTAGTTGTGCTTTCTCGCCGAGGCATTCTTGGACGCTCCAATGGGTCGCGGGGCGCCCCGTTCGGGTCCAAGGGAGGGGGTAGGGGGAGGAGTCAGGCCCCCCCCCCCCGCCCGCAAGCCATCTCGCTCACTCCAACCCGCCGTCCCAACGCATAAGTAGAACCCGAGCCGCACCATGACCATCGGTCGTCTTTGGATGGGCAGCTACTAGGAACTGAAACGCGCCCCATGTGTACAACGTTGGGGCGAGGTGCGCCACGCGCGCCAGGCGCGCCAGGTGTGCCAGGCATCCCTGTGGCCAATGCGTGCCGGGCACACCTAGTGCGCCAGATGCGCCACTTGATCCACATGTGCCATGTGTGCCGCATGTTCCGGCCGCGCCATGTTCGCCATGTTCGGGGCGTGCACAGAGTGTGCCAGGCGCGCCTGCGCACGTGGCAGTACACATCGGGAAACATGTCGGCAACCACCACTATTGTCCAAAACCAGTGCGCAATCGCGGCGGGTGGCCATCAGTGTCGGGTTGGCTTGCGCACAGCAGGCAACATGGCATCCCGCCCGCCGCTCCAGTCAATTATTCACTGCGTGGAGTTCCCCCTTATGTGTATTTATAAGCATGGACCTGTTCGCCGTGAGTATCTAGGCGCAAGAGTTTTCGAACATGAGTGGGCTTCAGTATTGACGGTCTGGGAGTGACTCTAATTTTGAATGAGCTGGAGCGTAAATGAGTCTCAGTAGTACGAGCGCGTCTTTGCGCATGAGCCTGGGGCGGCCTGGGGCCTCCTAAGACCTCGTGGGGCTTCCTGGGGCCTCCTGGAGCCTATTGGGGCCTCTTGGGGCCTCCTGGGGCCTCTTGTGGCCTCCTGGAGCCTCCAGGAGCCTTCCAGGGAGGATTCGTGCCCCAGGAGAGGCCCAATTGATAGGAAAAGACGTACATAACGCACTTCGGATTGGAGCCGCAGGAGAACGACAATCTATAAGAACACACGTTAAACACCGAGGGCTCGTGCCCCAGGGGAGTACACATCTAGAGGAACATACGTAGAACACTTGGGATTGGATATGCAGGGGAAGGACAATCGATGGACACATACGTAAACCACAAGGATTCGTGCTCAAGGGGGGCCCAATCTATAGGAGCAGACGTACAACACATGGAATTGGAGCCACTCCTGTGGCCTTCTGATGCCTCCTGCTCCTGGAGCCTCTTGACTCTTGGGGCCTCCTGGTGCCTTCAGAACCTCCTGGTGCCTTTAGAACCTCCTGGTGCCTGCTGGCGCTTCCTGTGGCCTCCTGGGGCCTCCTGGGGCCTCCTGGAGCCTCCTGGAGCATCCTGGAGCATCCTGAGGCCTCCTGGAGCTTCCTGGGGCCTCCTGAAGCTTCTTGGGGCATCAAGTGGCATCTTGAGTCTTCCTGTGGCCTCCTGATGCCTCCTGGTACCTCCTGTTGCCTCCTGGGGCCTCCTGGAGCCTGCTGGAGCTTCCTGCGGCATCCTGGGGAGGATCCGTGCCCACGAGTCTGGCCACCAAAACAGGCGAGCCGATCGAGACATCCTCAACATCTGGCCCCACTTGGACGCGACAATGAACACCTCGTTCGAAACATCCTTCAACTCTGCTCCGAAAGCGGAGGATGTTGGGCCAGGAAACATGCACACCGCTCGAGACATCCCCGCCATCTTCGCGCGAATGGAGGAGTGCAATACCCCCTGGCGGTTCCCCCTTGGGGGTGCTGAAACCCGCGCCTCGCTCGAGGCATCCTCAGAATTTGCCCCATCATCATCATCATCATCATCATCATCATCATCATCATCATCATCATCATCATCATCATCATCATCATCATCATCATCATCATCATCATCATCATCATCAGCATCAGCATCAGCATCAGCATCAGCATCAGCATCAGCATCATCATCATCAGCATCATCATCATCATCATCATCATCATCATCATCATCTTCATCATCATGATCATCATCATCATCATCAGCATCATCGTCATCATCATCATCATCATCATCATCATCATCATCATCATCATCATCATCATATTCGTCTTCATCGTCATCTTCATCTTCGTCATCTTCATCTTCGTCATCGTCATCGTTATCGTCATCATGATCATCATCATCAGCAGTATCAGCATCAGCATCATCATCATCATCATCATCATCATCAGCATCATCATCATCAGCATCATCATTATCAGTCTGGGTGTGAGCAAATCTGAGTCTGAGGGAGTACGTAAGAAGAGACGAGGAAAGGAGAGGATGATAGGAAGAGGGGGAAACGGAGTAGGAGGCGTCTAACTAATTATTCATTGCGTGGAGCTCCCCAGATGTGCATGTATTTGCATGGACCTGTCCGCCGTGAGTGTCTAGGCGCAAGAGTTTTTGAATGCAAGCGGGCTTGAGTATGGACCTGTATGGAAGCGAATCTATTTGTGGATGAATTGGAGTGTGAATGAGTCTCAATAGTACGAGCGCGTCTCCGCTCATGAGCCTGGGGACTTCTGGGACCTCCTGAAGACTCCTGGTGCTTCCAGGGCCTCCCGGAGCCTCTTGGAGCCTCCTGGGGCCTCTTGGGGCTTCCTGTGTCCTCCTGAGGCCTCCTGGGGCCTCGTGTGGCCTCCTGGGGCCTCCTCGAGCCTGCTGGAGCCTCCTGTGGCCTCCTGTGGCATCCTGATACCTCCTGGTACCTCCTGTGGCCTCCTGGGGCCTCCTGGAGCCTGCTGGAGCCTCCTGTCGCATCCTGGGGAGGATCCGTGCCCACGAGTCTGGCCAGCAACATAGGCAAACCGCTCGAGCCATCCTCAAGCTCTGGCCCCATTGGGGGCGAAATCTGCTCCGAAAGCGGAGGATGTTGGGTCTTGAAACAGGCAAGCCGCTCGAGGCACCCGCGCCATTTTGGCGCGATCGGAGGAGTGCAATACCCCCTGGCGGTTCCCCCTTGGGGGTGCTGAAACCCGCGCCTCGCTCGAGACATCCTCAGAATTTGCTCCGAGAGCGGAGGACGTTGGGAACCAATACGTGCAAACCGCTCGAGGCACCCCCGCCATCTTGGCGCGAACGGAGCAATGCAATACTCCCTGGCGGCTCCCCCTTGGGGGTGCTGAAACCCGCGCCTCGCTCGAGACATCCTAAGACTTTGCTCTGCCAGCGTCATCATCATCACCATCATCAGCCGCAGCATCAAACTATAACATAACATAACACACCATGCCATACCATACCATACCTTACCATACGCTACCCACCATCACCACCATCACAACGTACCATAACATTACACGCAATAGCAACACATACCACAACACATAGCATAATATAGCGTAACATACCATACCATAACGTAGCATAGTATAACACATCATAGCATCACGTAGCAGTTATATCTAAAGGTACAGGAGGAGGAGGAGGAGGAGGAGGAGGAGGAAGAGGAGGAGGAGGAGGAGGAGGAGGAAGAGGAGGAGGAGGGGGAGGGGGAGGGAGGAGGTGGAGGTGAGATTTCGCTGCGGTCGCTAATCATTCACTGCGTGGAGCTTGCCACATGTACATCTATTAGATGGACATGTCCGCCGAGTTTCTAGGTGCAAGAGTTTTCGAATATAAGCGGGCTTGAGTATGGACGGTATGGGAGTGAATATTTTTGTGAACGAGTTGGAGTGCGAATGAGTATTAGTAGTACGAGCGCGTCTCTGTGCATGAGCCTGGGGCCTCCTGGGGCTTCTTGAAGATTCTTGGGCCCTCCTGGGGCCTCTTGGGCCTCCTGTGGCCTCCTGAGGCCTCCTGGGGCCTCGTGTGGTCTCCTGGGGCCTCCTGTAGCCTCCTGGTGAGGATTCGTGCCCCAGGAGAGGCCCAATATATAGGAACAGACGTGAACACGCCAGATTGGAGCCACAGGATGAGGGCAATCTATAGGAACACATGTAAACCACCAAGGACTCGTGCCCCAGGGGAGGCCCAACCTATAGAAATATTAGTGAAATCGTTAGGATCGGCTGCAAACGGGAAGGACACAATGCATAAACATACGTAAAACACAAAAGCAGATTCGTGCTCCAGGGGAGGTCCAATCTATAGGAGCATACGCACAACACATAGGATTGGAGCCACTCCTGTGGCCCTCTGAGACCTCCTGCTCCTGGGGCCTCTTGGGGCCACTTGGTGCCTCCCGGGGCCTCCTGGTGCCTCCTGGCGCTTCCTGTGGTCTCCTGTGGCCTCCTCTGGCCTACTGGAGCACCCTGGAGCCTCCTGACGCCTCCTGGAGTTTCCTAGGGCCTCTTGGAGCCTCTTGGGGCATCCAGTGGCCTCCTGTGGCCTCCCGGAGCCTGCTGGAGCCTGGTCATCCTGGGGGGTCCGTGCCCACGAGTCTGGCCACCCAAACTCGCAAACCGATCGAGACATCCTCAACATCTGCCCCCCCCTGGGGGCGAACATCAGCAACTCGTTCGAGACATCCTCCAAGTCTGCTCCGAAAGCGGAGGATGTTGGGAAACAAAAACAGGTAAACCGCTCGAGACATCCCCGCAAGTTTGGCGCGAACGGAGGGATGCAATACCCTTGGCGGCTCCCCCTTGAGGGAGCTGAAACCCTCGTCTTGCTCGAGATGTCCTCAGAATTTGCCCGGTCTTCGTCATCGTCACCTTCTTCTTCTTCTTCTTCATCATCATCATCATCACCATCACCATCACCACCATCATCATCATCATCATCATCACCATCATCATCACCGTCATCGTTCTCATCATCATCTTCATATCTGGTCTGTTCCGCAGGCGATTCGGCTCTGGACTTCTAGCTGGGCACGGGTGCAACCAACTGAGAAGAGGCCGCGCAGCAGAGCCGCCGTCCGTGTGCTGGCAGAAAGGTCGAGGTGGCAACAGTGCGATCGATTGATTTTACCACAGAAAGATAATCATCTCAAGGCTGTCGAATAGTCCGATTTGCAGCGGGCCTCGGTTTGTTCAACCTGCGTTCTTTCATCCTCATCAACTCCATCTACCTCTACAGGTTCAAGCGTGAGTTTTTTGACACAGTTTGTCTGGACTGAGTTATGGTGCGAGGATATCTCTCGCACCAGAATTCAATTCTCGTCATTTGAAGCTGAAGCCATTTGTTGAGGCTTTGGCGCATTTTGTGTCATATGGCATTCTGCTCTCAGCGTGCTGACCTGAGCTCCGGTGAAAGAAAATATGTCTTAGTGTATGCTCTCTTCGTGGATGTGCCTGTGACGTACATCCCTGAAACGTGACTTATGAGACCATCATCGTTGCACGTGTACCTTCTCTTCAGCCGTGTGCTTGCGCCGTACGCGACGGGAGCGCGAGTGGGCACTTGTGCGACGTGGCACTCAGCACTAGTCCGTTCAGCTGGTGAAATTTTCGTCACGATGCCTAGTGCTGTGAAATGGCCGCGCCCCACGGTGTGCAGCGGATGGGCCCGACAAGTCAGCCAGCCAATTCGAGCACGCATCTCTCATCCAAGTGACCGGACCCCATCCATGTTTGCTGAATGTGTTCGTGCTCGAATATTGATGAACGACGTCGTGGCCACTTGCACAGCGCTGTTTCATACTTTGCAGGCCATTGTTCCAGATCGCTTACGTGTTGGACGATATGGTCGAGCAGGTCATCTCGCGCTGGCGCTACTGGCTCAGGGGATGATGGCGTTCGCCCAACGCCACGCAGCGCTGTATTCCCCAACATGTCCGCGGTGGGCTCGTCGAGCTCTCTGGGCAATGCCGAGCGAGATGGCGTGCCACATCTGGTGCTTTAGAGCGGTTCGAGTTTCAGCCAGGGGATCTTCTCCAGTCAGTTGGTTCAGGCGCAGCAGTGCATTTATTGCCCGGCCACAGCGGTATCTACGTTGGCGAAGCGAATGTAGTTCGTGCCAAAATCTCGTCCAGCACTTGCTGAAAGGTGGTTGAGCACTACAAAGCGCCGCTTGGTTTTCATTCACGTCGTGATTCAGAGTTGCCTTGCCTCGGTATGTTTCTCTGCGCCAGCCTGTTGGTCGCATCGGCTTCTTGCCAGCGGTTTGGCGCCCCGCGGAGATGCGCTCGCTGTCGAGCGCGCTCTCATTCAGATGCTTCGTCCAGGCTGCAATGGTGCAGATTGCCGCTCACTTCGGAACGTTCGGCGTCAAGGCTTCCTCGTTCGCCCTGATCGATCGGAACCTCGGCGTCGCCCTTTTCCACGTTTCAGATCACGGGCTACAGGTTCAGCGCGGGCCATGGCGATTTTCCAGGACATGTTGCTCCAGCAATATTCTCCACCATCCACGCGCCCATCGAATATCCGCGGCGCACGGTTCTCTCGGCCGGCATGTTTGGCCCGCTTAACTTGTTTGGCCGTAGCCCGCTGCGCCTCGACATGCGTTTAGCGCGCTGTGCCTCAGAGCACGCGAATACCTCGTTTCCATCGCCCTGGCTGTTGCGGCGGAACGCAGAGTACATTTATGAGCTTGCAGGGGAGATCAAAACGCGCATGCGTGGCTTCTCGTGTCAATTTGCAGCGAGAGCGCATCTGAATGAGCTGTGTCAACGCTTGAGTTTACCACCAGTTTCAGTTACTCCAGCTGTGATTCCACGCGGGCTGCTTCGGCGTCTCCATCTGCTCCGCTGGCTGTTTCAAGTGGCGCTGCGAGACGTGGGATGCGAACCTGCCCGTCGATGGCCTCTTGCTCATCTTAGCGCATCCACTGCAAAGGGGGCGGCTTGAGCTGGCAAGTTCAACGCGGGGCGAGTTCTTCGAGGGTTATGCCGCGCAGACTTTCATGTCGCACCGCCAGAGGATCTTGGTCGATTTGCTACGTCGCCACCGTTGCCAGCCCATTCTGGGCCGCGGAAGTTTCCAGCGTGGCCATCCTCCCCCCCCGCCTTCGTCGCGATTCGCAGACTGCTCGGCAATTGCGGGGGTCGTCGTGCTCTCGGCGGGGAAGATCAGGCGGGCGCTGCCCGCGCTGGCGCGCCGCGGTGCGCGGGCTGAGTTAGAGGGGCGCTTTCAAGAGATCATTCGCGCTTGCGGCGCTGCGACTTGGGGAGATCGCAAATCAATCAGGGCGCGACGCATTTAGCGCGGCGCAATTGGTCCGTGCTTTCTGCGCGAGATGCCGGCTGGCGCGCCCTTGCGGCGGCGTCGCCCAGCGCTTCGCCCGCGCGATGCGTTCGCATGTTTTCGCGCGGCACGATGCCCATGGCCGCGCGGGCCTTCCCGACTTCCAGGCCCGCCGACGAGGCTTCTGTAGCGCGGGCGTCTCGCCGCCCGCGCCCCCCCCCCCCCCCCTTCGTCGAGTTGAAGTGCTTCTTTGGCGGGGGCGAGTGGCAGCGCGGGCGGCCCTCGCATTCGTGCATGCGCAGAATCATTGATCTGTCTCCCACCCCTTTCGCGAAGTCTTGGAAGGCGACGGGGGGGGGGGGGGGGGGGCAATTCGAGCAGTTCTTGGGATCTCAGGAGTTGGGCGCGAGATCCTGAGCATCAGTGACGTCGGCGCGGCTCTGAAGCAGGACCTGCACTCGCCGGCAGCACCTGCGCCAGATGGGCGTTCCTTGCGGCGCGGCCGTCAGATGCGCGGCCGCCTGCAAGTGCCGACGTTCGACGTGGGCCAGGCGTTCGAGAGCTGCCGCGGTGAAAATGTAATTCCAGTATGGTTGTGGCTGGAGTCTCGCTTTCGCGCGGTCGCAGGTGTGGGCGCAGTTTTGATCGCTTTTGGCAAGCGTGGCTGGTGGGCCTTGTCCTTGGAGGTCTTGCGGGGGGGCCCTACTTGCTAGCCTCGCCCGCAGTTTTGTGGCGGCCCGGAACCCGGTCTTTGAGCTTTTGGGATTGCCTCGGCGGCTCTATAAGTCGTGCCGCTGTCTCGGCCTTCCTCGCGCATGAAGAGTTCCAGGTGTTGGGAAGTGTCGCGAAGTTGGAGGGTGGCCTTGGGTTCCGCTCGGATCCCCTTCTCGGGGATGCGCTTGGGTGGCGTAGGTATGTTGACGACGTAATGTTTTTCAGTCTTTGCTTTTTCCTAGGGCGTATGCAGATACTAATGGGAAACAGGTTTTCTGAACCAGCGTCGGTCGTGGTCAAATCGTCCGGATGCCCGACCTATTATGCGTCGGTGTCATTGTCTCTTGGTGGCGAAGTATGCGATTGGGTTAACTTAGCGCTGCATCGGCACTCGAGGTCTCTACGCTGGATTCTAAAGAACCAACGGCGTTTATGGGTTTACAGGGCTTCGGTTTGACATCATAAGTGTTATTGTCCCGTGTTTTGGTCGGCTGCCGTGCTCGTTCGCGCGCGTTCGGGCACCGGTTCTTAGTGAATTGGCTGCTGCTCGCTCGGCGTACTCATCTCGGGCTGCGATGTCGGTTGGCATCCTTGAGTATTCGCTGGAATTGCTGACGCCAGGGTATCATATGGCTTGTGATGCATAGTCTATGTTATTACTGCCGCCGTCGCTATGTGTGCTCACTGCTCGGCGGCTGCGGTTATCCCAAGTTAGGTGCGCCGCCCGCGCCCATAACCGGTGGCCTCTCGCCATGGACTAAGTGGCCGCAGCAAGGGCGACGGCGGCAACGGTGAAGGCTGCGGCAGTAGCAAAGGATGCGGCCACGGCGGTCGCCCGCACGAGCAGACTCGAGGATGGCATGACCGTTCGAGTGGCCGTCGCGGAGGTCGCGACGATCGCGGCCGCGACGACTGCGGTCGCGATCGGGGCCGCCGCCGTCGCGAGGCCTCACCCGATTCGGTAGATGAGGTTCGCCGTGCTGAGCGTCTCCTCGCCGAGAGCATCCCGCAGTTTGCCCGCTTCCAGGGGCGGGGGCAGGCTTAGTGCCGCGACGGGGAGTTTGAGCGCCAGGGTGAGATCTTGGCGGGCGCTGTTGGTTCGCAGCTCGACCGGGCTCTCTCGGCGATCGCGGTGCCCGCAGGGCCTGTGGACACGGGGAATAACAAGAACCCACTCTTAGGATATGGGGAAAGCCAATGCAGACTGATCGCGGGACACCCGCGAATGATCAAAATTTTGCCTCGAAATGCATTCTGTTTTGTTTTTGACAAAGATGCTGGCCTTGCGCGCAGCAGTCAATTTGCGCCCCTCCCCCGGCCGCTCCAACCAATAAACTATACAAAAAATTCGCGCCCCCCCAATCATGACTCAAGATTTTGCCCGACAGTATATTACGCATTGTGTTTTGACAGGTATGGGGGGGGGCTCCTCATTGGTCCTGGTTGGTCGCCGAGCGCCTGGGGGAAGGGGCGCTTCTAAATAGGAAATAGTGATAACCCCTCTCCGAAGGGGAAGAAAGAGGGTTAAAATAGGACGCGCCCTAAACCACCTACGCTCTAAAGAGGTCCGCCCGGGTTTCGCGGATCTGCGCTGGGCCCTTCTGGTGGCGCCTCCCGCGTCGCCCCTGACGCTCTCCGCGTGCCAGGGACGAGATCCACCGCCGATCCAAGATGTCCGCGTGTACCTCAGAGAATGTTGTTTTATGCTATGTGTTATTCCTCTGGGCGTATGCTCCGATTCTGGGCCCAGGGTGGGCCTGACCAGGATCGGCGTAGATGTGCATATGGTTTTCTTTTTTTGATCTGCTGCTGCACGCGAAGTCGGGCCACAACCCGGGCCTCCGTCGGGACATCTTTGGGAAAACTCTCGACGAGGTGCAGCTGCCGGAGAGCATCCCGAGGCTTGAACCTTCAACATCAGGAGGGAAAAGCACGCATACACAAATAATCTTGGGTTCCCAAGAGGTCTCCAAGATCGCCCCAAGAAGGCCCAAGAGGCCCTCAAAAGGGCCCCAAGACGGCCCAAGACGGCTCCAAGACGGCCCCAGAGGCCTCCAGGACGGCCCAAGAGGGCCCCAAGAACGCCCCCAACACGGTCCAAGAGAGGTCCGAAACGCCCGAATAGTATCGCTCCACGACGCCCAAGATGGCCTCCAGACGGCCCAAGACGTCTCCAAGATGACCCAAGAAGCCTCCAAGATCCCCAGGAGGTCTCCAAGTGCATTCCCAAGAGGGCCCCAAGAGGCAAACAACTGTGCATTTCCTTTGGCTTTGGACAGATTTGGGCGTTTCAACCTTTTCGGTTCCCCGACGCCCCTAAACCGCTCAAGAGGCCTCCAAGATCGCCCCAAGAGGGCCCAAGAGGAGGGCCCCAAGACGGCCCAAGACGGCTCCAAGACGGCCCCAGAGGCCCCCAGGACGGCCCAAGAGGGCCCCAAGAACGCCCCCAACACGGTCCAAGAGAGGTCCGAGACGCCCGAATAGTATCGCTCCACGACGCCCAAGATGGCCTCCAGACGGCCCAAGACGTCTCCAAGATGACCCAAGAAGCCTCCAAGATCCCCAGGAGGTCTCCAAGTGCATTCCCAAGAGGGCCCCAAGAGGCAAACAACTGTGCAGTTCCTTTGGCTTTGGACAGATTTGGGCGTTTCAACCTTTTCGGTTCCCCGACGCCCCTAAACGGCTCAAGAGGCCTCCAAGATCGCCCCAAGAGGGCCCAAGAGGCCCCCAAGAGGGCTCCAAGATGGCCCAAGACGGCTCCAAGACGGCCCAAGAGGCCTCCAAGACGGCCCAAGAGGGCCCCAAGAACGCTCCAAGAACGCCCCAAGAGGGGGGGTTCACGAAACAGAATTTCGAGCTCTCGGCCCTTAGAGACCCCCGGGAGGCCCCAAGACGCCCCCAAAGGCCCCAAGAGGCCCCCAAGAGGCCCTCAAGAGGCCTCAAGAGGCCTCCAAAAGGCCCTCTGGAGGCCTCCAAAAAACCCTCAGCAGGCCCCCAGGACGCCTCCAAGACTCCAGCCAGACGCGACTTGGGAAACGCGGGTCGGGGTGGTCCTCCTCCCCCACGTTCGGCCCCCGATGCCGCAGCTCCACACTGCAAACGACCACTCGGACAGGCGACCACGGTGCGACATTATGGGCCGGGGGAATGAGCGAAGCGATTAAATAATCTTCGGCTCCCAGGAGAAGATGGGACAGTATGCGAAGTGCATGTGGGGGACGACGAAACTCCAGAAACTATCTTTAAATATGGGGGATCCTGGGATTTGTGTGTGTACTTATTTGTTTGTTCCCGGCCCCCTTTGTTGTAACCCGCGGAAGCGCCCCAAAGTCTAGCAGTGGCAAAGCGTCCGGGCTCACCTATAGGCCCACCGGATGACGGAAAGAGCGAGGTACGAGCGAGTGACGTTGAGTAGGGGGCGAAGCCCTTCTTAGGGGGGGTCCAGGGGGGGTGCGAGGCCCAGACGGATGGTCTAACAGCCAGTTTCCCTCGTATTTTTTCTAGTGAAGCGGCTCCCGGGCGGCTCCCATGGCCCGTTTCTTCCCCAGACGGGCCCAAGACGGCCCAGAGGCCCCAAATATCGTCCCAAGACGGCCCCGGAGGCGCCCCAAGCGGGCCCAAGACGGTCCAAGAGGGCCCCCAGACGGGCCCAAGACGGCCTAAGAGGCCCCAAATATCATCCCAAGACGGCCCAGAAGAGCCCCAAAGGGGCCCCAAACGGCCCAAGATGGCCCCCAGACGGCCCCAATACGGCCAAGAGGGCCCCGAGGGCCCTAAGAGAGCCCAAAGGGCCCCAATAGGCTCCCCAGCGCGCCCGAAGAGGAGGAGGGGGCGGAGGCGGAGGAGGAGGAGGAGGAGGAGGAGGAGGAGGAGGCGGAGGAGGAGGAGGAGGAGGAGGAGGAGGAGGAGGAGGAGGAGGAGGAGGAGGAGGAGGAGGAGGAGGAGGAGGAGGAGGAGGAGGAGAGAAGGAGGAGGAGGAGGAGGAGGAGAGGAGGAGGAGGGCGGAGGAGGAGGAGGAGGTGGAGGAGAAGGAGGAGGAGGAGGAGGAGGAAGGAGGAGGAGGATGAGGAGGAGGAGGAGGAGGAGGAGGAGGAGGAAGAGGAGGAACGAGGACGAGGCCAAGGGAGGAGGAGGGAGGTAGAAGGAGGAGGGGGAGGAAGAGGAGGAGGAGGAGGAGGAGGAAAAGGAGGAGGAGGAGGAGGAGGAGGAGGAGGTCCGTAGCCATTTTGGCTCAAGGCTAAACGGAGGACGCTAACGTAACATAGCTGACTCTGATTAGCTTTGGCCCGTCCGTCGTTCTCTGTCGAGCGATTCGGGTACACCCACGATCCTGCTGTGTGCACCTCTGCCTCAGCAGCCCCTCTTTTCTAACGTTCCCTTCACGACGCCGTCTTGGCCCCTCTTCCCGCCCGCGAGAGCTCCCATTGGGAGCCAGCCGATGCCACCGCCGGCCCGCGATGCGCGAGGATGCCTGTCCGCCTCCGCGCACTCCTCGCGGCCTGGTGGCGCTGGACCCGCTGCCCGTGGACATCAGGTCCGGGAGGCGTCCCGTGGGGAGGGTTCTCCCCGCTCGCGCTCGGGAGGAGCCGCGGCCGCTGAGGAAGAAAGGCAACGTCAAGCTGGGCATGGCCGCCGTTCTCCTGCTAGTGCTCGCTCTGCGGACCCTCTGCAAGGCGCTGCAGATCCATGGAGCAACGAAGCTGCAGCCAGTGCTGGCCCACCCGCCTCCAAGCGGCCACACGTGCAGCAGGTGGCCAGTGACGAGTCTTCCTCTTCGCTTTCGCGGGGAGACATCGACGAGCTGCTGGCAGCTTTCAAGTCGGACGTGGAGCGGTCCATCAACACTCGCATGGGCGAGACCAAGCGCAGCATCGTCGCAGAAGTCAATGGTCACACAGCCAACTTGGTCAAAGCTGTCAGTGACCGACAAGAGGCCACAAATGTACAAGTACGATCTGAGCTGGACGAACTCCGACAGCGTCAGAACTCATTCGAGGCGGAGCAACGTCAGGTCAAAACTGAGGTGGAGCAACTCCGTCGTGAATTGCATATCGCGGAGGCCACAATCCCCATCAAGGACTTCGGCAGCGCGCTGGAGTGGGACAGAGACCCTGACGGCACGGTCTTCATTGCGAACACGGAGGCCATGGTCACGGGGGACGCCCTCAAGGAACAGCTGGCGCCCTGGATGCAGGACGCGGGCATGGAGGAGCATCAATGGAAGGTTCTGGGCAACTCGCCTGGGCGAAGATTCACGGTGCAGATGTCTGGGGATGCGAATGCAGGGATGCGCAAAGTCAAGCAGGCGCGACGATTTCTCAGACAGAACAATGAGTGGAGACAATTCAGCTGTCCGACTCTGGAAGGAGGTCGCTCGCGCATATTCGTGGGCTTGGACAAAAGTGACAAAATGGTTAGACGAGAAATTCAAACTAAGAAATTGGCAGGATTGGTACGTGAATCACATGCAGAGCTACGGGTGCGACATGATCGTACAAAGGGCATCGTATTTGTGGACGGACAACCAGCCGTTCAACTCGAGATCGGACAGGAAAAGGATGCCCCGACGAAACTACTTTGGAACTATGCAGCGGTTCGCTCAAAGAATCTGGACAAGGAAACGTTGCTGGCGCGCTTCAACGGTATATTTCACACATCAGAGGAAGTGCGGTGGCAGATTTAATATGATTATGCAGCCCTGGATTGAGGACCTCGCTCAGTATGACATAGGAGTCCCCTCTTTTATCACATGGAATGCTCGAGCCCTTCTTCATCACCTTCCTGCGATCAGGAAAAAGAAATGTAGACGATTGGCAGCATTGATGAAGCCTCACACCATGATTGGATTACAAGAAGTTCACGGCACAGAAGAGGAGCTTCGACATGAAGTGTATCTGTCACACAGGAAGGCAGCAGTCTTCGCATCGGTACCTCGACATAACGCTGGCGGAGTGGCTCTTCTTCTGCCTGGCTTTTCTCAACAGGAAGCTGAGGAAGCTGTGGAAGCGGGGCGCATCAGGCACACGGTGATCGTGCCTGGCTATGTTCAACGCCTCCAGGTGAAGGCGAGGGCTTCCCACTCCAATGGCTCCCGACCTCAAGATAGCATGCTCGTGGTCTACAACATTCACAACTTCGGTCTGGACGAATCGGTGGCGACGGCGCTGATGAGAAGGATTGCTGCGGAGGCTGAAATAGCTGAGGCGAACCCGCAGCGCTCCACTGTGCTGCTCATGGGCGACTTCAACTTCCATGAGAGGGCGGCGATGTACCTGGCCACCCCTGAGATTGACAAGGGTATCATGTCGCAGGCGCGTCACAGGGAGAGAGGGAACCTTTGGCTGGACGCGCTGGCGGGCCTTGTGGAGCTGGACCCTGAGCAGCCGACGCACTATGTCCATGATGGTGAGCGCCTCACGCAGCTAGACAAGTTTTTCACCTCGTCGCCTGGCTGGATGCTCATCAATTGGTGCATTTCGGCCACGGTAATGGACAAGCCCGAGGAGCTCCACGGCCAGGGCATTTCTGACCATGCGCCTGTGCGTGTGACGTTTGCTGTGCGTCCGCAGCGACCGCCGCAGGAGCAGCCTCTCCCGAGGCATGTCTGCAGCTCCCCTTCCTTCACTCACTTCCTTTCGCTTCTGATCTCTCACTCCCCTCTCTACTCTCTCCCAACTATTGCACGGTGGCGTGAATACAAACGTCTGCTCAGGGAGGCCGCCCGAATGTCCAGGGATGCTTTGATCAAACACTCGGCCCCAGAGTTCGACTCGAAACTTCTGATCTACAGATCTGTTGCCAGGGCTGTTAACTATAACGACACTCGTCTTGCGTCGAAGTTGCTGGCCACTGCTCCTGCCGCCGCCGAGCATATCACACTGGAGGGAGAAGGTCGTGTCGGTCTGAGGTCTGCTGTCGTGTTCCGTCGTCAATGCGAAGCCCTCCAGCAGCAGCGCGCAGAGCGCAGATTAGCCTTGGCGGAGTCGGCGGTGAAAGCTAGTGAGTCACAGAAAGAGCGCAAGCGTTTAAGAGCATATATGTACGCGGAGCGTAGGCGTGCCAAACTTTGGGCGCCTGTTCGGAAGTCTCTCCCGCTCCAGGCCCTTGTGGGCCCTGATGGTGCTGTCGTCTCGGATGCGCAGGCGATGACATCGGTGTTGCATCAGCACTGGGCTCCTGTGTTCACGTGGAAGCAGGTCCCTGTCCAGCATGTCCGTAGGTACTTAGGGCAGCACGCGGTCTCTTTTGACTGGACCGAAGTCAGTGTCCCCACGGTCAATCAGATCAGGGAGACGCTGAAGCGAGCGAAGCCCACCGCTCCAGGCCCTGACGGCCTCCCCTATGCAGCTTGGCAGCAGCACGAATTATCTGCAGAGATTCTTTACGACCTCCTCCTCTACCTCCAGGCTGGCTTCCCTCCTCCCACAGATGTGAATGAAGTGATTCTAATCTTCGCGCCTAAAGGAAAGCGTGAGGACGACAGTCAGTGTGTAGTGGGAGAACCTGCAGCCACAAGACCGCTTGCTCTCAAGAATACGGACATTAAAGTGCTCTCGTCGGTCTGTAATTTTCAGTTTAGGAGAATGTTGAGTTCCCAGGCTCAGGAGGACCAAAAGGGCTTCCTGGTCGGCAGAATTTTTTTGGAGAACATCACCCTCCTGGATACCACGTCCAGGATTCTTGGGATGTCCGACGTCGCCAGGGTCCATCACCCCATCCTCTTCCTCGCTGACTTCGGCAATGCCTTCCCCTCTCTGGCTCACAGCTTCCTGTGGGAGGTGCTTTCCAGCGTGGGAATGCCATCGGGTCTCCTAGCCTTCTTTCAAGCCACGTACGCCTTCGCCTGTGCAAAAACACCGATCCTGGGTCAGCTTCTGGCCTTTTGTGTGATCAGTTCGGGCGCCATGCAGGGGGACCCTGCCAGTGGATCGTTGTGGGCCTTCTCGATGAACCCCCTTCTGAGAGCCCTCAGGAAGCGCCTTTCTCTCTCGCCAGGCTCGGAGGCGGGCGTGTGTGCGGATGATGTGGGGCTTGCTCTCTCGGAAGTCAAGGCTCTTAAGAGAGTGCATAGTGTTTTTTATGCTGCCGAAGTCTTGGCGGGGCTTCAATTAAAAATACCAAAGTGCTGCATCGTTCCGCTGGAAGCGGAGTTCTCCCCAGGATTGAAGAAGTCAATCGAAGCTCTCCTAGCGGTGCATGTCCCGAGCTGGAAAAGCATACCTGTCGCTGCCACGGCAGAGTACCTCGGGGTATGGATTGGCCCTGCTGCGAATATGGAGATGTGGTCGAGGATGTTTCGGGAGTGGGTGGAGGTGGTGCACGCGATAACAAAGCAGCAGGCCGCTCCCTCGGTCGCCATCCAGCTTTATAACTCTCGTGCTGTCTCCAAATTCTCCTACCTCTGCCAACTCGCCCCTCTCCCCAAGCATGTGGCGCGATGGGAGTCGTGGGCATTGCACAAAGTCCTTCACCTCCCCTCCTGCACTTTCCCGCTCCAGGACCTCCTTGCTCTCAGGACTTGGGCCAAGGTTCGTCCCTTGTCGCTCAAGGTGCAAGCCACAGCGACCCTGTGGCGAGCCGCGGCCGTCACCATCAAGAACTGGAGGCCGCTGTTCTGCCGCTTGCAGAAGAAGGCTAGGACCGCCCTCCCCATCGTGCTCTGGACCCGCAATTGTTGGTCACCGCCGTTCTGGCAGCGTAGGGCCTTTGTGCAGGAGCTGGCCGAGGCTGCAGCAGGTTTTGTTGAGAACGACTGGCTGAGGGCTCCTGTGGCTCGTGCCAAGATCGCCCTGAAGGAAGCCCAAGAGGGAAACCCTCGGGTCCAGGTCCAGAGAGTTTTTGGCCGCTCCTTGGGCGCGAGTCTGTATCAGGATTGCTTTTCGGACACCATCAAACGGCGTATTTCTTCGTGGGCCTCGAGGCTCCCTTCTTCCCGCGCCATGAAAGCCATTGACTGGCCCGCGCTCCGAGATCGAATGATGAGCGCGCCACCGTCATGGCAGATGTGCATTGTAAAGACTCTGGCGGGTGGGTGGGTGACGGAGCGGAGGATGTCTCAGAAGCGCTGCATGTGCATTTTCGGGTGCTCTGAGGAGGAAGGTGAGGATAGCCAGGCTCATTATATGTGCTGCCCGTGCATGTGGGGTGCTGTTCTCCAAGTCTGGCATCCTGATAAACCCCTCCCAGTGCATCTCGACTCTCGGCTCGCCCTCGCTCGCTCGCTTACAGACGATGAGCGGGATCTGGCAGCCCAACGTATTGTAATTGCATACTATCTGTACAATGCCCACCGTCGTTGCTCTTCTCAGGCTCTGGTAATTTCTGCTCGGGCAGCCCGAGCCCAGATGCTTCAGCAGGCTGATGTAGAGTGATGATGACTTGAGGACTTCCCTGGGCTACGTGCGAGGGGGAGGAGGAGGAGGAGGAGGAGGAACGATGAACGAGGACGAGGACGAGGACGAGGAGGAGGCGAGGAGGCGGAGGAGGCGGCGGAGGAGGAGGAGGAGGCGGAGGCGGAGGCGGAGGCGGAGGCGGAGGCGGAGGCGGAGGAGGAGGAGGAGGAGGAGGAGGAGGAGGCTGAGGAGGAGGAGGAGGAGGAGGAAAAGAAGGAGGAGGAGGAGGAGGCGGAGGAGGAGAAAGAGGAGGAGGAGGAGGAGGAGGAGGAGGAGGAGGAACGAAGGGTGACGTAACAAGGTCTCAACGCCAAGGCTCCCAATACGAACGGTGGTGTGAGTAACTTCGGTTAATGTGTTTGAGGCGCTCTTTCCGTTTCCGTGGCCTGCACGAAGTGTTGTTAGACCACTTTGGTTGAGACTGTTTTGTTTCAACACGTCGGGATAATGCTTTAAGAGCAGTGCTTTCGTTCTTAGAGAACATTTGGGGGCTCCAAAAACAATTTGTGGTAGGCTCGAGGCAGCCCTGGAACGATCCGGGCCCCCCGGATAGCTCTCGACGGGGCGCAGCTGTTGGAAAGCATCCCACGGCGAGAGAATTTCCGATCGGTGCGATCGAAATGGGTGCGGAAAGAATCGGTTCGAAGACCGACAGCAGTCAATCCCTATCCATGCCGGAAGGACTTCGCTGTCGGTCGCCGCGGACGTCGTCCATCAGAGATGGGACGTTGCCTGCCCAACGGGCGGCCGCTGTCGATTTTGGACAACATTCGTCGTTGGGCATCGTGTCCATTCTTGCTGTACCCATTCTGGGTGTCCATATCCAAGCGTCAGCGAAAATACCCTCTCCCCATTCTCTCCTCGACGACGCGAACGCTCTCGCGGCGTGCCAGTCTGGCTCGAGGTAGCTCTGTCTGCAGTTTGTTTGTTGCATGCTAAACCTTACGGCGGCAGGCTCCCGCCGGCGCGGCGGCGGGATGCCGTGCGCGCCGGCGCGGCGCTTGCTCCTCTTGCTATCTCCCGGGGCGCCTCCCATGCTCCGCAGGCCCCAAGTCTAAGGGCCAACGATAGGGGGGGACAGGCATATGGGGGGGATGCAGCGACCCCCAATCGCGCGCTGATCGCCAATAGGGGCTCGATAGCCCCAACCCGCCAAGGAAGGTGCGGTTTCAGTATCGGGGGCCTAGCGCCGATCTATCGACGACGAATCGTCGATTCCAGGTCGATGCATCCCCCCTATGCCAGTCCCCCGCTATCGTTGCCTCTCAAAGTCTCTAGGTCTCCCAGATGGGCTCCGAGTGCGTAGGTTCGCGTCGTGTCGACAGGCGACGACCCTGCCGTCGGCGTTCAACGTTGAGCGCCGCCAGCGACCGAGTCGGTCGATGTTGAACGATCGGACGTTTCGGAAATGGCCGATCGTTCAAGCTTGAACGATCCCCGCGGTGTCAGAAACCATCGCCGAAGTCGGCACGGCACGAACCTGCCGTGGATGGGGCCGGAGGGTCGCGCCACATCGCCGATGCATCGGCGATGCGGCTCGATGTGGAGCCCGATTTTTTTCACGCTGACGTCGCCGATGCATCGCCGACGTCGCCGATGCATCGACGGTGTGGCGCAATCCTCCGACCCCATGTGCTTTGACCAATGTTGGGAGGCATCTGAAGTCGGGGGGCGCCAGTTTTCGAAAGTTTTCGAGGCCTGGGTTGGAGTCATTCCGGGCGATCGAGACGGGCACGGGAGCATCGGGGACGAAGACCGGCAGTACCTCTTGTTCATTTGTCACAGGACTCTGTGTCGGTGCCGCCGTTGGACGTCCATTTGAGACAGACGGTGGCGTGCCAAACATGGTCCGCTATCTGTTTTGGACAGCGTTTGCTGTTGGGCATCGGGCCCTTTTTGTCCGTACCCAATTCGGGCGTACCAACCTTCAGGGGCACTGTTTGGGGGGAGTAGGGGAGACAGGTTCGACATGACGCGGGCGTTCGTGTTGGTTCTCGGCGGTTTGCAGTCCCACAGTTCGTTCCAGCATCTGCGCCTCGCCGAGGGCGCTCTGGGGGTGCCCAGATCATCCCGCTGCCGCAGGAGGCCCGACTTATTAAGCCAGGGAGCGGATGGTCAGGTGCAACGTTGAGGGGACAGTGCGGGCTCATGGGCGGACGCATCGACACCCCCAATTGCACATTCATCGCCGATTGGGGCCTGATAGTCCGTCCCGCCTAGGAGCGTGCGGGTTCGCTCTCGGGGGCCTGTCGCCGATCTGAAGGCAAATCATCGCCGATTCCATGTCGACGTTCCTCCGCCCATGAGCCTCCCCCCCCCTCTCGGCGGCGAGCGAGGGGGGAAGCGAGAAGGAGAAAACCTTAAGGCGGCGGGGTTTTCCAGAAGGCCGCCTGTCGTCTGAGAAGCTTTCTGCGTCTTCGGGGAAGGCTCAGAAAACTTCGCAAAAGGCCAAGGGACTTCCGAGCCTTGTGACAAGGTCCGCCCCCTCTCATTTCCCCCCTGGGCGCGCCTCGAATGGAAACCGTCCCGCGGCGAGAGAACTTCCGATCGGTGCGATCGACATGGGTGCGGAAAGAATCGGTTCAAACACCGACAGCAGTCCCTGTCTATGTTGTCTGCCCAACGGCGGCCCGCATCGCTGCCCCTTCGGAGGAGGGCCAGTCGAGACACTGGCGGCCCTCCATGTCCCTTCTCCGTCCGTTCTGGGGCCCCTCTGGAAGCCCTTCGGCGCCGCGGCTGGACACGCTCCAGACGAGGGGCAACGGGGACCCGGGGGGGGGGAGAGTGTGTACGATGGTGCAGGCTTGGCCGGTGGCAGCCACTGCGTAGCTCTACCTTTCACCTCACTGACCTCACTTTGCGCTGCCCTTGATGCGCACGCGTCTCTGGGGGGCATCCCGACTCGTAGTGCGGGCGCTGTCCCCCAGGGGGTGGGCATATGCAGACAAGCTTTCTGGTACGACCCCTTTTTTCTCAGGACATAAGCCGTTTTTGCTTTGCTTTCTGGGCCATGAGACTGTCATCGGCAGTTTCGGTAGGAAGCTACGCGCTTCCGGCGCGGAGTAAATATTCAGATGTTCCCCCATTGTCAAGTTTTTCTCTACGCATCCATTATCATTGTGCTTCGTTTAACCATATACTGCTTCTGTGTCCCCCATCCATGTGTCCATCCCTCACTTGTTTTCCTTGTCATTCGCTTATGTATGTGCGTGTCGTTGCCGTGCCCACATTCATTTTTGAACGCATTGTGCGGAATCCTGCGGGTTGCCGAAAAGGCCGTCGCTCGACGCGCGTGGGTATCGCTTGTTGTTGTTGTTGTCGTTATGCGGAGTTCCAACGCCCTGGCAGAGTTGCATGATGCGCGGGCCCAGATTGGCCAGCTGGCTACCCGACGTCGGTTAGCGCGTTCGCCCCCGCAGGCGTCGGACCTTGCGCAGGACGCATGCGTCGCCTTTCGCAGGCTCGAGACGCGACTCGACGATCAGGGATGCTGAACAGGCACGGGTTGGGGACTTCCTTGCCCGTTTGGGCCGCGCGCGAGTCGCCCGGCGCAAGTCGCCCGGCAAGCAGAGGTCAAATTGCGCGCATGCGATTCCACGACTTCGAGCAGGGGCTTTGACAGGCACTCGCCGCGGACCCATGTCCTCTTGATTTGTTTCGTGGATGAAGCTTGTCGTTTGTAAATCGCATGTAGAAATGGGTTTTCTTTCTGCGTTCCTTTTCTCACCGAAGGTGCGCGGGCGCGGATGTCTCCCATCGGGGGACTTTTCCTCTTCCCATTCCTTTGTCCTCCCTCGCCTGGCTTCGCGGCCTCCGGGGGTCGCTGGGCCCCCCCCCCGCGTCTCCCTTGAGTCGGGTCGGGCCCCTTCTTCCCTTCCCCTCGTTCCTCCCTTGTCAGGTAAGAAACCTTTCGCAGGGGTCGGGGCCCCGCGGAAACCTCTAGCAGGGGGGTCGCAGCCTTGCGAAAGCCTCTAGCGCGGGGGTCGCAGCCTTGCAAACTGGCACCTCCTGGACGATAGCGCGCGCGCAGTGCGCTCGATGTGGCCGGCGTTCGACCTGCGCGAAGGTTCGCGTCCTTCGGGGCGCGCGCCTGCTGATCGCGAGGTATATTCATCCTTCGTCTCTCTCCCTCCTCCTTTCCGTTTCCCTTCCGCGCCGCCTCGCGTCGGTGGGGCGGCGGTGCTTTCGGCGCCCCCGCTTCCGCTCAGGGCAGCTGGGCCCTGAGGGCCCCGGTTGTCGTGCTCGCCGCGTTTACGCTGCCCCCTCTAATCGGCCCGCGCTTGCCCCCCCCCCCGGGTCGAACGGGGGGAGATCCGCCCCCCCGCGGGTGCGCGACAACGTGTTCCTTTTCTCGTGCGTTCTCACAGTCTGGCCATCTGTCTCGGTCGTCGTCGTCAGGTGCGCACCCTGTTCTTCTCCCGCGTAACTCGCTCGCGCCAGTCCTTCTGCCCGCAGGCGTGCGTCGTTGAGCTTCTCTGCGACCGCCTCTTTATCATTGCCCCCGCTGTGGTTTCGCTTCTTTCTTGTGCCGCTGCCAGGCCCTGTTGGCACCCTCGTCTTCCGCCCATTTCCGCCGCGCGTGTCCGCGCGTTGCAGGGGGTGGGGGGGGGGGGCGGGCGCGCGGCGGCGCGGGCCTGGCTGGCGGCGATTCCCGCGCAGCTCTACCCCTCGCTTCGCCGTGCGCCGCCCTCAAGGGGCGCGCGTCTCCAGGGGGCGTCCCGACTCGCAGCGCGGGCGCTGCCCCCCGGGGGGTGCGCGCGCGCAGATGGGCTGTCTTGCGCAATCATCCCCCTCTCAAAGAGAGGGGGCTCTGAGCGGACGTAGGCTTGGGGCGGAACGGCCGCCGCCGTCGTCGAGGCTGGTATTTTCTTCCGACCGAACCGTTTGGCAGCCTGCCTGGCGACGCCGGCGCCCCGACTGCCTTGCCAGAGTTTAGCGGGGGAAAAGGTGCCCGCGCCGCTACCTTTGCTGCGCGTTCGCCCTCTCGGGGTTCCCTGGGGGGCCGGCCTTCGCCGCCGCCGCCGGATTAGCTCCGGACTTCTGGCCGGAGCGCGCCCCGCGAGATGTCCGGGGAGTAGTGTTCGGATTCCCCGCTGAGGGTCTGCCTGCCGAGCGGCCTCTGGGATTTTCTTCCCGCGCGCCCCCTGGTCCCGCTTCGTCCGCGCGCGCGCCCCGGGCCGCGATTCGCCGCCGCCCCCCCCCTGGCCCCCTTCCCGTTCGCCGGCGCAGCTGGGGGCCCGAGAGGCGCCCCTCTCAGGCCCCCGAGGTAAGACTCGAAGGGGCCCCAGTCAGTTGAGCGGCAGTTCGGGACACATCGGAACCGGAGATTCTGGGGGAGTTCCAAAAAAACTAGAACGCCGAATTGTGGAGCGCCTTGCACGCATTCGAGGGCTTGAGGAGCCCAAGTAACACATGGGCGCTCAATTAAACTGTTGAGGGCGGGCAGAAAAGCTGGTGTGCACGAGCATTGGGAGCGGGTGCGCGGCTTGCACGGGGGGCGCAGTAGGTTTGCGTTTCAATGACTTGGGCGCTGGCCGATGCGTTGATGGGGGGCCCGAGAGCGCGTCACACATATCACGCCTGTGGCGCCATGGAGGCCGCATGTGCGGTTGCAGTGGGGCGGGCGCCCCGCCGCGCGCACCGTGGCGACAGCTCTCTTGGGTGCCCGCCCGCCGCCGTGGACGTAGTGGACCCAGCTAGTCTCGCGGTCGGCGCGCGGCGGGTCGGCAGCCACGACGCTGGCGGCTTAAAAATGTTTCGAAAGTGTTTCTCCCCGAGCCCGGGGCTATTGTACGTTCTCGGCGGCACGCGCAGCTCGGAGAGGAATCGCGTTGTCCGTCGGCGGCCAGTTGGCTGTCGTCGCGCAGAAGTACAGGCGGATGGCGCGGTCCACGCTCAGCGCAGAGAGCGTGTCCATGAGCGTGGGCTCGTCGAGGGGCAGGAGGAAAGACCTCGTGGTCGGGGCCATCGCGGCCCGCGATGTCCACGGCGCCCACCCTGGGCGCGTGAGGACCTGCTGGGCGCCGCCGCAGGCCGATTTCAAATAATCTCGGAACCAGAAATCCGGGCGCGCCAAATTCGCGGGCCGACAAACTCTCAGAGAGTTTCGGCCAGCTCCGAGGTTTTGGGCTTTGGGTTTTTTTGGGGTGGCTAGTTCAGAGATTTTCAGAGATTCTCAGAGAAGTTCGGGCGCGAGAATGTGGCGCGCCCTGGTTTCTGGTTCTGTGAATTTCTGAAAAGCGGTTCTTCAGGTTTTACCGGATCTCCAGGCGTCTTACTGCCAGCCAGAGACGAGCGACTGGCTGGCGCCGCGCTCGATGCTTCCGGAGTTGCGAACTCGGTCTTCGATTCCTCGGGGCCCGCGGGCCCCTGGGCCAACCGCGAGGTTGCCGAAGCCCCCGGGCGGTTGCGCGCGATTGTCTCCGAAACCTGAATTGGGCATCCCGCGCGTACGCGCTAGGTGTCCGCGAGATTATTCGGTGGCGGATATTGCATGGTGCGGGGGCATTCCAAGGACATTCCGGGACTTTGTCCACGGTTATTTCGGCGCGTTTCGGGAACCCTGGGGCGACGCGGGGAAGTCGCCAGGCCGCGCGCGGGTCCTTTTTTTCCATTGCCTTCTTGGGCATTATCGCGGCGTTGCGTGGCCGAAGAGGTCAATGAATACTGCGCTTTATGACATTTGCACGTGTTTTTCGTTGTGTCGGTTGCGTGATTGTTTTGGCGGCTCGTCTCTTTGGGCCCCCCTTGGGGCCTCAAGTCTGTTTTGTTGACGTCGGGTCTTCTGGAGTGAACGGCGCCTGGCGCTGAATTCCCTCGGGCGCGCGCGTGGCCAAATGCGCGCCGTGGCCCCGTCCGCGCCGGGGCGCATTTCCTCCCTCGCGAAGCCGATGGCGCCCAAGGCGTGGCAGGCCCGTTCGGCGGCGCCCCCGGTGATTTGAAAAACCGAGCATGATTTTTATCCCGGTCAAACTTTGCCCCGATCCTGGCTTCATCTTACCCGGGGGCCCTTCCCCCCGGGATGGCCCCCGAGACCGCCGGGGGGGGGCCCGAGAAACCGGAGGGGGTCCAGGCGGCCCCTGGGATTGCCGAGAGGCCCCCGAGAGACCCGCAGGAGGCCCCCTGAGAATCGAGGGACCACCGCGCCGCAGAAAACATATTGTTTTTTTGAGGTCGCGCGGAGCTCGCCAGGAGCGTCGCCAGAGGCGTCGCCGGAAGGGGGCCCAGCGCAGATCCACGAACTCCGCGCGGGCCTCCGAAACCATGACCGCGGCCCCCCGATAACGAAGCGCACGCTCCCTTCGCGACGGATGGCGCACGGCCCCTGGCCGGCGAAGATTTGGTCGGGGGACCGCGGCAAGGCCGAGCTTTCTCATCGTGGGGGAAAGTTGTAAATCGAAGTTGTTTCTTCTCATGTTGACAAGCGACATCGTCGAAGACGCGCGGCATGGCTCTGGGGGCTTCGCCGCGTCAGTTTCCGCAAATCACGAATGCGCTACGGGGTTCTCGCCGTTGCGCCATTCGCAAGTCACGAACGCGTGGCAGGCCCGTGGGATTCACCGCGTCAGCTTTCTCAAAATACGACCGCGTGGCAGGGCCATGGGATCCCCGGTTTTCTCCGCCCTTCCCGAGTCAGGAACGCGCGCGCTTCGCGGCCCCATGGGGAGCTCCGCCGAAGGCCCTAGCGGCTGCCCCCGCAGGCGCCCGCGCCTGTCAAAGGGCCCCCAGTATAGCGCACTCCTCGCGCAGTTCGTGGCCCCGTGCGCACCCTCGCTGGACCTCCTCTTCTTCCCCCCATGCGCCCTCGCCCGCCCTTCCCCCCGCGACCGCGTTGGCTCGACCCCCCCGAGCTGGGCGCTTCAGGGCCGCCCCCGAGCTGGGCGCTTCGGGGCCCGCGCCGATTTTCCCCCCGGGCCCGCGCGAGGGCGGCGGCGCTTTCTGGCGCCAAGTCGCCTTCCCCTGCCGAGCAGGGCCCCGGGTTGACCGAGCTCTTCGCCGCCGCGGCACGAGGTCTTCTGCGAAGAGGCTTCCTGCCAAGAGATGCACCAGTGCCGGGCGAGCGGCGAGGCCACCGACGCTTCCAGCATGGCGAGCGTGCACTTCCGATGCTCGAGCGCGGCGCTCGAGGCGATCTACGAGACGGGCGCGCTCGAGTCCGTCGCGCGCGAGGGCATCTTCCGCGAGGAGGGCGCCCGCCGCTCCGAGCTCCTCGCCGCCGTCGCTCGGAAGTCGCGGCGCGAGGAGACCTGCGAGACTTTCGACTCGACGCTCTCGAGGAGCGCGACCAGAACTGCGACGAGCTGCTTGTTCTCTCGCCGAGTTTCCGCCGCCGGCCCCCGGGGGCAGCCGGGGGCAATGGCGCGTTTCTCGGCGACGAGGCCGTCGAGGAGCTGGGCGACGCACCCCGCAAGAAGCGCGTCGGACGTGCTCGGCGAACCCCCCCCGCCGCCGCCAGGTCATCCACGGCGCCGCGCTCCCAGTGGGGAAGGGCGACGGCGTCGAGACGATCGCAGAGTTGCCCGAGGACCTCGGGCAATTTTCCGACAGGGCCAGCGCTCGCATTGTCATCGACCCCCAGGCCCGCGCGGTCGAGCCGCCGGGGCCGCGGTCGAGCGGCGCCGGCATATGAAGACACTTACCGGCGCAGGGCGCGAGCTCCAGGAGGCCGCCCACCTCGCCGCGCGCGCCCGGCGCGACCAGGGCGCCAAGACAGACGTCAACGACGCCGACGAGGCCTTCCTCCAGCGCGCCGTCGAGGCCCATTTCCCGAACTGCCGCGAATTCGTGACTGAACGCGCCGAGCACATCAACGAGCCTGCGGCGGAGGCGGGCGCGGCCGAGGCGGTCGAGGCGGGCGAGGGGAAGAGGTCAGGGCGCTCGCGCCCGATCGAGGGCGCGCAATTTTCTAGCGAGAGGCGTTCCCCAAGAGAGGCGCGTTTCAAACTGCCGCGTGTTGATATATATATATATATATATATATATATATATATATATATATATAATATATATATATATATAACACAAAAAAAAAAAAAAAAAAAAAAAAAAAAAAAAAAAAAAAAAAAAAAAAAAAAAAAAAAAAAAAAAAAAAAAAAAAAAAAAAAAAAAAAAAAAAAAAAAAACGCTGGGGCCGCCGTCGACGACGCTCGACCCCCCGCCCCCCGATCGAGGGCCCTCGATCTTGGGCCCGAGCATCCTCGTGCATTTTGGAGCCTATAGATCCTCGGGTGGCCCAGCTTGGTCTTTGGGATCTTGCGCCCTCGATCTGAGGATCGAGCCGCGGCGATCGTGGATCGCCCGCGTCGCAGTCGTTGGGCGCAGACCGCCGTCGACGAGGCTCGACCCTCGGTCCTTGGAGCGAGGATCCTCGGTTTCGGATCCGAGCATCTTCGAGCGCCTTGGGCCCCAGATCCGAGGGTCGCCCCGCTTGGACTCGAGGGTCTTGGGCCCTCGACCCGGGGATCGAGGATCGAGCCTCGGCGATCGTCGGTCGCCCTCGTCGCCGCCGTCGGGCCCGCGCCGCCATCGACGAGGCTCGACCCTCGGCCCTTGGAACGAGGGCCCTCGATCTTGGACCCGAGCATCTTCGAGCACCTAGGTTCCTAGGCCCGAGGGCTTCCCAGCTTGGGCTCGAGCGCCTCGGGCCCTCGCTCAGAGGATCGGAGATCGAGCCTCGGCGATCGTCGGACGCCCTCGTCGCCGCTGTCGGGCCCGGGCCGCCGTCGACGAGACTCGATCCTCGAGCCTCGGATCGAGGGCCCTCGAGCATGGATTCAAGCATTTTCGAGCACCTTGGGTCCTCGATCCGAGGATCGACCTGCTTGTAATCGAGGATCTTGGGCCCTCGATCCGAGGGCCGCGGGTCGCGTCTAGTCGATCGTCGACCGCCGTCGTCGCCGCGGCTGGACCCGGGCCGCGAGGCGGCAACGAGAACCGCGAGCGACAACAACAGCAACAACAACAGCAGCCAGCGCACCAACGGCAAGCAACAACAGCAACAACGATAACAACACCACCAATAACCCTTTTAAGTCTATTCGCTCCTGGCTGATCGCGCGCCAATCAATGCGCATGCCCCGGAACCTCGACACCTGCCCGTCGTCGTCTTCGACCGCGCTTCTTTGGCGGTGCATCATCCCTACCTGCCGCGTCAGCGCGGCCCCTCGACATGGGGGGCAGGGGGCGGGCGGAGGGGGGGGGGTGCGAGGGGGATTTGCCGGGGGGGGGGGGGGGGGGATCTGTAGAAAACAAGTGGCATAGCCAGACGGGCAGATCGGGCGGGCAGGCCCACGGCGGGCGGGTCTGGGGGGCGGGCCAGGGCGCCCAGGTCGAGCAGACGGACTGCTGAAGCGCGGGCCCTGCGTGAATCGCGAGGAAGTCTCGGGCGATAGCGCGATTCCCAAGTAAATCGTTGGAAAAGACAAAACGAGCGCGCGATTCCTAAGCGCCGAGTGCGCATCGTCTGCATGAATTGCGAGGAAGTCCCGCGCGAGAGCGCGGTGCGTGCATGAATTGCGAGAATGTCCCGCGCGAGAGCGCGATTTGGGCGTATATTTCGAGGCGGTATCAGGCGGGGGCCGCTTGTTTTGTGAGCGAGGGGCTAGGGGCCTAGTTTGAGACATGCGATTTTCTTCGAGTCAAAAAGGGTGTGAGGCCCCGGGGAAGCGCCGCGGTCATTGTAGGGGGGTCAACAATAGTTATTTCTCTGTAGTGAGAATTTAAAACGAACCAACAACAGCGACGGCAACGCCAGCAATGGCAACAGCAACGGCGACACCAACAGTGTGACCATCTAGGCTCACTTGATAATTCGCTGACTAATTCTCGAGCCCCGAGCCAAGTGGGGCCTCCAGCTGGGCGCAGATGGCCGAGCCGGCGGTCGCGGCGAGGCCCGGGCCGGGCGGGGCCTCCGGCCTGGCGCAGACGGCCAAGCCAGCGGCCGTGGCGAGGCGTCTCCGCCCGGGGTCGAGATCGAGAAGGGGCGAGTGAAAGCGAGGGGGCCGAGCCAGCAGCTGCGAGGGCGAACGCGAGCCCACCAGGCCCAGGTCCACGACGGGCCCTTGGACGGCCAGGTCTTGGACGACGAGGGCCCCTGGGCCCGGGCCCCCGCCGAGGACGGCTTGGCCGTCGAGAGCAGTCAGCGCGTTGGGGGGCATCGAGCTCCGGGACGAGCAGATCCAGGACCAGAGCAGCGAGCGCAATGCGAGCCCGAGGGCAAGGCTGGGGGCGCCCAGGCCCAGGTCTTCGTCGATGGCGCCCAGGTCAGCGCCCCCTTCAAGGACAGCGAGCCCGAGGACAAGGCCGAGCGCGGTGAGCTCATAGACAAGCCGCCCGCCGAGCAGCTCGGGAACAGCGATCCCGAGCTGCTCGGGGACGAGTGCCCCGAGCTGCTCGAGGAGATCCAGCAGTTGCCCAGCTGCTGGGCGCAGCGACCGAGCGCTCAGGCCGCGGCGCAGCGGGGGCAACGAGAAGAGCGCGAGCAAAAACAACAGCAAACACAGGCGGCAACAGCAACAGCAATCACAACAACAGGCAACATACCAGCAACCAGCACAACAACATCACCAGCAACCAACACAACAGCACTCAACAGCAGTAACAACCATATCACCATCTCCAGCAATAAGCTGCCAGCAGTGAGAAAACAACACCAATGAGAAGCCAGAAACAATGCGCTGACAATAACGAGCTATTGCTAACATCCAGAAGCTGTCAAGAATATGCCCACGAAAAGCCAACGGCGAGAAGTTACCAGTACCAGCAGCAACAAAACGCCAACAACAGGAATCACACGCTCCATCAACCAATGGGTTTCCCATGGATTCCTTAGATAGTTTGCTAGCTGAAGTGCCGTATGGATGTCTTGTGGATTTCCAATGGATTCGGATGTCCGATGGCATCCCATGGTTTCACGGAATCGGGTGGATCCTTGTATGCGCTTCCAACAGGAAGTCGTGGATGTCCTCAGGAACCCTATGGATTTCCAAAGGAGTTTGATGAGTGCCCTCAGGGATCTCACGCATGTCCGGGTGGATGTAGATTCCCCCACGGCATCTTATTGATGTCCCAAGGAATATCAGGGATTGTCTCCGGAATCTGCTACATGCCCTGAAGAGTCCGATGGGCTTCCTGAAGACTCTCGAAGGCGGCCTAAGGAATCGCATGGGTTTCCGAAGAAGTCCGACGGATGCCTGTGTGAGCCCCGATGATTTAATCGGGATTGTCATGGGGGGCCCGATGGATTTCCCAAGGCATCTGATGACATTGCAGAGGAATCCCATAGATGCCTTAAGGGGTCCAAAGGATTTCCTCCGGAGTTATTGATGTTTTAGGGGATCTTATGAATGCCTTGAATCCCAGGGGATCCCAGCGAAACCCAATGGATTTCCGGAGGAATGCCACGAATGTCAAACATTGTTTTTGCGACGAGAGCAAAAAGCTACTCGCTCCAACGGGAAGCGCAGGCAACGGCATCCGCGAGATGCTATCGAGCAGAAGCCACCAACAGCGAGCTAACAACAAGAAGCTCACAACCCGCGGCCACGCTGATTCACGCGCTCGAGCCCCGAACCAGAGCAGCTTTGCAACGAGGTCTCGATGGGGCGAGACAGCGCCGGGGCGCCGACCAAGCAATCGAGCTCGTCGGCTCTCCTGGGGTCTCGCCACCTCGCCTGGGGAGACTCTCCGAGCTCCCATGAGAAGCTCGGGGCCTCGCCCTGCGAGAGCAGCGCCTCTGCGACGAGCTTCTACGAGACCTCGGGGCCAAGGGGCTCGAGGCTGAGCGCGCTGAGAATGGCTTCTCCTCCACCCCGACCTCGCCCCCCCCCCCCCCCCCCTCCCCCTCCGAGGAGCGACGTGCGGCCGCGGCCGCGCGCCGAGGGCTGGCGAGCGCCAGGGCAGGGCGCTGGGCCCGAAGGACTCGGGCGATGCGTCAGGCGAGGCTCGGGCCTCGGCGGCAGACCCGAGGGGGTGGTCAAGCGCTGCGAGGGGGCGCGCGCGCCGCGTGCTACCCCCGCACAGCGGCGAGAGCCACCAGATCATCCTGAGCTCCAGGTCGCCCTCGACTGGAGCAGGCGCACCGATGGGCACTTCGCCGGGGGCCCCCCCCTCCTGCCCGGTGCCGCGAAGAGCAAGCCGCGCGAGACGTGGCACTGGGGCCGCGAGACGGCCGCGGGATGGAACGGGCTTCGGGCGGCTCTCGAGAAGAGGGTGGCCACGGCGAGGCTCGGCGAGAACGGCCTCCGAGCCCGCGGGCGCGCCCGCCCCGGCCGCGGCGAGCGCGAGAGCGAGGGCGCCAAGCCCTCCCACGACGCGCCATGTCTGGTCACCGCCAAACGCCCGCCCGGGGGCGTCAGGCGCCACGCGGAGCGATGACCGGAGCAGGGGCGCGAGCGCGGCCGCGAGGTCTGGGCGGGTATTATTTTGGCGCGGGCACGTTGCGACGAGCTGGCATTCGAGCAGGACGAGCAGCCCCGCCTGAGACGCCGAGGCCCGCGCCCGCTTCGGCGACGAGCGCAAGGATCAGGCCAGCGCGCCCGCAGTGTGAGAACCGAGTGGAGCATATTGTTTGTTTTTTTTTCTCCCGAGGGCAGTTTGTCCATTCGAGGTTTGTCATGGGTGCGCGCGTGTTGGGCGCGTTTCGCAGCGGGCCGCAGCGGGCGTCGCCGCCGTTCCATTGCCCGCCCTCCGTCTTTGTTCGAGGTCGTCGCCCCGCCAAATCTCGTTTTGGAGGCGGCGCGCGCGCGGGGAGACTTCGCGAAACCGCGAGTGGATATGTCAGCGGGGGCCGCAGTGAAAATCCGATGGGGCTTCAGTAAACAAGCGCATGGCTATTCAGCGTGAAAAGTGGCGTCTTGAAGCGAGACCATATTTCTCCGCGGAACAGCCGTGCAAGTTCTGATAGCGATTCCTCAGGTTTTGCATTGTGGTGATCGCCGTTTTTTTCTGGTGATGCGCGCTTAATTTTTCGCCCCGCGTCGTCGTGGAGCTGCTCGACTGTTTGCGGGGGGCGCGTTCGCCGTGGAAGCGGGCCGCAGTCGCATTGCTGTCGTATTTTGGCCGGGCGAGGAAACCGTGCCATCGCGGCCCCCGCGCTAGGGGCACCCGATCGCGCGGCCATTGCGCCCGCCAGAGACGCGCGCAAATCTCGCGCGACAAAATACGGGCACTGCAGAATCTCATCCGTCACATCCGCGGAGGCGGGGCCGCGCCGAGGGCTGCGGGCAAACAGAATGCTCGTGGCCCGGCCGACAGCAGGGCGAGCTCGAGCCCATCGTGGGCCTGGAACCCTGGAGCTGTACGCCGTCCAGGCAGGCCGCGGCGTCGAGCCGAGGTTGGCGAGCGAGCGCCTGAAGGGCATTTAGCGCTGGCCCGAGAACGCCCCTCCAGTCCCCGACTGGGGCGCCCTCGACGGCGAGTGCTTCCGCCTCGAGGACTTGCCCGGGGACTGCGAGGAGGGGCAGAAGCCCTGCCCCCCGGTGCTCCGAGACCTGGGCTTCAAGCTCGCCGACGAGCCGAGGAAGGTGCTCAGGCCGCCCGAGGGCCGGACCGAGGGGGTCCAGTTCCCGCCCGGCTTCGGGGGCCGAGTCGGGCTCCAACGCGACGCAGGTCACAGGTGCAGGCGGGCGGCCATGTTCTCGTGCTAGTTCTAGGGCAAGCTGCGGCGCATGTGGCAGCGCACGAAGGCCGAGACTGGCGGCGAGGCCTCGCTCGACCGCCCGGGCCGAGGCGCGGCCAAGGCGAGGCTTCCAGGCAGGGCCCCGAAGGCCAGGGCGAGCTTCTCCCGGAAGTTCACGGTCAAGACGCACTCGAACTACGAGGAGGAGAGAGCGGGCGAGGCCAAGGCGAAGGCGAACCTCCGGGCTTGCGAGGACCCCCCCGCGCGGCAAGGCGGCCCGCGTCGCCGGAGACGGGGGCCCTCGAGGGCAGGCGCGGCAGGGCACAGGACTTCTAGCGAGTCTTGGGCACCGAGGGCACCCACCGCCTCCGAGTGCGCGAGGTGGAGACGGCGGCGATCTGCCAGATCGAGAGCGCCGAGGCTCGGGGGGTCGCAGGCACTCGTCAGCTTCCGCCCGCTTCCGCCTGCTTCCGCTTGAGGCGGAGGCGGAGGAGGAGGGGGGGTGGTGCGTGCGTGCGTGCGTGCGTGCGTGCGTGCGTGCGTGCGTGCGTGCGTGCGTGCGTGTGTGTGTGTGTGTGTGTGTGTATGTGTGTGTGTGTGTGTGTGTGTGTGTGTGCGTGCGCGTGTGCGGTGTGTGTGTGTGTGTGTGTGCGTGCGTGCGTGCGTGCGTGCGTGCGTGCGGGCGTGTGATGTGTTTGTCGTGTGTTGTGTGTGTGTGTGTGTTGGTGTGTGTGTGAGTGTGTGTGTGCGTGTGTGTGTGTGTGTTGTGTGCGGTGTGGTGTGTGTGTGTGTCGTGTGTGTGTGTGTGCGTGTGCGTGTGCGTGCGTGTGTGTGTGCGTGTGGTCGTGGTGGGGTGTGTGTTGTGAGTGTGTGTGTGTGCAATGCGTGTGTGTGTGTGTGCGCGTGTGTGCGTGTGTGTGCGCGTGTGTGTGCGCGTGTGTGCGTGTGTGTGTGTGTGTGTGGGGGGGGGGGGGGGGCGCGGAAGCGGGCGGAAGCAATGGGGGGCGAAGGCGGGATCGAATATGGAAGTTGGCGATAGCTCGCAGAAGCGATGGCGGAGGCCGGCGGAAGCTCGGGGCCACGACGGGGGGGCCAATCGGAAGCTCACGAGTGCCCGTGGCCTAAGGAAGTAGGCCTGGGCCCGTTCAAATAGTGCGACAACGTTCAGAGCAGAAATAGGACAAGTGGAAAAGTGGAAAATGGAAAAGTACAAACCTCCAGGTGCATTGGAAAAGTGGAAAAGCACGACACACATGGAAAAGTGGAAAGGTGGAAAAGTGGAAAAGTGGAAAAGTATAACGACAGTTAGAAAAGTGGAAAAGTAGAAACGTAGCAAATCAACAGAGCACATGGAAAAGTGCAGAAAAATGAAATCAGAAAAATTGAAAAGTGGAAAAACAGAAAAGTGGAACATCGGAAAAGCAAGGAACCCCTGAGACACAAGGCTAATTTTTCCACTTTTCCACTTTTCTATTTTATTTTCCACTTTTCCATGTTCCACTTCTCCAAGACGGCCCAAGATCGGCTCAGGGCGTCCACCGGGCCCCCCCCTGGATGCGCTTCGCAAGGGATTTACATTGACACAAATTCTTCGCCTTGGCGGCTCTTGGACGGCCTAATTCGGGGAGGGCCTCCAGGGGGCCCAAGGCGCTCCCAGCCTGCTCCAAGACGGTCCAAGATCGGCTCCAGACTGCCACAAGAGGCCACCCGCATGCTCCAAAGACCCCCCGAACGCTCCGAGACCTTGTTTGCGTCAAGATTTCCACTGACACAAATTCTTCGGCTCGGCGGCTCTTGGGCGGCGCGGCGCCAGGGGAGGGCCTTCAGAGAGCCCAAGACGCGCCCAACCTGCTCCAAGACGGCCCAAGATCGCCTCCAGACGGCCACAAGAGGCTTCCCGCGTGCTCCAAAGACCTCCCGACCGCTCCGAGACCTTGTTTGCGTCAAGATTTCTATTGACACACATTCTTCGGCTCGCGGCTCTTGGGCGGCGCGGCGCCAGGGCCGCAAGAGGCCCCCCGCGTGCTCCAAAGAGCCTCCGACCGCTCCGAGACCTTGCTTGCGTCAAGATTTCCACAAATACTTCGGCTCGACGGCTCTTGGGCGGCGCGGCGCCAGGGGGGAGTTTTCAGAGAGACCGAGGCGCTCCCAACCTGCTCCAAGACGGCCCAATATCGCCTCCAGACGGCCACAAGAGGCCCCCCGCATTCTCCAAAGACCCCCCGGCCGCTCCGAGACTTTGTTCGCGTCGAGATTTCCATTGACACAAATTCTTCGGCTCGACGGCTCTTGGGCGGCGCGGCGCCAGGGGGGGGCCTTCAGAGAGCCCAAGGCGCTCCCAACCTGTCCCAAGACGGCCCAAGATCGGCTCCAGACGGCCGCACGAGGCTCCCCGCGTGCTCCAAAGGGCCCCCGACCGCTCCGAGACCCGGTGGGCGATAATATTTCCATTGACGCAAATTCTTCGGCCCGGCGGCTCTTGGGCGGCCTGGCTCGCCCGACGGTTGCCAGGCTCCGCGGAGGGCAGGCCCGCGCAAGGAGGCCCAGAAGTCGAGGCAGAGGCGGAGAGGGAAGATGAGTAGGGGGAGGAGGAGGTGGAGGAGGAGGAGGGGGAGGAAACTGATGATGGGGGAGAAGTTCGCGAATGTTGCTTCGGTCAACCCGAGGGCTGGCAATTCTCCAACGCGGAGGCCGACCCGAATTGGAAGAGGAAGTTAGATAGGCATCATTCGTTGCACAATGCTTACCTGCGCGATTCTTCCACCTTGCGCAAGCAAGCGGATATTATCCGGGCGCTGGGCACGGGCAAGTGGCAGTGCACGCTCTGCGAGGAACATATTTCCACGGTGGGGGAGGCTTTGAGCCATTCCTGCCGCCAGAGGCGCGCCGCCGCCGCCGCCGTAGCAGCACCGCAGGGCAAGCGAGCGCGAGCCGCGCCTTTTCTTTTGCCGGGAAAGGCCTGACCTGTCTCGGAGCGCCGAGACCTGCCGCATCCCTCCGATGCCAGATCTGTCCGCATTGCACGCGTCTCAGACCAAACTGTTCGGAGAGGCGAGCGCCAGATCAACCACCTTGCAGTTCGTGCACGTCACGTCGCTCGCGAACGCTGCGAGGCTCGAGCTCCCGGTGTCCTCGGAGCCGCGCGTGGGCGACGTCTTCGAGTGGCCAGGCGAGGATGACGCGTGCGCCTGCGTCCTTTCATTCGCGAAGTTCGGCAAAGCTCACGTGTTCCCATTCTTCCGTCGGCCTGTGAATCTAAAGCAGGCGCGCTCTATCCATCCTGAAGGCGGTGGTTGCTGGAGGTGCCGGGCGCCATTCCAGGGCCAGCTCCTCAAAGTGCCGCGGCCCTCCAGCCGATCTGCGGCCCTAGCCCCGCGGATTGCGGCGCCCGAGAGAAACGACGGCTTCAAGATGATCCACCAGCGTTGCTTCCAGCTCGTGCCCGCCAACGATGGGGCCGCGGAGTCCAGCGGCAGAGGCCGCGAGATTCTTCGCTTCGTTCAGGCCTCTGCTGAACGCGCAGCGGCCGCCGAGCTTCCGCGCGCCGCTGACGGCAACGACGCCGCGGAGGACGAACCTGCATCATATGCCAGCAGTTCTGCCCCTGGTGCTCCGAGCCCTTGGACTTCGGCTGTCGCGCAGCTGTGCGCTGACGCAGTGCACTTGCGCTTTGACTTCGCTGCTGCTCCAGCCGCGTGTCCTGACCCACCAGACCAGAAGGATTGCAGTATTTTCAGGCGCGGGCCGCGCGTCGCGCGGATGCGCGCGTGCGCGGCTGGCTGCCGCTGCCTGCTCACTCACAGGTACTGGTGCCAGACTCACAACCGATTCTTTCAGCCACCAAGCGGCTCCGATTCAAGAGGTTGCACCGTCGTTGGCGACGTCGTTGGCGATTGCGTGATTGCCGGCGATTTCTGGCCCGAGGCGTTGGGCGCGTTCCAGGACGCGGAGAACTACAGGCGCGTCGAGAGGCTGGTGCGCAGGCGGACCACGACGCTCATCATGAACGCCGTGGCCGACCACCCTCGTCGCGCAAACCTCAGCGAATTCGAGGCGGCGCGCCTCCACGCGGCCCTCTGCGGATTCGCGCGCGCGACGCCAGGCTACCAGACGATCAAAGTGTGGTTCGCGATTTGGGTTCAGAGGTACCTGGGCCCGATGGTGCCGCGGCTCGCCCTCGCGGTCTGCGCCTCTCACGGGACCGTCGGGGACCTGGACTTCTCCGCGAGCGATGCCAGGCAGCTCCGCGCCATCGGGTCCAAAGTCCGAGACAGGAAGGAACGCCGCACCTTCGGCGGATTGACCGGCTTGTCCGACGCGCCGCCCCCCCCCGGACCTCTACGCCACCGCCGAGGACAGGTCAAACATTGAGACCGTGGTGCTGGCGTGGATGCGCTTGGTTCAGACCCAGGGCCTCCGGCTGGTCGGCGCCAACGTGGGCAACATTGCGAAGGAGTTCAAGACGATCGCGGGCTGCCTGGGCGCCGCCTTCCCCGGGGCCGTGCGGCGCGACATGGCGGCCTTGAAGCGTTCGCAGCAGCGCGTGGAGAGCGGCGGCATTGTCGTGGACCTGGACGCGCGCAGAGTCTTGGGGTTCGAGCTTGGGCAGGACGCGCTGCACGTGTACAAGCGCCTCCTCGAGGCGGTCAACACGACCTCGGTCGATGCTGCGTGGGCGATCCGCTGCTTGCGCAAATGGCAGGACCCCCTCAACCCCGAGGTGCGCTTTGGCCGCTCGAACGCGGAGCCGATCTTCGGCGGCGCAGACAACCGACTCGCGGCGCGCGCGGAGGTTCAGGGCGCCGCGCCGCTGGATGTGCCCCAGGTCCTGCAGCTGCACTCTGAGGGGGCCGCGCTGCCGGCCGTGTCGCTCGAGGTCCTCAAGGAAAGCGTGGCAGACGAGTGGTGTCACCCTGTCCATGGCAAACCGCTGTCCTTGCCGGCGGAGGTGGCGATCTTGGAGGACGCGGCGCTCGTCGTGGATGCGTCCAGGGGGGCGCGCCAGGCGGCCGCCGCGGCTGCTTTCGAGTTCGTCTACGGCCCGCTCGGACATCCAACCGCGGGGGGTATCGCCCGGGACCTCTGCGGCCTGGGCGACCTGTTCGCCCTTCCCAACTTCGCCAAGGCCCGCGGCGAGGCGCCTCCGGAGTGGTGCCAGGCCCAGGTCCGCTACCTGCGGCGCGCGCGCATTAGGCCCAGCGGGCCTATGCGGCGCATGTGCAAGCAGCGAGACGCGCCGGCTGGCGCGCCCGCGCCCAGCCAGCCAGCGGACGATCGCCAGGCATGTTCGGATGAGGAGAGTGCGTCCGCCAAGGGGGTGGACGCCGACGCGTCCGCGGCCAGCGACGCCGCGGGCGACAGCGAGTTCCCCGAGGAGAGCGGCGACGATAACGGCAACGACGACAGCGACGCCGCCGCCGAGGCCGAGGAAGACAGCGACGACGAAGAGGACGAAGCAGCACGCCCCGCCGAACCCGCGCTCGGTGTCGACGCCCTGGCGGGAGAATCGCACAAGAGGTACGCGGCCGGTAGCAGGTTCGACCGCGTCCTCGTGAACCAGCTCCGCCCGGTGGTCCTGCATGGGTTGCGCGCTGGATACCGCTGCAAGCTCTGGGCCATGGAGGCGGGGCGGGGCGTCTCGCTCGGCACCGTGGGCAAGGAGCGGGACTGGCGGAACAAACAGCGCCATGCCCGAAATAAGGGGCGCTCACGAGCGGACGAGGCCACGGTGCATTTGCTGGTGCTCCTGCGTTTCGCCCGCGAGGTGGCGGCCCGCACGGTCTCGGGGCGACGGCGCGACCAGCTGCTCACATGCAGCCGGCCCGACCGCGTGCACGACGAGTTCCTGGCAGCGGAGGAGCTCGCCGCGGCGATCCTGGAGGGCGCGGCGGCCGGGGCTCCGCTGGCTCGCGCCGCTGGGAGCTGCGCCGATGCGCCGGCGGAGCCGCGTGATACAGGGTATCTCTACTTCCCGTTTTCAGGATGGCAAGCTGTAGCCGCGCGACCGACCGCGAGTTTGCCACGCGCTGTGAAAATGGCACGGGCTGGGGCGCGCCCCGGCGGACGGGGCATTCAAGTCTGTTGCGGTGCACTACAGCCTGCCTGGCGCGCAAACACTTGGGGGAATGCTCGGGGTAGCCCGAGGGGTATGCCTTGGGGCAGGCTACGGATAGCCTCAGGGGTTGGCTTTAGGGATAGGCCCGGGGTAGCCTCATGGGTAGGCCCTGGGGGCAGGCTTAGGGTAGGCCCAGGGGTGGGCCCTATGGGTAATAAGCCCAGGGCAGCCCCAGGGGGTAGCGCCTAGGGGTAGGCCCTGGGGGCGCGCCTGGGACATCCCCTGTGGTAGAGCCTGGGGGTAGGCATAAGGTAGCCCCAGGGCCCGGCCTCAGGGGTTGGCTTGGTGTAGCCCCAGGGGTACGCCTTAGAAGTAAGCCTGAGGTAACCCTGGGGAGTAGCCCTAGGGGTAGGCCTAGAGTAGGCCTTCCTATGGCGATCTACAGGTGATATGTGTGCCGCGTCGCCCCCGCCCCCGCGCGCGCGCCCCCCCCCCCCGCTCCCCCTCCGCGAAGTCTCATTCTTTCTGCGCGCGCGATCGGCGGCGCATTGTCGCCAATCGCCCCCGCTGCGCCGAGGGCTCGGACGCCGCGGCGCTGCGCCCATCCATTTGGGCGCCCCCGCCCCGCGTTCCCGACATGCGGCCCGCGTCGCGACCCAATGGCCGCCGTCGACCAGGAGGCTCTTGCGGAGGAGGCGCTCCGCCTTGAGGAGGAGGCGGAAGCGGCCGCGGGCGAGGCCGAAGAGTTCGCAGGCGCCGCCGAGGGCGAGGGCGCGCCCGATGCGGCCGGCGAGGGCCAAGTCGTTCCGGCGCCAGATGACGACGACGAGGTCCTGGGCACCCAGATGAGCGCCGAGGCGTTCTACCAACATGCGACGGAGTTGGACGAGGATTGCTTTGCGGACTACGACGCCCTGGTGGCGGCCATCAAGGATAAGCCAGACCCCGCCATCGGCGCTAGGGAGAGGTTTCAGCAGTTGGGCCTCCGAGTCTGGCGGGACGTCACGGGCCAGGCGGTCGACGTCAAAGATTTGGCGGTGAGCATCGAGGGCGCGGGCCCGAAGACGCGGGGGGCCTTCTTCGACAAATGGTCCACCTACCTCTGGGACGTGAAGGCCATCTACGCCGCCACGGACCTCGCGTCGAAGCCCAAGGAGATGAGCCTTCGCGCCTATGTGGCGCAGACGACCGAGGCTTTCTACAACAAGCTCTTGGAGGGCACGGATGTCCGCACCCCGATGGAGGCCCAGGGCTCTGTGCCGCTGCGGGCAATGGCCCCGGCGGAAGTGGCGGACGCTTGCCAGCGCGCGGCAGTTGGCTTCGGCTTGCCTCCCGACGGCCACGTCGTGCACCAGGCCTTCCAGGGCCAGGCCGCTTATTATTGGCAGGGCGCCGACGGTTCCTTGCAAATCCCCGCCCCCAAGGAGAGCGAATCCGAATGGAACGTTGGCAACGCAAGGCTTCCGTTCATCGCCGAGGGCGAGGTCTCCTCTGGCAAAGATAACCTGGTCGCCATGATCCTGCAGTGGGTCGGCGCTCTCCAGGTTGAGCGCCTGGATGCCACGAGCACCGCGCGCTCGGGCAAGATCACCACGAACGGCATTTTGACCCACTTGAAGGCCCACGGGAACCAGGTTCAGGTCGTCAATGCCGAGCTCGAGAAGGTCCTCAACCGCGCCTACAAAGACAAGATGCAGGAGGGGGGCGTCATCGAGCTCCTCGACGGCTCCGAGGCTTGCGGCCGGCGCACCGGCATGGGCGCCTCGTGCGTCAAGCCGGTCGCCTGGATGTGCTTGGCCACTCAGAAGAAGGTTTACGCCCGGGAGATGGGGGGCGAGAGCTGCGGCAGGCTTCGCTTCGTCGTCCTGCATCTAGACCCCGACCAGGTCCGCAAGCTGCCGTTCGAGGAACGCCTCGTGCCTCGGAACAAGAGCCAGGAGGTCCTCGTGGAGGCGCTGCGCGAGATCCTGCTCGCCCAGCAGCGGGCGCCAGACCGCGAACTGGAGGATTTCGCCAAGACGTACCCCCAGGGGCTCCGCGACGCCGATCTCCGCGTGCTCTGGGACGGCTTCCTCGCATCCCGCTTCGCGCCGCTGGCGAAGTATTTGCACGGCCTGGCCTCGGGGCCCACTTCCCTTCCTCGCGGCGGGGGGGGATTGGCTGGCGTGGCCGACGCGCCCGCGGCCGAGGCGCCCGCGCCCGCGGCGCCGCTCGCCGGCGCTGTCGGCGCCAGGGCCAGGCGCGCACGGGATCCTGCGACGTCGGGGCGCCCCGAGCCTCCCAAGAAGATCAGGCTCCGCGGAGCCATGAGGGGCGGCGCCGAGGACGCGGCCGAGGCGGTGCCCAAGCGCTTGCCGGAGCTGTCCGTGCGGGCCATGCAGGTCAGCCCGGCAGGCACCATGATCATGGCGGGCGTGCAGGACGGCACCAATGCCGCGCGCGCCAAGAGCAACAACCCAGAGTGCGCGAGCGTCGTCACGAAGCACGCTGGCAAGACGTTCGGGGCGTGCGCTGCTGCCAACGCGGCGGTGCGCAACGGTCTGGCGCGATGGGCTTTCGGGCGGCCCTTCCCCCTGGACCACGTGATCCGCCTCTTCGATTGCCTGGCAGCCATGCCAAAGATCGAGCTCTTCTCGCTGAAACAGATGGGCCTGGAGGCCGCCATTCAGCGGGCGCAGAGAGACCAAGCCTTCGGACCAGCAGGACAAGGCCCCACCCGCCCCTTTGTACGACTTCGACACTCTGAAGCTCGAGAACATAGACAAGGCCGGGAGGCGCTTTCTCGAGGGCACGGACGCCAATCATTTGCCCGCGGGCGAAAACGGAATTTGGCACAAAGCTGCGCACGAGGGCGTGCCCTTTGCGATGGCGGCCAGCACGTTGTGGCACAACTTCCGGCAGTATTGGTTCACCAAGCAACGCAAGCGCGACGACATGACCGCCTACGCAACCGATCTGGAGGAAGCGCACAAGATTCTGAAGTTCTAGGGCACCAAGGACGGCTGGGCGAAGATGCTCGAGCACCTCCGCGAGAAGGGGGCCGCGGTGTTCAATGAGGACCAGAGCGCCGTCCTCCTCCGCTCCTCACTGTCAGCGAGAGCTTTGGCCAGCAGATTGAATTCCTCTGCCTCCGCGTCTCTTGAGAGCCTCCCTGCGCTGGAGAGTCTCTAGTCCCACGTAGGTCGGCACCGCTGATGGGGCACCATGGGGCGTTGAATTCGAGCGGCGTGCGTGGGTGGCACTCGCTGGCATTTCCGTTTGACGTTTTTACGCGCTCTGTCTAGCATGATTGATTTCAGATTTCTCGTTGTTTTCCTTTTTCTTTCTCTCCCTCCCTCCCTCTCTCTCTATATATATATATATATATATATATATATATATATATTTAACTATGTGCCTCTCCCCGCCAATCTGCTCCATCGCCGGCTGCTTGCCCGACGGGCGGCCCGGCCCGGCATCCCGACAGCATTTACGAGGGTACGTGGCGATTCACGGCCCGGCTCGCTGCCTCATTTCAGGTGGACCGCTCGACATCTGAACGCACGCCCAAGAAAACAAAGCCTTTGTTCTCTCTCCCGCTTAAGGGGAGGGGAAGGAGAGGATGAGTTGGAGAAGCGGGAGGATGAGTGGGAGGAGCGTGGTTTGGTAGCGGGGAGAACGGGGATGGGCGGGGGAGGCGGGGTAAGGAAGACACGGGGGAGGAGGAGAAGGAGGAGGAGGAGGAGGAGAAGGAGGAGGACGAGGACGAGGAGGAGGAGGCGGATGAGGAGGAAAAGGAGGAGGGGGAGGACAAGAAGAAACTCTTGACGCTTCCCGTGTCCCGACCATGGGTTCTGGGGCAGGTTTCGGGGGGTCTAGGCCGTCTCGGCGTGGGTTTCGGGCCCTCTGGGGCCGTCCACGGGCTCTCCGGAGCTTCTTCTCATGATGCCAGGCCGCCCAGGGCCGTCGAGCCCACGCACTTGTGCCCATAAAACTCTTGAGGCAAAGTGGGCTCTTGGGCAGGTTTCGGGGTCTTGGGCAGTCTTGGAGTGGGCTTCGGGCCGTCTGGGGCCTCCCACGGGCTCTCCAGAGCGCCCCCTCACGATGCCAGGCCGCCCAGGGCCGTCGAGCCCGCGCGTTTGTGCCCATGAAAATCTTGACGCAAAATACGTTCAGCGGCAGGTTTCGGGGTCCTGGGCAGTCCTGGAGTGGGCGTCGGCCCGTCTGGGGCCCTCCAGGGGCTCCCCGGAGCTTCTTCTCATGATGCCAGGCCGCCGAAAGCCGTCCAACCCGCGCGTTTGTGTCCATGAAAATCTTGACGCAAAATTGATTTTGGGCCAGATGTCGAGATTCTGGGCCGTCTTGGAGTTGGCTTCGGGTTGCCTGGGGCTTTCCACGGGATCCCTGGAGCGCGTCCTCATGATTTCAGGCCGCCTCTTCCGGAGCTCTTCCCAGGTTGGGGTCGGTCTGCCATTCCTTCGCATATCGTTGAGCATGGCGCTGGCCCCCCACGATTGACCGTGGAGAAATGGGACGCCGTCCCAAAACTTCTGCAGGAGGGACAGGGAGTTCCGAAACCACCCGATGCCTTCAGCAGCCCGGTCCCGCTCGTCCCGTTTTGTAAGGGCAGAACCAGTGCGACGTTCCCTCAGCCTGGTCGGCCCAGGTCTCGAATCTCTGGCAGAAGCCCGCCGAGGACGAATCGAAAGACGGTTGTAGGACTTCACGCAGCAGCAACGCCTGCATCGTGTCCCAGCTCGGCGGGTAATTGTGAAACACCCGCCTCGCGAGGGCCCCTATGGACTTTGCCATCTTGACTCACACCAATAGCCTTGTCGCACTCGCGCCACATATTGTTGATGATCAGCGGCGTCTCCCCATCTCCCCCTCCCCCGAAGACATGGCACAACACAAAGTTTCAATTCCAGTGCAGTGAGGGTGCGAGGATGCGAGGGATTCTGAATACTCGTGCCTCATGCAGAAACGCTTCCAGGTCTCCTGGGCGACCTGGGGCAACACCTCGCGGGCGGCTGCCGCCTGCGCGCCTTCCGGCACGTATCCATCAACGCACGCATCCCGAAACAGACTCGCCGTAAAATGTTGGAGGAAGTTCTCAAATACGCGTTCAGACAAAACCACTCCAGAGGGCAAACCCTCCCAAGATTCAAGGCATCCTTGTGGCAGCTCCTCCCAGCCTACCCATGAGCGGCCATCCTGAGAAGCGCGTGGCGGCTGGCTCTCGAGCCGACGGGGCATCGCAGACCGAACTTGAGCCAATCGCCTACGGAAAAAGACGGACGGAGTCGAGGAGGGGGAGGACGGAGAGAAAGGAGTGGAGGGGTATAGGGAGAATCCAATAGGCGATTGGCTCAAGTTCGGTCTGCGATGCCCCGTCGGCTCGAGAGCCAGCCGCCACGCGCTTCTCAGGATGGCCGCTCATGGGTAGGCTGGGAGGAGCTGCCACAAGGATGCCTTGAATCTTGGGAGGGTTTGCCCTCTGGAGTGGTTTTGTCTGAAAGCGTATTTGAGAACTTCCTCCAACATTTTACGGCGAGTCTGTTTCGGGATGCGTGCGTTGATGGATACGTGCCGGAAGGCGTGCAGGCGGCAGCCGTCCGCGAGGTGTTGCCCCAGGTCGCCCAGGAGACCTGGAAGCGTTTCTGCATGAGGCACGAGTATTCAGAATCCCTCGCATCCTCGCACCCCCACTGGGACAGAAGTTTTGTGCTGTGCCAGGTCTTCAGGGGGGACAGGGAGACGCCGCTGATCATCAACAATATTTGGCGCGAGTGCGACAAGGCTATTGGTGTGAGCCAAGATGGCAAAGTTCATGGGGCCCTGTCTGTGCTCGCGGGTGTTTCACAATTTCCCGCCAAGCTGGGTCAAGATGCAGGCGTGGTTGCTGCAGGAAGTCCTTCAGCCGTCTTTCGATCCGTCTTCGGCGGGCTTCGGCCAGAGATTCGAGACCTGTGCCGAGCAGCACGCCGCTGATGGCCTATATGGCCGGGCGTCGCACTGGTTCTGTCCGGACGTGAACGACGAGCGGGGCGAGACTGCGGAGGGCATCGGTTGGTTTCGGGGCTCCCTGTCCCTGCTGCGCAAATTTTGGGACGCTGTCCCGTTTCTTCACATGGCCGCGGCCACCGGCCCCCTCCACAGTCGATCGTGGGCAGTCAGCGCCTTGCTGAGCGATATGCGAAGGGCTGCGCCTACAACCGCTGGGCATGCAAGCGTCTTGGGCCAGTCTTGGGCAGTCTTCGAGACAATCTTGGGGCCAATTTTGGGCTTCTTGGGCGGTCTTGGGACTGTCTTGAGGCGCTCCTATGCCTCCTACGCCGTCCGGGCGTGGACAGCGAGGACGAGGAGGTCAGGAAGAACGGGGGTGAGGACGGCGAAGAGGATGAGGATTAGGGGAAGAGACGGAGGAGGAGGATGAGGAGGGGGACGAAGGGGAAGAAGAGCTCCTCCAGCTTTCTCCAGCTTCCTCCTCCTCCTCCTCCTCATCCTCCTTCCTTCCTTCCTTCCTTCCTTCCTTCCTTCCTTCCTTCCTTCCTTCCTTCCTTCCTTCCTTCCTTCCTTCCTTATCCTCCTCCTCCAGCTTTCTCCAGCTCTCTCCAACCTTCCCCAGCTTTCTCCGGCTTTCTCTTCCATCTCCAGATTTCTCCAGTTTCCTCCTGCTTCTCCTCCTCCTCCTCCTCCTCCTCCTCCTCCTCCTCCTCCTCCTCCTCCCTCCTCCTGCAGCTCTCTCCAGCCTTCCCCAGCCTTCGCCAGCTTTCTCCAGCTTTCTCCTCCTGTTCCAGCTCTCATCCCGCGCATTTGTGTCCATGAAAATCTTGACGCAAAATTGGCTCTGGGGCAGGTTCTCGGGGCCCTGGGCCGCATTCAGTGGGCTTCGGGCCGTCTGGGGCCCTCCACGTGCTCTCCGGAGCGCCCAGGGCCGTCGAGCCCGCGCCCATGAAAACCTTGACGCAAAATGGGTTCCGGGGCAGGTTTCGGGGTCCTCGGCCGCCTTGGGGTGGGTTTCGGGCCGTCTCGGGCCCTCCACGGGCTTTCTGGAGGCCCTCCTCATGATGCCAGGCCGCCGAGGGCCGTCGAGCCCGCGCATTTGTGTCCATGAAAATCTTGACGCAAAGTGGGTTCTGGGGCAGGTTTTGGGGTCCTGGGCCGCCTCGGAGTGGGCTTCGGGCCTTTTGGGGCCTTCCACGGGCTCTCCGGAGCCCCATCTCATGCTGCCAGGCCGCCGAGGGCCGTCGAGCCTGCGCACTTGTGTCCATGAAAATCTTGACGCAAAATTGGTTCTGGGGCAGGTTTCGGGGTCCTGGGCCGCCTCGAAGTGGGTTTCGGGCCGTCTCGGATCTTTCGGAAGCCCCCGAAAACGGGGGGGGGAGGAGGAGGAGGAGGAGGTGGTGGAGGAGGTGGAGGAGGAAGAGAAGTGGGGCTTTGTAGAAGGAGGGAGATTCAGGGGGGGAAAGAAGAAAGAGGATGAGGAGGAGGAGGAGGAGGAGGTGGAGGGGATAAAAATCTGCCCAGCCAGACGTTCCCAAGTGGATTTGCGGTTTTCTGGCATATCCTCTTATGGAATCAAGTTTGTCCAGGGCGATATGGTGGAGTTGTACGCGTTGATCGACGACGGTATTCGAGCAATGTCGCTCCGGGTGACGTCGGCCGTAGGGCCAGCGCTAGCGAAGGCCGTGCTTAGAGGCGAGCTGCTCGCGAACGCGAAGGAGCGCGGTGAGGCGCGGAAGTCGGGGGCGGGGCGTGTGAGGCGATACGCCGTGCCATTGGTCAGGCATGTGTTTTATAGGTTGATCAAGGCGTGCATGTCCGAGAGCACGGCGGGGGCCTTGCTCCTCCGGCTGATGCAGGCGCGGGCGGCGAAGTTCCCAGAGAGGCCCCGCGTCTTCGACTTGCAGGGCGTGCAGTGCAAGGTGTGCACCTGGATCATGGCCCTGGGGGGCGGCCACTGGTTTCGTCAGTGGCGCGGCACCGCCACCGTCGTCTGCGCCACGATATCACCTCTCCTCATGTGCGAGGATGCCGCAGTCAGGCGGTCGCGTGTGAGGGCGCGCGCACCCCAGGCAGTGACTTTCAAGCCGAAGCGCCTCCGAATGGCACAGGCAGGCGAATCACGCTGGACACGCTGAAGGCGTGGGCTCCTGTGATCACTCTTGGGGGGTACACTGGTGTAGCGGCCGTGAACGTCGCCCAGCTCATGGGGGAAAACTGGCCGCGCCAAGCCGTCGAGGCGGCGAAGATCACGTGCCCAGACGACGCGGTCGTCGCCGGGAGCGGCCAGCAGAAGCGGCGGATTCTGCTCAACGCAGTCGGCGTTGCCGATCTGCTCTTGAACATGGGCAACCGCGGGGAGCTCAAGAAGGTGAAGGGGTACTGCGCGCAGGTCCTTGGCGGCACCCGGGAGGCGCCCTTGCGCCGAAGTGGCAGCGCTGGCATTTTGCCATTCGTGCTGGACCTCGTGCGCGCCGCCTCCGTTAACCTCACTGTGCCGAAGGATGCGCGCCCATGAGAGCGATGGAAAAAAAGGAGGAGGAGGAGGAGGAGGAGGAGGGGGAGGAGGAGGAGGAGGAGGAGGAGGAGGGGGAGGGGGAGGGGGAGGGGGAGGAGGACAAGCCAGGTGCGCTCGCGTCATATCTGACGTCCTACCCCCTCCTTCCCATCCCTTACCATGGCGCTGATTTTCTCTATCCGCGGACGCGTGTCGTAGCGGACCTGTGGCTCCGCGCGCGCGTGCGTGATTAGTGGGCGGTGGTGCGCGCGCGTGCGTGCGTGCGTGCGTGCGTGCGCGTGTGCGCGGTTGTGGTGGTGGTGGTGGTGGTGGTGGTGCTGGTGGCGTTGGTGGTGGCGGTGGTGGTGCTGGTTGTGGTTGTGGTGGTGGTGTTGGTGGCGGTGGCGGTGGTGGCGGCGGTGGCGGCGGTGGTGCGGCGCGGCGGTGGCGGGCGGATGGGCGCGCGAGAAAGAGGCCCGCGCTGGGGCGAGAACGCCATCCTGAACGACGGAGGCCAAACACCGATCCGAAAATGAGGCCCACGCTGCAGCGGGAGCACGATTCGGAACGATTCGGGAGCAGAAATGAGGCCGGCGCCTGAGCGAGAGCAGCATTTTGAAACAAACGCAGGCGAAAACCCAACTCCCGGGAATCCTGTGTGTAAAAAACAGTGCGCGGGGGGGGGGTCTACTACTCCCAGCACGCCATCAGGGGAAGAGGGAGAGTAGTATTCATATTGAGTAATTGTGGAGGAGGAGGAGGAGGAGGAGGAGGAGGAGGAGGAATAAGCGGAGGAGGTAGCGAAGAACTGAGGAGGAGAAGGAGGAGGAGGAGGAAGGAGGAGGAGGAGGACGACCGACGACGACGACAACAGCGGGCTCGGCAGGGCTCGGCAGGGCGGGGTCGCAGAGGCTGCCGCCGGCACCCCTCGCGCCGCCGCCGCCGCCGTCGCCGCCGCCGTCTCCGCCGCCACCGCCGCCCCAGCTTCCTTAGCTTTCTCAGCTTTCTCCAGCTCCTCCTCCTCCTCCTCCTCCTCCTCCTCCTCCTCCTCCTCCTCTCGTCCAGCTGTCTCCTCCGCCTCCTCCTCAAGCTTTCTCCAGTTTTCTCGTCCTCAGGAGGAGGAGGAGGAGGAGGAGGAGGAGGAGGAGGAGGAGAACGACGACGACGAGCGACGAGCGACGACGACGACGACGACGACGACGACGACGACGACGACGACGACGACGACGACACGACGACGACGACGACGACGACGACGACGAGGACGAGGACGACAGCGGGCTCGGCAGGGCGAGGCTTTCCAGGTCCCCCAGGTCCTCCTCCAGGTCCTCCCCCAAGCCGACAGGTCCCCCAGGTCCTCCTCCAACTTTCTCCAGGTTACTTCGCCTCCTCCTCCTCCTCCTCCAGCTTTCTCCAGCTTTCTTCTTCTCCTCCTCCTCCTCCTCCTCCTCCTCCTCCTCCTCCTCTTCCTCAAACTTCTTCAGCTTTCTCCAGCTTTCCCCTTCTCCAGCATTCTCCTCCTCCTCCTCTTCCTCTTCCTTCTCGTCCATCCTACCTCCTCGTCCTCCTCCCTCATCGTCTTCCCTCCTCCCTCCTCCGCCTCCCTCTCTCCGGGCGTCGGTCCTCAATCGATCTTCGATGTTCGATCGATCCTGGCGATCCTCGATCTCCGATCGAAACTCGATCCTCGGTCCTCGAACGAGCCTGGATCCTCGATCCTCGATCCAGTTTCGATCCTCGATCCTCGATCGAATTATGATCTTCGATCGGAGCTAGCGAAAGTCAATCCTCGATCATCGATCTGCGATCCGCGATCCTCGATCGAACCTGGATCTTCGATCGATCAATGATCCTCGATCTTCGATGAAACCTCCTACCTCGAGTGCTCGGCAGTTCTCGATCCAGTATCCTCGACTCTGGATCGTCGGTCCTCGATCCAATGACCACCCTCCATCCTCGATCTTTGATGTTCGATCCTCAATCGAGCCTCCATCCTCGATCGATCCTCAATCAAATCTCGATCCTCGAGCGTCGATCCAAAGTCAGTACGTGATCCTCTACCGGTTTCGAACCTCGACCGTCGAGAATCGAGGATCGAGGATCCAGGATCGACCATCAGAGGCTTCACGACGCTCCCAAGGCGGCCCAAGAGCCCACGAGGACCCAGAGACCCCGAAGACGGCTCTTCTTGCTTCTGCTCTTCCATTATTCCACGTTTCTACTTGATATTTCCCTGCGTTCTTTTTCTCTTTTTCCAATTTTCCGCTTCTCCACTTTTCTGAATATCCTGTGCGCTGTTCCGCTTTTCCACTTTTCCACTTTTCCACTTTTCCGTTCCCTTCGTCGTTTTTTTCCTGCATTTCCGCTTTTCCACTTTTCCACTTTTCTGGTATCCTGCCAGCTTTTCCGCTTTTCCACTTTTCCGCTTTTCCGCTTTTCCGTTCCCTTCTCCGTGTTTCCGCTTTTCCGCTTTTCCATTTTTCTGTTCCCTTCTCCGTTTTTCCATTTTTCCACTTTTCCATTTTTCCGTTTCTGGTGCGGGCTTTTTCGCGCTAGTCGGACGAGCCCAGGCGCTTTTCCACGGGGTTTCGAGGTCACCGCACGGTCTTTCACCGCACCGTTTCGGGACTCCAAAACATAGTTGTTTTTTTTATTGTGTTTGTCGATCTGGGCGGGCCCTCGCCCCCCACCCCTCCCCTCCCCCCGTGGAGTAGATCTTGGCTGTTTTTGTTGGCGCCTGTTTTGAGCGGGTGGGGCTTCCCCCACCAGGCGCACTATTGCAAACAGTCGCACCGAGCAGAGGTCTGGAGCCAGACCCCCCTCCCCTTCCCCCCCCCCCCCCCCCTTCCGTCTAATGTTGTCGAAACGCGGAATAACAAACGCCCGCAATCATGACGGGAGGGTTTTCCACACATGTTTCGCGGTGTCCTGGTTTTCTTCCTTGCCGCGCCGCACCCGCGACACTCACACCTCACACCTCGCTCTTCCCCTCTCCCCACCCGCGCTCAACACATGCAACAACATGCACGGCACGTGCATGAGACACGCGTCTACATACAGCCGCACGCATGCACACACTCGCACACTCGCACACACACACACACACACACGGCACAGCTTAGCACAGCTCAGCTCAGCACAGCACAGCACAGCTCAGCAGAGCACAGCACAGCACAGCACAGCACAGCACAACACAGCACAGCACAGCACAGACTAGCACAGCACAGAGCTCGGCCGCTATGCGCGACGGTCGTGGCAGGTGTGGCAGTTCCTCTTAGCCACAATGGGGGTGCGCTGAGGGTGGGGGCCCTATGCGCTGCAGGCTCCCAGGGCGTGGTAGGCTGGCATTTCCTGGACGCCACAGGGGGTGCACTGAGGGTGGGGGCCCTATGCGCTGCAGGCTCCCAGGGCGTGCGCTGGGGGGGGGGGGGGGCCCTATGCGCTGCAGGGCCCCAGGGCGTGGCAGGCGTGGCATTTCCTGGGCGCCACAGGGGGTGCGTTTGGGGTGGGGGCCCTATGCGCTGCAGGCCCCCAGGGCGCGGCAGGCGTGACATTTCCTGGGCGCCACAGGGGGTGCGCTGGGGGTGGGGGCCCTATGCGCTGCAGGCTCTTAGGGCGTGGCAGGCGTGGCATTTCCTGGGCGCCCTATGCGCTGCAGGCTCCCAGGGCGTGGCAGGCGTGGCATTTCCTGGGCGCCGCAGGGGGTGCGCTGGGGGTGGGGGCCCTGCGCGCTGCAGGCTCCCAGGGCGTGGCAGGCGTGGCGTTTCCTCGCCGCCACAGGGGGTGCGCTGGGGGTGGGGGCCCTATGCGCTGCAGGCTCCCAGGGCGTGGCAGGCGTGGCATCTCTTCGACGCCACAAGGGGGGGCGCTGGGGGTGGGGGCCCTATGCGCTGCAGGCTCCCAGGTGTAAGTAATGATCCAAATCTCTCCACCCACAACCTCTTGATGCAAGAAGAAAACAGGCAGATGATAGGATATCTTATACCGAATCAAATCCCGCGTTCGATAGGTGCGTCCACCCTCCCGCCTCAGCTGGGCGGGCTCAAGCCACAAATGTCAGTAGTAAACAAGAGAGTGCAAGCATGAGCGAGCGAGAGCAATAACACATATACTTATAAACATCATCCCATAACTCACATCCTTGCTAATATAACTTCCACACAAGAAAAAGGACACGATGCTGAATAATGCCCTGGCAAATTCGGCAGCAAGCCTCCAGAATATTGAATAACATTATTGGCTCGAACGATCAAACTATCGTCCGTGCAACAAGCAACATGTATCAAATAAAGGAAATCCAATACTCCTTGCTCGAAAGGTCAAACTACCGTCCGTGTATCAAACAACATATATCAATATAAAATAAATCAATACACCGAGCAACAGACACTAAGATGGAAGAAATCCACGCACTGAGCAACATATAAACAAATAGTTACCTGAGGTCTGCGCACCGAGCAACATGTATCAATATATAGCATCATTACCTGAGCTCTTGAGGGGCGCCTTCACTCAGCATCTGTATATGGTGACCAAACATCACCCATCATTTGAAATGGCAACCCAAACCACTCATCATCTGAAAATGATAACTCAAATCACTCATCATCTGAAAATGATAACTCAAATCACTCATCATCCTCAGCGCACACGTACTACTGACTTGATGATGTTGTACGCAATGTAAACTTTGATGGTCGGGTCGAGATTATAACTCCTGCTGTCGTCTGCGTCCAGTTTGAGACACCGTCCTAGGCAATTGGCGTAGTGCCTGTCCTTCGTATAGATCGTCTCATAGCTGTCGCCCTCGTGCTTGCCACTCCTGGCTATCGTTGGTCTCATGGTCTCCAGCCGCTGCCTTAGTAGAGCACTATCTCCCAACATAATTGGTCCATCTCCCATGATCTCATCGTCATAGATCGCTGGATCGGCTCGTACTGCGAGTGTTGTCGTTGTAGTTTTCGGCGTAGCCTTCGCCGTCCTGGATTTGACCTTGACCTGCTTCTCGGGCAACTCCGGCTTGAACAGGTTGTCGCTGCTTGAACTATCCACCCCCATCGGATCAAACATGTCTTCGTCGTCGTTCTGCTTAGGCTTCATTACGTAAATAAATAAGATGATACCCGCGATGATAGAGACCACTGTCACCACCGCAGGAGACATGAGATTGTTTTTTTATCCTCTGGGGGGTAACGCTCGTGACCTGGGCCTCTCCCCCCCCCCCCCCCGTAACGGTAACGCTCGTGCGCGGGGGGGGTCTCGGTCTTCCCCTCCAACATGCTGGTGCCCGAAGGCATGCGCACTGTGGTGTGGTGGTCGCAGGCGCACTGTGGGCGCTCGCAGGCCATTGCGGCGCTCGCATGCGCGATGCTGGTGCTTGCGGGCTTTGCGCTTGTACTCGAATCGTCGTCGTCGTCGTCGTCGTCGTCGTCGTCGTCGTCGTCGTCGTCGTCGTCGACGGCGCCCGAAAACGGCCTCCGGAGGCCGAAACAGGCGGCAAACGTCGTCGTCGTCGTCGTCGACCTCGTCGCTCGTCGCTCGTCGATCATCGTCGTCGCGCGCGCGGGCGCGGGCGTGGTGCCGGGACCACGCGGCGGGCTTTGCGCTTGTACTCGAATCGCAAGCCACTGTGGTGCTCTCAGGCAGAGAGTGCTGCTCGCGCGCATACTATGGCGATCGCAGAGCGCCCCTGCTTCGCCATACCCCGCCCAGCCCAAGCGTTACCGTTACCCGGGGGGCACGACCCCCCCCCCCCCCCCGGGTAACGAGCGTTACCGGCCGGAATAAAAAAATGATCTCCATCGAAAGACAAATTCCATACACTGCAAGCGCACAAAGTTGAAACATAACTACAGCTTGGTCAGGTATCTGGATGGTTCTCTGCGCGCCACTCCTCTCCATCAGGTAGTCGTCCTTTAGCTCTTCCGTGTAGAATGCCTCGACGTAGTCCTCGTCTTGAACCTCGTCCTTGTCGTCGTAGAAGCACTCGTCCACGTAGTTGTACGTCTCCACCGGCCACGTAGAGATCTCCTCGTCGTCCTTCCCGGTGTCATCGTACAGCTCCTGCTTGACGTACTTAGCCATCTTCGCGTTCAGCTCGTCCACCTCCTTGTTGGCTGCTACCTTCTCTGGTCCAAGCTTTCGTCCGCGTATTGATGGTGCCCTGTCATCAGGCCCAAGAGTCCACAAATTTGATGTAACTATCTTCCTCGCGTAGCCTCCCGGATGTACTTTTGTCAAACAGTCCGCTAGCACCTGTTCATTCTTGACCCACTTGATGCTGACCTCTGTGAGTGACTGCCGCAATATAGCCGCTCCCAAAGAAAGCCTCCTGTCCGTCATAGAAATCTTCTCCCTTATGATCGTGTCGTATAGGCTCTTGCAGTCGGTCACCGAAATGCATTTCACCGGGCAGGTGTCGTGCATAATCTCGGTCATGTCCATTTCCGGGTACAGGATCTCCGCCAGGGTCGATCTCGTCAATCTCAACATGTCCACTGAATCCGCACATGAGTAGGCCTCCGCCGATAGAGTAGATCGTACTATTCGTTGAATCTTGCAAGACTGCCACCCAATGCAGTGTCCCTTGTACTTGTTACTGTGGTCCTCGTTGATCTTCTGGTCGCCCAGCGTGATGAAGTGTCCGCGTTGTGATCTGTGCTTCGGCAGATTGTCGAAAGCACTGTCGGTGACATTGATCACCATGGTCTCCCACAGGTTCAGACCTGCTGAGAACCTGATCAGCAAGTCGTCCCGCTTCTGTATCCGCCTGATGGCCGCGTTGCCGTCCTGTAGGTCTTTCACCGTCGGAGCCCCCAGCGTATATGCCAGTCGGGATGCCTCGAAAGCCTCCTTGAAGCATATCACTCGCGCAGCCCATTGCAGTTGTCCAACTACCATTCGTAGTCCACGATGCTCTGCATGGGTCAAGGCGCTATCTGGTGCCTTGCTGCGCTCTCTGGAGATACGCACAGTCTGCATCGACTTCACGTAGGCCTCCATGGTGACGTTGATGCTGCCGTCCTTATCCTGCTTGTAGCCCGGGCCGCAGAACGTCGCCTGCTCTTTCCTCGCGTACTTGACCTCGCCAAAAGTCGGTCTCGTTCTGCAGGTCCTTCATGATCTTGGCGCCCTCCGTGTCGTCCTGCTTGATGCCCATGACCAAGTCATCCACGTGTAGGCGCATGATCCCGATGATCGTGCCCTTCGCGTTGCGCTTGATGAAGGCCGCGGGCTCGAAGCTCAGGCCTTCCCATCCAAGCTTCACGAGCGTCTCGCGTGGTGCCACATACCACGCACGAGCTGCATCGTTGGTCCCGTAGATGCTCTTGTTTAACTTCAGCAGGTCGCCTGCTTTCATTCCCGGGATGTTGCACTTCCCGAGGTTCGTCGGCATGCGGAAGTAGAGCTCGCGCGCGATGGCTTTGCCATGCAGAAAGGCTCCCTTCATCCGCGATGACTAGGTCTAAGTTGAGGCTCGATACGATGCTGCACAAGAGAAGCGTCATCTGTGCTGAGACTGTAGGTGAGTCCCGCCGTAGCTTGTCGTCAAACTCCTCCTCGTAGCCTCTCCCACAGATCCTGGCCTTCGGCTCGAAGGTCGTGGGGTCCTTATCGGCCCAGACCACCCTGGTGCTTAGGATCTTGTCCGGGTCGACCTTGTCGACTGCTGCTCCTGATATGCGGGTTGTTGCATCGATCGGTTTTGCACCGCATGTTCCATTCCTTCTCCACCGCCTGCTGCATCTTCTTCCACTTGAGCTTGTCGTCGCCCAGGGTCTTCAAGTTGATCTCCTGATGCTTGTTGGCTCTCGTCGGTTGGCTGCGCATCCGCTCGGCCACGAACGCCTCGACACACAGCGGTGTATCTGCCAGCTGCCTGACTGGCCCAGTTTGTACCCGGGCTCGTTTGATGCTGATCGGCACATCGTCCAGCAAGAATTCCTTGATCGTGACTGGGTGTTCCTGGCGCTTGCCCTGTGCAGGCTGTCGCGTACTTGACGCTGATGTAGCCGGCTGATCTTGCGGCACCTCTGCTGGTACTGCTGCCGTTTCTTCCGCCTTCTGGCGTTCCTCCATGCGCCTCTGGATCCTGGCAGGTACTCGAAGCTGAGCTCGATCGTCCTGAGCGTCGTCCCGCTTGGTCTGCTTGAGCTTCAGGTCCTTCTTGGTGTGCTTCTTGCCTCCGCGCTTCACCTCCTTAGGTTCCTCCATGGTCTCGTCCGTGTTGGTAGGCTCCTGCGGGGCTGCTGCAGGCTGTTGGCCACCTCCTGGCCCATCTCCAGCTTCCTCTTCCTTTCCCAGAGTGATCTCCTCGATGATCGTGATGGGGTCTCGTGATACCACATCGTCGATGATCTGAGGATTGGCTATCCAGTCCACTCTCGAGATATCTTGAACCAGGTCGCGCGTGTCCAAGTTGAAAAGCCGCCGCCTCCCGATCTTGTACCCAGGTGTTGGATCAGGTAGAAGAGGGGCGTTCCTGACGTTATCCAGCTGCCTCAGGTCGGTCTTGCCCTGGTTGCTGGCCGCCACTGCTCCCAAGATGGTGTTCAAAGCTTGGTGCGCTCGAACAAGTCGTGCTCGCAGGTCTTCTTCCGCTTGATCTTGATCAGCTGGTACTGTCTTGTACTCGTCGTCCAGCCTCTGACGCATTGGCATCACGTCGTTATCGTGTACCACTTTCGATCGTCGCTTTCTGCTGTCCGCTGGCTTCGTCAGCTCCACGTTGCCTTGAGCAGGTACTACTGGTGCCGTCGTCAATGCACTCGAGGGTGCATCCCATTGTCCTCCTGCTGGCTGTAGTGGAACATCGCCCTGTCCAGGATGCTGCTGATGTCCTGGATCTCGGTGATCTTGATGTTAATCTGGCTACTGATCTGGTTGTTGATCGGGCTGCTGGTCTGGCTGTTGATCATCTCGTACTGGGTTATACTGTTGACCTCGAAGATCCAGAAAACCACGCTGACCAGCTCTTCCACGTGCAGGTCCGCCATCTGAAAACAGGTTGGTAAACTGCATGGCGCTCACCTCGTGCTCAGTCGCCCTTCGAAGGAGACTGGGTGAACTCAGGATCGGGATCCGGTTATGGATCAGCCAGTAACCGTGCTCATCCTTGCCCAGGCACCGGGCAGGTCCATGCCACCGTGCATGCAGGTTGCGCTTTAGGTTATCAGATCGCCAAAACATCAGTAAATCACCTTGCTGAAATGGCCCTGGTTGGGGCCTCGTCCTCGCCAGAACTGTCCGTCTCAATGTTGATGAGTTTGCTGCCTTGAAAAAGGATTCCGAACAGATCTGTTGAAGGTGTAGTTGGTTCCAGAATGATGTATTTTCGGCCATTCGTGAAACCACTGCTGGGTCGTTGTCGGGATTCGCCAAACTTGCAGGCAGTCGATGTCCAGCTCCAAGTACCCACTGCTGTGGTGAGAAGCCTGCCGCGCTGACAAGTTGATTGCACGCGTTGGCCATGCCAGGCAATGCTGCTGCAACCGAATCTTGACCACGAACGTCCCCAGCGTTGAAGACACTTGTCGCCATCTCCTTCAGGTGTCGCATCTTTCTCTCGACTTTGCCCATGTGCCAGTGAGCCTCTGGAGCCGCACTGTTGATCACAATGCCCAGGTCGTTGCATAGCGTCTCGAACTCGCCCATAAAGGTAGAGTCCCGGTCCTGCTCCACGATGCGTGGTGGCCCGGCCCAGGTAAGCCATCCGAGTTCGAAAGCCTTCTTTGCTAACTCTGCCGTAGGTCTCGATCCGGGACACGTGTAGATCGCCACGGTGAAGTCCGAGGCTACGTCCACGATCACAAGCACCATGTGCATGTTCTTGTCCAGGTCGGGTATGATCATGAAGTCCACGCTGATGGCTTCGTTAAAGTCCTTAACCTTAGGCTGAGCTGCCGTAGGTCTCGCTGCCGTCCGAGCCTGCTCTTCACATGTCGTGCATCTGAAGAGACGTGCTGCTTGTACCGCTTGTCGACTAGCTCCACCGTGCTGTAGATACCGTACCAGTGACTCCTTGTAGGGTCCATGTGAATGGCTCTCGCGCATATTCTTGATAGCTGCTCGCATGCGTGGTGGCACCGCCGTCCATTCCGACATCCCGATGTTCTCGCCATGTTTGCTGAAGATCGCCGCCGCGCTAGCGTGCATCGGCGCCTCTGTCTCCGCAGGGTTGGCCTCGAACTCGTCACAGCCGATGTCGTCGAAATTGTTGGCGTACCGGGCGTAGCCACCATGCTGCTTCTCGAGGTCCCGCTGATCCTCGATGCCGTCCAAGATAGTCTTGGCCAGCTCCTTGGTCCAGTTCCCAAGGCTCGATGCTGTTCCCTTCGGCCTATTGATCACGCTCGTGTGTACGTGCTGCTCGTCACACCTGATACTGTTGAGCTTCTTGCCGAGCATAATGGCCGTTGTCAGGAACCTCGTCGGCTTCTTGACTGGATCGCCCATGAAGTCCCAGGTTGCTGCCTTCGGCGCACTGGTGCATCATCGCGCTCACGAACTCTGAGCCAAGCCATGGCATTAGCTGCCATGCTCGTGATGTCAACGGGTTTTCCAGCAGCGCATGAGTTCCTCGGCGCTTGCAGTTGAGCCAGATCTTCTTGACAAACTGCATGTGCTTCATGCCGATCGCCAGCTTGCGCATCTTTGTGTCCTTCGGGAACATGTGGGATATGTTCCTGAACGGGTTGCAGGGGAAACCCACAATGGTCACGTAGGGGTCATCCTCGTTCAGCTGCTTCAGGACGGTCTTCTGCGACTTCGCGTCCAGCAGGCCGTCCCCGATCAGGATGTCCCTCGGCCTCGTCACTGGATGCCGCCGCTGCTGAGCTTCTGATGTGGCTGCCATGCCACCTGCGTAGAGCTCGCAGATGATGGGCCGCTTCTCCTCTGGGTCCGCCTTCAGCGTGTACACGATCTGCTGGCACTTGTCCAGCTTGTCCTGAATCTCCTTCTCCCACGTCTCGATCTGCTTCCTCTGCTTCCGCCGTAGGATGCCCTTATCGATTTCCTGGACCTCCGCATTCCAGATGTCGATCTCGTTGGACGTGACTGATGGCTCGATCTTTGTCGTCTCCTTCTTCGGCCACTCCTTGAGCGAGATCGTCAGGTGTCCCTTCTCCGTCTTGTTGAGAGGCACTCCGTACTTGTTGATCGCCTTGAAGTCCGCCTTCTGATCCTTGATGTATATCACTGTGTCGAGCTCCTCCAGCTGGTGGATGCTCAGCAATACGGGCGTCTTTGACTTCGGCAACCTCTGGGAGCGTAGGTTCACGTCAGCTCCAGCAAGTCCAGCCGTCACCTCTTGTTCTCCTTCTGCCATAACCGGGGCGCTGTCATTCACGCCTCGGAAGCGCATGGATGATCCTCTCATCCGCGTGGTGACTCTGCTGTCCTCTGTGTAACCGTCCAGTGATATTGAACCTCCACATCCACGTAGGCGCGCAGTGTCCAGTACAGCATGTCCACCTGGAATAGGTCCTTCTCGTACGGCGTAGGCCTCGATTTCTTCCAGCTCCTCGCAAGGTTGCTGCCGCCCAATTCCCTCTGGAGCGTAGTTGGTTCCAGCTCGACGCTGCGTTCACAACCATGTCGGTCGTACTCCAATCGGTAGGCGCTCGCAAGTACTCCTTACGATGTCACGAAGCCCCGAGGTCCTGCCCCAGGCTGCGCGGCATAGATCGTAGGCCATATTCCTGAGACCGTTCGGCGCCATCTCCATGGTGATGTGCATGAGCTGCTGGAAGCGATGTAAGGCCCAGTCCAAACAGAAACCCATGCAGTCCCTGTAGGCCGCTTCCATGTTCTCGCAGCTTACCCATAACGCTGCGATCTGCTCTGCACTTGTAGGTCGGTCTCTGTGTTGTCATCTTCTAGGTAGTCTGTACTTGGTCTGCTGGGATCCGTCCTCGACCATGCCCCTGGTGTAGGTCTGCTCGTTGGGCTCACTGGGGTGCTCAGGGGTTCGTCAGATTCTTGTGTTTGATGCTCTCCAGGAACTGGTTTTGGTTCGGGTGCCTGGTCGGTCCTCTCTTGGAAGTTCGGCTGGTCTCCTGCTGCTGATACCGCATAGGTGTTCACGATCTGCTCCTCGGTGTCGATTCTAACCTTCGTCAGACTCGTGATCTCCTCCATCGCCACGTTCATGCTTGCCAGCTGGTCGTTGACAATCTGTATGGCGGTCATGTCCATCGAGCTGTCCGCCATCAGCAGCTTGAGCGCGGTCGCCATTGCGAATCCAGCTCGTCGTAGAAAACCTCCAGGTCGTCCGTGAAAGCTTCGTCCCCCACGTCCGCCTCCTCGTCCTCCACGTTGTGGCGTACTGGATCCACTCGCTGGTGACCTTGTCTTTTCGCACTCGGGGTCACCCTTCCAGTGGCCCTTCTTGTGGCGCGCGTTGCACTTCGTGCGCGCCTTGATCTGCTTCAGCTTATCCTCAGCCTCTTTGCTGTCCATCTTGATGGAGCCCTTCTTGTTGATGTTGGCCTTCCAGCCTCTTTTCGACTTGCTGTGAGCAAGCCGCTCCCGGGCCTGCTTGTAGTTGGGCTTGTGGTTGCGCCGTCCAGCTTTCCAGCCAAGACGTTGAGCCTCCGTCGCCAGGGTGTCGCACTCCTCCTGGCTGATCTCGTCCGGGTCTACGTCATTCATCACTCCCTCGAACTCGTTGATGTCCGCTGCAAGTGCGTCGTAGCCCGCATCACTCAGGAACGCGTCCCCGTCGCACGGTGCACAGTCGTCTCCGAGTAGAGCATATTCTTCTTCGTCGTCGTAGTCCACCGGGTAGGCTCCGCATTGTCCATGTCCACGATCATCTCGGCCTGTGCTGTACAGCTGTATCAGCGTGGCTGCCGTCACGTCGTCACAGATGTATCCGTTGTTGCATTGGCCAAGGATTGCCTTGTGCTCTTGCATGCTGATGTTCGCTAGTTTCAGTAGAAAGTATGTCCGTAGGTCCTCGCTGACTGTCGTGTTCGTTGAAAGTGACTTGAGCCGCTCGTACTCCGTCTCTCGTCTCGATATGTAGCCCTGCACAGACTCCGTTCGATTGCGAAAACCTCGCAAGAAATACTCCTCGAACGCTTGCTGCTTGTGTAGTGGTGCGATCCTTTCGCACGCTTGTCGCACTGTAGCTACCACTAGTTTGACTGCAGCAAGTGGGTCATTACCTGCTTCGTCCAAAACTGCTTGCGTACTGATGTCAACCTTCTCTCGTGTGAGTGTCCACGCTCGTCCATTCAGAGAATTCTTGAGCTTGATCGCGTAGAGCTTCTTGATCTTCTCCTCGCTCGCGTGGTAGCCGAGTATCGCACGCCCCTCGAACTCCTCTCCGTAGGATGGGTCGCCGTTGTAGTGTACCACGCCCTCTTTGTCCACGAAGAGGGGGCCGTCGTTGAACTGCTGCTGCTGCCTGGACGTCATCTTGATGACTGTGATGCGACTGAGCTTGTTACCGGTGTTGTAGCTGTCTAGATCGTTGCTTTAGTTATGCTGTTCGCCCGGGATGTTGTTGATATCTCGATATCCTTCCAAGCTGTTGTAGGTAATGATTTTGAGCGTTTTGCCGATCACCGTGATCTGTTGATGAGCGCAGTGGTTAAGCACCGCGAGGATGCAATTGAGCGCCAGCATATATGTCTGCAGGGCCACTCTGTATGTAATCCTCGTACCGTGGACTGATTCAGCTCACGCTACCAGTGTAAATGATGATCCAAATCTCTCCACCCACAACCTCTTGATGCAAGAAGAAGACAGGCAGATGATATGATATTATACCGAATCAAACTCTGCGTTCGATAGGTGCGCCCACCCTCCCGCCTCAGCTGGGCGGGTTCAAGCCACAAATGGCAATAGTGAACAAGAGAGTGCAAGCATGAGCGAGCGAGAGTAATAACATAGATAATTCTAAACATCATCTTATAATTCACATCATTGCTAATATATATATATATATATATATCACAGGGCGTGGCAGGCGTGGCATTTCCTCGCCGCCACAGGGGATGCGCTGGGGGTGGGGGCCCTATGCGCTGCAGGCCCCCGGGGCGTGGCAGGCGTGGCATTTCCTCGACGCCGCGCGGGGTGCGCTGGGGGTGGGAACTTGTGTCTTGTCAAGATTTGTACCTTGGCTCAAGCCGGCTCGGCGCGCCTGCGTCTCACGCAGGCGCGCTCTTGTTGTCCTACTTCAGAGCACCGCCCGACCTGCGCGGCAGCCATGCCCCCCAAAATTGCCGTGGGTGCGCTGCCACCTCCATGTTTGGCGATGAAGATTGCAATGGTTCAGATGGGCGGCGAGGGTCTGCGAACACACGCGACTTAAACCAGGTATGTGGGCTCCCTCGGTAGCGTAATTGAATACTTTCGGCCCTTAGGGGGCCCTCCCCGGGCCTCGCGACCGTCGAAAAAGGACTCGGGAAGAATAGCTGGTCCGGGGGAGAGGGTCGGGACTTCCAGGGGCGCCGTCTTGGAAAAGTCACCACGAACGTCCCCAGCGTTGAAGACACTTGTCGCCATCTCCTTCAGGTGTCGCATCTTTCTCTCGACTTTGCCCATGTGCCAGCGAGCCTCTGGAGCCGCGCTGTTGATCACAATGCCCAGGTCGTTGCATAGCGTCTCGAACTCGCCCATAAAGGTAGAGTCCCGGTCCTGCTCCACGATGCGTGGTGGCCCGGCCCAGGTAAGCCATCCGAGTTCGAAAGCCTTCTTTGCTAACTCTGCCGTAGGTCTCGATCCGGGACACGTGTAGATCGCCACGGTGAAGTCCGAGGCTACGTCCACGATCACAAGCACCACGTGCATGTTCTTGTCCAGGTCGGGTATGATCATGAAGTCCACGCTGATGGCTTCGTTAAAGTCCTTAACCTTAGGCTGAGCTGCCGTAGGTCTCGCTGCCGTCCGAGCCTGCTCTTCGCATGTCGTGCATCTGAAGAGACGTGCTGCTTGTACCGCTCGTCGACTAGCTCCACCGTGCTGTAGATACCGTACCAGTGACTCCTTGTAGGGTCCATGTGAATGGCTCTCGTGCATATTCTTGATAGCTGCTCGCATGCGTGGTGGCACCGCCGTCCATTCCGACATCCCGATGTTCTCGCCATGTTTGCTGAAGATCGCCGCCGCGCTAGCGTGCATCGGCGCCTCTGTCTCCGCAGGGTTGGCCTCGAACTCGTCACAGCCGGTGTCGTCGAAATTGTTGGCGTACCGGGCGTGGCCACCATGCTGCTTCTCGAGGTCCCGCTGATCCTCGATGCCGTCCAAGATAGTCTTGGCCAGCTCGCCAGCTCCTTGGTCCAGTTCCCAAGGCTCGATGCTGTTCCCTTCGGCCTAATGATCACGCTTGTGTGTACGTGCTGCTCGTCACACCTGATACTGTTGAGCTTCTTGCCGAGCATAATGGCCGTTGTCAGGAACCTCGTCGGCTTCTTGACTGGATCGCACATGAAGTCCCAGGTTGCTGCCCTCGGCGCACTGGTGCATCATCGCGCTCACGAACTCTGAGCCAAGCCATGGCATTAGCTGCCATGCTCGTGATGTCAACGGGTTTTCCAGCAGCGCATGAGTTCCTCGGCGCTTGCAGTTGAGCCAGATCTTCTTGACAAACTGCATGTGCTTCATGCCGATCGCCAAGTTGCGCATCTTTGCGTCCTTCGGGAACATGTGGGATATGTTCCTGAACGGGTTGCAGGGGAAACCCACAATGGTCACGTAGGGGTCATCCTCGTTCAGCTGCTTCAGGACGGTCTTCTGCGACTTCGCGTCCAGCAGGCCGTCCCCGATCAGGATGTCCCTCGGCCTCGTCACTGGATGCCGCCGCTGCTGAGCTTCTGATGTGGCTGCCATGCCACCTGCGTAGAGCTCGCAGATGATGGGCCGCTTCTCCTCTGGGTCCGCCTTCAGCGTGTACACGATCTGCTGGCACTTGTCCAGCTTGTCCTGAATTTCCTTCTCCCACGTCTCGATCTGCTTCCTCTGCTTCCGCCGCAGGATGCCCTTATCGATTTCCTGGACCTTCGCATTCCCGATGCCGATCTCGTTGGACGTGACTGATGGCTCGATCTTTGTCGTCTCCTTCTTCGGCCACTCCTTGAGCGAGATCGTCAGGTGTCCCTTCTCCGTCTTTTTGAGAGGCACTCCGTACTTGTTGATCGCCTTGAAGTCCGCCTTCTGATCCTTGATGTATATCACTGTGTCGAGCTCCTCCAGCTGGTGGATGCTCAGCAATATTGGCGTTTTTGACTTCGGCAACCTCTGGGAGCGTAGGTTCACGTCAGCTCCAGCAAGTCCAGCCGTCACCTCTTGTTCTCCTTCTGCCATAACCGGGGCGCTGTCATTCACGCCTCGGAAGCGCATGGATGATCCTCTCATCCGCGTGGTGACTCTGCTGTCCTCTGTGTAACCGTCCAGTGATATTGAACCTCCACATCCACGTAGGCACGCAGTGTCCTCCAGTACAGCATGTCCACCTGGAATAGGTCCTTCTCGTACGGCGTAGGCCTCGATTTTCTCCAGCTCCTCGCAAGGTTGCCGCCGCCCAATTCCCTCTGGAGCGTAGTTGGTTCCAGCTCGACGCTGCGTTCACAACCATGTCGGTCGTGCTCCAATCGGTAGGCGCTCGCAAGTACTCCTTACGATGTCACGAAGCCCCGAGGTCCTGCCCCAGGCTGCGTGGCATAGATCGTAGGCCATATTCCTGAGACCGTTCGGTGCCATCTCCATGGTGATGTGCATGAGCTGCTGGAAGCGATGTAAGGCCCAGTCCAAACAGAAACCCATACAGTCCCTGTAGGCCGCTTCCATGTTCTCGCAGCTTACCCATAACGCTGCGATCTGCTCTGCACTTGTAGGTCGGTCTCTGTGTTGTCATCTTCTAGGTAGTCTGTACTTGGTCTGCTGGGATCCGTCCTCGACCATGCTTCTGGTGTAGGTCTGCTCGTTGAGCTCACTGGGGTGCTCAGGGGTTCGTCAGATTCTTGTGTTTGATGCTCTCCAGGAACTGGTTTTGGTTCGGGTGCCTGGTCGGCCCTCTCTTGGAAGTTCGGCTGGTCTCCTGCTGCTGATACCGCATAGGTGTGTTCACGATCTGCTCGTCGGTGTCGATTTTAACCTTCGTCAGACTCGTGATCTCCTCCATCGCCACGCTCATGCTTGCCAGCTGGTCGTTGACAATCTGTATGGCGGTCATGTCCATCGAGCTGTCCGCCATCAGCAGCTTGACCGCGGTCGCCATTGCGAATCCAGCTCGTCGTAGAAAACCTCCAGGTCGTCCGTGAAAGCTTCGTCCCCCACGTCCGCCTCCTCGTCCTCCACGTTGTAGCGGACTGGATCCACTCGCTGGTGACCTTGTCTTTTCGCACTCGGGGTCACCCTTCCAGTGACCCTTCTTGTGGCGCGCGTTGCACTTCGTGCGCGCCTTGATCTGCTTCAGCTTATCCTCAGCCTCTTTGCTGTCCATCTTGATGGAGCCCTTCTTGTTGATGTTGGCCTTCCAGCCTCTTTTCGACTTGCTGTGAGCAAGCCGCTCCCGGGCCTGCTTGTAGTTGGGCTTGTGGTTGCGCCGTCCAGCTTCCCAGCCAAGACGTTGAGCCTCCGTCGCCAGGGTGTCGCACTCCTCCTGGCTGATCTCGTCCGGGTCTACGTCATCAATCACTCCCTCGAACTCGTTGATGTCCGCTGCAAGTGCGTCGTAGCCCGCATCACTCAGGAACGCGCCCCCGTCGCACGGTGCACAGTCGTCTCCGAGTAGAGCAGATTCTTCTTCGTCGTCGTAGTCCACCGGGTAGGCTCCGCATTGTCCATGTCCACGATCATCTCGGCCTGTGCTGTCCAGCTGTATCAGCGTGGCTGCCGTCACGTCGTCACAGATGTATTCGTTGTTGAATTGGCCAAGGATTGCCTTGTGCTCTTGCATGCTGATGTTCGCTAGTTTCAGTAGAAAGTATGTCCGTAGGTCCTCGCTGACTGTCGTGTTCGTTGAAAGTGACTTGAGCCGCTCGTACTCCGTCTCTCGTCTCGATATGTAGTTCTGCACAGACTCCGTTCGATTGCGAAAACCTCGGAAGAAATACTCCTCGAACGCTTGCTGCTTCTGTAGTGGTGCGATCCTTTCGCACGCTTGTCGCACTGTAGCTACCACTAGTTTGACTGCAGCAAGTGGGTCATTACCTGCTTCGTCCAAAACTGCTTGCGTACTGATCTCAACCTTCTCTCGCGTGAGTGTCCACGCTCGTCCATTCAGAGAATTCTTGAGCTTGATCGCGTAGAGCTTCTTGATCTTCTCCTCGCTCGCGTGGTAGCCGAGTATCGCACGCCCCTCGAACTCCTCTCCGTAGGATGGGTCGCCGTTGCAGTGTACCACGCCCTCTTTGTCCACGAAGAGGGGGCCGTCATTGAACCGCTGCTGCTGCCTGGACGTCATCTTGATGACTGTGATGCTACTGAGCTTGTTACCGGTGTAGTAGCTGTCTAGATCGTTGCTTTAATTATGCTGTTCGCCCGGGATGTTGTTGATATCTCGATATCCTTCCAAGCTGTTGTAGGTAATGATTTTGAGCGTTTTGTCGATCACCGTGATCTGTTGATGAGCGCAGTGGTTAAGCACCGCGAGGATGCAATTGAGCGCCAACATATATGTCTGCAGGGCCACTCTGTATGTAATCCTCGTACCGTGGACTGATTCAGCTCACGCTACCAGTGTAAATGATGATCCAAATCTCTCCACCCACAACCTCTTGACGCAAGAAGAAGACAGGCAGATGATATGATATATTATACCGAATCAAACTCTGCGTTCGATAGGTGCGCCCACCCTCCCGCCTCAGCTGGGCGGGTTCAAGCCACAAATGGCAACAGTGAACAAGAGAGTGCAAGCATGAGCGAGCGAGAGTAATAACATAGATAATTCTAAACCTCACCCTATAACTCACATTCTTGCTAATATATATATATATATATATATATATATATATCACACAGGGCGTGGCAGGCGTGGCATTTCCTCGCCGCCACAGGGGATGCGCTGGGGGTGGGGGCCCTATGCGCTGCAGGCCCCCGGGGCGTGGCAGGCGTGGCATTTCCTCGACGCCACGCGGGGTGCGCTGGGGGTGGGAACTTGTGTCTTGTCAAGATTTGTAAACACCTTGGCTCAAGCCGGCTCGGCGCGCCTGCGTCTCACGCAGGCGCGCTCTTGTAGTCCTACTTCAGAGCACCGCCCGACCTGCGCGGCAGCCATGCCCCCCAAAATTGCCGTGGGTGCGCTGCCACCTCCATGTTTGGCGATGAAGACTGCAATGGTTCAGATGGGCGGCGAGGGTCTGCGAACACACGCGACTTAAACCAGGTATGTGGGCTCCCTCGGTAGCGTAATTGAATATTTTCGGCCCTTAGGGGGCCCTCGCCGGGCCTCGCGACCGTCGAAAAAGGACTCGGGAAGAATAGCTGGTCCGGGGGAGAGGGTCGGGACTTCCAGGGACGCCGTCTTGGAAAAGTCAAGACGTCGCATGTCTGGGTACATGACCACCGCCTGGAGGATCAATATTCGGGGACCTCGGCGACTTCGGTTGGCGGTGGATCTGGGCATACTCGGGCCCCCAGGGGCCAAAGAATATGAAACCGGGGGTGTCACTCGGAGTTTCCAACCCGTTCCCCCCCCCTCCCCCGTCCTCGAAGACGTGGGAGGGGTCACGCGGGGTTCCAAAATTCCCCCCCCCCCACCACCCCTAGTCCATCCAGATCCGCCGCCCGCTGGGGCACCACGACGTCGGTTCCCAGGCGGTGGATGTGGGCAGATCCCCGCCTCGCAGAGGCCGCGCCGCAGCAGCCGCGCGGGCCCCCGCCAGCCGCGGTGCTCGCCGGCGCGCAGGAGACCGCCGGCCCGCCTCGGCGGCACAGCGCCGCGCCGCGGACGCCGCCGCTGCCGGTGTCTGCGGCGGCGGCGGAGGCCGACGGCGAGAGCGAGGACGAGTCCTGGGGCTGCTGGGGCACGAGGGGGAAGCGGCCAGCGGCGCCAGCGGTGAGGGCGGCGCCGAGGCCGCCGCACAGCGGCCCGCCAGAGCCACCGCGCGGCTTCGTTGCAGCAACCGCGGTGCTGACGGGGCCGGGCGGCCCGCAGCGGCACGGCGGCGCGCCGCGGACGCCACCGCCGCCGGTGGCTGCGGCGGCGGCGGAGGCCGACGGCGAGAGCGAGGACGAGTCCTGGGGCTGCTGGGGCGCGAGCGGGAAGCGGCCAGCGTCGCCGGCGGCGGAGGCCGACGGCGAGGACGAAGCCTGGGGCGCGAGCGGGAAGCGGCCAGCGGCGGAGAAGGAGCAGTGGGGGTTGTCTTTCCTCTTCCTCTTCCTCTCCCTCCTCCTCCTCCTCCTCCTCTTTCTCCTCTTCCTCCTCTTCCTCCTCCTCCTCCTTCTCCTCCTCCTCCTCCTCCTCCTCCTCCTCCTCCTCCTCCTCCTCCTCCTCCTCCTCCTCCTCCTTATGAGGGGGCGGCGGAGGAGGGCAGCGGGGTTTGTGCTTGTTTTGTTTTATCGAGGGTCGGTCGAAGGGGCCCTTGGGGTCTGTCATTGACACCTCTGTGTAATTGTTTCCCTGTCGCTGGTGGGGGTGAGCGGCCCAGGCTGTTCCCCGCCCTTCCAGAGTCTTTCAAGTTGTCCCGTTTTCCTTCGGGGGGGGAGGGCGCAGGTGATTCTGCCCCAGGGCAGCCCAGGGGGTGGTTGGAGCCTGTCGGCCCTCCTCTGGTGCAGTTCATGTTGCCAGTTTGGCTGCAAGAAAGTTCGCTCCGAGCGTGCTGCGCTGCTCCTCGCGCGCTTTGCGGTTCCAGCGTCGTTCACCGCCCAGCCGGAGCGTGCTGGCCAACAGCGCCGTTGCAACCAAGCTCGTTCCGAGAGCGTGCCGGATCAGTCTTGGGTGGCGCGCTGCCAACCTTGTCAGCGAAAAACCCATTCGGTGCATTTTCTGATGTAAGTTTCCTGGCTCGCTTCTGGTTCGCATCGCTTCATTTACATTTTGCAAGTAGCTCATTTCGAGCATTCAGGCTGGCTTCCTGCACGCTTCCGGGCGCAAGCGATATTACAGCTGAGCTCTCTGCGAGAAAGCAGGGTGCTCCTGGCGCGCGTCGTTTGCCCGCGATCGATGCGGGAACATCGTGCTGACACGCTTCCGGTCCAGTTCACGTTCTTAGCGTGTCAGGGACCGTGGCCCTGGGGGCGCGTACGCAGCGTAACTGTTGGGCATCTAACATGGTGGCCCCGAGCTGAAGCCAGGTGTTGTCACGTGTCCAGGCCACCCAGGTGGAGATCGAACATGGTGGCCCCGAGCTGGAACCATGTGTTGTGTCCAGGGCACCCAGGGGATATCTAATATGGATCGCTGGCTCCCTCCCTTCGGAAGGCTTGATGATGAGGAGGAGGAGCAGGAGGAGGAGGAGAAAGAGGAGGAGGAGGAGGAGGAGGAGGAGGAGGGGGAGGAGGAGGAGGAGGGGGAGGGGAAGGGGGAGGAGGGGGGGGAGGAGGAGGAGAAAGAGGAGGAGGAGGAGGAGAGGAGGAGGAGGAGAGGAGGAGGAGGAGGAGGAGGACGAGGAGGAGGAGGAGTCCGAGCGTGCGGGCTCGCTTCCGACGCGCACTGCGCTGCCAGCGCTCTCTCTCTTCGGGACGGGGGACGCGGGGGCGGGGGCGCTCCGCCCGCGCAGGCCCCGCGGGCGGGCCCCGCCCGTGGGAAGGAGGCCCAGGGCCGGGGGGGGGGGGGCGTCCTGGGAGGCGCTGGAGCGCCCCTG